>JBAFTC010000014.1:132564-150413 GCA_037177435.1 Melanotaenia nigrans | reverse complement strand
ACGATGCCCTCAGCTGCTTAACCAACCAGAAAATTATCAGACAGGTTTAACTGATTTCATGCCAGGCCCAATAAAAAAAGTGTTCCTTTAATTTTTGTGAGCAGTGTATATATACTGATTAGTATATGTACTGGTTTACTGATCAGTCATACGAACAGAACATACAAGTAAAACATCTGTCTTTTTAGATACCGTTGAGTAGATTTCCAAACATTAGAGAATTGTAGCATAACCTGAACGTTGGTTTAATGGTGCCCCGCTTGGCTTTGCCAGTAACATGCACCTTAACTTGCAGGCAAATAATATATCCTGAGAAATGACAGTCATGTTTTTGTATGCATCCTCGGATCTTGATCAGTTCTGTTTAATTATCGATGGGTGGGATAGGCATCTAACCATATGGCTTTGATTGATGTCTATTGTGACAGCAGTGGAAACCACAGCTAGTTTTTGTAGCAAGCCCTTACTATTGCCATTTAGGAGAAGACATTGAAGCTGAAACCAATTAGACTTCAATCCCACCATTCATAACACTGGTTGATTTACCATCCTCTAAAAGCCACACCATCATGGCCACATCAGGTGAAACTCATGAGAAAATGATTGAGTAAATATATTTCTCATCACTGCCTTGTGATGGCTCATTGCATTTTAGGGGTTTAATAATGACAGAGTCTGAATGGCAGTTAAATTTGCAATGCCTACAATTCATAACAAGAAGTCATGTGTTGGTCAATGGTAAGATTGTCAATAGCCTAGCAAACAAACGGCTGTTCACCAGCGCAGTAACTGAGAAAACAGGATGGATAAAATAAGAGTAAGACTCAGACAAAGAGAAAGAATTTAGAATAAACATTAGTTTAAAGATTAATGAAATGGAGAACATAACAGGTTTCTACCTGAAACTGTTAAATGTGTACCCTCTTCAAATAAGACAGGCCTGAAAGTTCTTTATCTGGGTGGAGTCAGATCACTGATGCAGCCAAAGCACTAAATTACCAGGCTGAGGTGGATGACTGAGCTGATAGGTTGATCAACAGCAACAGCTGCAACAGCAGAAATGGTATTAAACAGTTGCCTTTTTGTTTAATTATTTTAATTTATACTGAAAATGTGCACAAGACAGAAGTTTGGTTAAAGATGACAGAAAACAAAGGTTACTGAAAGACTGATGTGAGTTTAGAACCGTATATGTAAGCACACACAGTTTCCATTTATTATCTTAAGCAATCTTTTGAAAATCTTCAACTGACTGAATTGTAATTCAGTAACAGTAAATTAAATAGCCGTCCTAACCAGAAACAAACCTTGAGGAGAACATTCATGCACAGGAGGAGAATGGAGACAGCTCTAGTTGAGGACTTTCTTTAACAGCTTGAACTATTGAGCTGATAAACAGCCAATGAGTCCATCATTTTCAACTTTGGATTTCAAAGTCAAAGTTTTCCACAACTGCTTGCAAATAAAATAATTAAACATGACCTACTTCAAGAATTTGCTAGTGACTTTGGCCAACCGGTGTTCAAGGAGTTGCAGAATAAAGAATAAATCACAGAAAACCAAGCATTTCTTAACTATCAATTTAAGTTTTAAAGCACATAAGAATATATCCACAATATCACCAAACAGATCATGGACTATGTGTCGTTTACTCATAAATAAGAAACAGGAAGGTAAGATGTGTTTATTAGTATATCACATTTCATGTGACAAATCAAAGTAATTTACAGAAAACAATAGAATAGAATAGAATAGAATAGAATAGAATAGAATAGAATAGAATAGAATAGAATAGAATAAAAAATACTTTATTAATCCCTTTGGCGAGTCCTCAGGGAAATTTGGATCTGGATCTTATATCTTATATCTGAGTCTTATAGGATTTTCCTGTAAATCATTCTGTGGTCTGAGATGCGTTACAAGCGAATTCGGCCCAACAATCGGAAGAATTGAACATGTCATTTCCGGGGTTCGTCTCCTTCGTTTCTCAGGTCGTTGCCAAGGTTCTTCTCCTTCATTTTTCCGGTCATTTCTGGGGTTCTTCTCCTTCTTTTCTCAGGTCATTGCCAGGGTTCTTCTCCTTCATTTCTCCTGTCGTTTCCGGGGTTCTTCTCCTTCGTTTCTCAGGTCGTTGCCATTGTTCTTCTCTTTTGTTTCTCCTTTCATTTTCCGGGTTCTTCTCCTTCATTTTTCCTGTCGTTGCCATGGTTCTTCTCTTTCATTTCTCCTGTCATTTCCGGGATTCTTCTCCTTCGTTTCTCAGGTCGTTGCCATGGTTCTTCTCCTTCATTTCTCCTGTCTTTTCCGGGGTTCTTCTCCTTCGTTTCTCCTGTTGTTGCCCGGGTTTTTCTCCTTCGTTTCTCCTTTCGTTTCCGTAGGTTCTTCTACTTCATTTCTCAGGTCATTGCCATGGTTCTTCTCCTTCATTTCTCCTGTCTTTTCCGGGGTTCTTCTCCTTCGTTTCTCCTTTCGTTTCCGTAGGTTCTTCTCCTTCATTTCTCAGGTCATTGCCATGGTTCTTCTCCTTCATTTCTCCTGTCGTTTCCGGGGTTCTTCTCCTTCGTTTCTCCTTTCGTTTCCGGGGTTCTTGTCCTTCATTTCTCAGGTCGTTGCCATGGTTCTTCTCCTTCATTTCTCCTGTCGTTTCCGGGGTTCTTCTCCTTAATTTTTCCGGTCGTTGCCATCGTTCTTCTCTTTTGTTTCTCTTGTCATTTCCGGGGTTCTTCTCCTTCGTTTCTCAGGTCGTTGCCATGGTTCTTGTCCTTCGTTTCCCAGGTCGTTGCCAGGGATCTTCTCCTTCGTTTCGCCGGTTGTTTCCGGGGTTCTTCTGCTTTATTTTCTCCTGTCGTTTCCGGGGTTCTTCTCCTTCGTTTCTCAGGTCATTGCCAGGGTTCTTCTCCTTCGTTTCTCCTATCGTTTCCGGGGTTCTTCTCCTTCGTTTCTCCTATCGTTTCCGGGGTTCTTCTCCTTCGTTTCTCAGGTCGTTGCCATGGTTCTTCTCCTTTGTTTCTCCTGTCATTTCCAGGGTTCTTCTCCTTCGTTTTTCCGGTCGTTGCCATTGTTCTTCTCTTTTGTTTCTCCTGTCATTTCCGGGGTTCTTCTCCTTCGTTTCTCAGGTCATTGCCAGGGTTCTTCTCCATAGTTTCTCCTGTCGTTTTCGGGGTTCTTCTCCTTCATTTCTCCGGCCATTTCCGGGGTTCTTCTCCTTTATTTCTCAGGTCGTTGCCATGGTTCTTCTTCTTCGTTTCTCAGGTCGTTGCCAGGGTTCTTCTCCTTCGTTTCGCCGGTCGTTTCCGGGGTTCTTCTCCTTTATTTTTTCCGGTCGTTTCCGGGCTTCTTCTCCCTCATTCCACAGGTCATTTCCTGGGTTCGTCTCCTTCGTTTCTCAGGTCGTTGCCAAGGTTCTTTTCCTTCATTTCTCCTGTCGTTTCCGGGGTTCTTCTCCTTCGTTTCTCCTGTCGTTTCCGGGGTTCTTCTCCTTCATTTCTCCGGCCATTTCCGGGATTCTTCTCCTTTGTTTCTCCTGTTGTTGCCGTGGTTCTTCTCCTTCGTTTCTCCTTTCGTTTCCATAGGTTCTTCTCCTTCATTTCTCAGGTCGTTGCCATGGTTCTTCTCCTTCATTTCTCCTGTCGTTTCTGGGGTTCTTCTCCTTCGTTTCTCCTTTCGTTTCCGTAGGTTCTTCTCCTTCCTTTCTCAGGTCGTTGCCATGGTTCTTCTCCTTCATTTCTCCTGTCTTTTCCGGGGTTCTTGTCCTTCATTTCTCAGGTCGTTGCCATGGTTCTTCTTCTTTGTTTCTCCCGTCATTGCTATGGTTCTTCTACGATTTTCTTAGATCAAATTCGATTACAGTTTCTGGTTCAGAGGACTAGATACTGGATATGTTGGGCGACAGCATTGTTATGTTTGTGCTGTTCTGTTTTGAGATTATTGGGGCCACCATACACAGCACCATCAACACTGTTACATGCCTAATTTTTATCTTCATGTGTGTGGTCTCGAACAGATAAAAATCTTATCAGATTTTGAAAATCCTCATGTGTCGGCCAGGCTTAACAGAATTTCATGTCCATCTGCGTGCTCATTTATTCAGAATAAAACTGAAGGCAAGGCAGATCCGACTGATGGATGGAAACCTAACGGTATAAATTACAGGACATGTCTCCGCCTCCTCACCATTACAGCAGCTGTACAATATAGTCCGAACAGATGTGGAACGTCTGTTCACACAAAACAAAACTGAATCTGATCTTAGAATAGTACTGCGCTGTCAGTAACTGTAACAGCTTTATAATGATGGAAAGACAGAATCAGGTTTTTTGCTAAGTAGATTTACACATACGAGGAATTTGTTTTGGTGCGCGGGTGCCAACAAGAGCAGATATATAGGAAAAAAAAAAATAAAACCACTAAACATGAAATTTACAACAATAATGAAAAGAAAAGCTGTGGAAGTGAGTCCAATATAAAAGTAAGAACAGTCTGAACTGAGGATGTGTGACGCTCAGCTTGTAGCAGTATTTATACAACATTATTAAAACATGTTGTGTCCATGGGGGGTTATGGTTGAACCAGAGTCATGAAAGTTCCCGGTTCATGTTGATGAGGCTGGCTGCAGCGGTTTTGATCCTGATGGACCGCAGCCTCTTACCAGAGGGGAGCATCTTGAAGAGTTTGTGACCGTGGTGGGAGGGGTCAGTCACCATCTTTCCTGGATGCTTCAGGGACCTGGCGGTGAACTAGTCCTGGAGGGAAGGCAAGTTGCAGCCAATCACCTTCTCTGCAGAGCGAATGATACGCTGCAGTCTGCTCTTGTCCTTGGCAGCAGCGTACCAGACGGTGATGAAGGAGCTGAGGATGGACTCGTGATGGAGGTGTAGAAGTGCAACATCATTGTCTTTGGCAGGCTGAACTTCTTCAGCTGCTGCGGGAAGTACATCTTCTGCTGGGCTTTCTTGGTGAGGGAGCTGATGTTCAGCTGCAACTTGAGGTCCTGGCTGATGATGGTGCCCAGACAGAGGAAGGACTCCACAGTGCTGACTGAGTCACACAGGGCGGGTGGAGCACAACTAACTCCACTGTGTTTAGAGCATTGAGCTCCAGGTTATTCTGACTGCACCAAGACACCAGATGGTCAATCTCCCACCTGTAGGCGACTCATGACCACCAGAGATGAGTCCAATGAGGGTGGTGTTATCTGCAAACTTCAGGAGCTGGACAGATTGATAATTGGAGGTGCAGCTTTTGGTGTACAGGGAGAAGAGAAGGGGGAAGGACGCAGCCTTGAGGGGAACCAATGCTGATAGTCTGAGAGTCAGACACATGCACTCCAGCTGACATGTTGCTTCCTGTCCAACAGGAAGTCTGTGACCCACCTGCAGTTGGTTCAGCTGAGAACTCGTCCTGCAGGAGAGCCGGAATGATGGTGTTGAAAGCGGAGCTAAAGTCCACAAACAGGATCCTCGCATAGGTAATAGGTAAAAAGTAAATAGATTACCTGTTTCTGAAAAATGTAATGGCGTTACTCTCATCACTGCCGGTGATCAGTATTCAATTCTAAGTAGATGTCATAAACAGGAGCATGGAGGCCGTCCAGAGTGAGAACATGGTATCTGGTGTCCCTGCTGTAGCCTCTGCAGCCTTGTCTGTTAAAACGTGGCTTGTGTCTGTACTGGCTGAAACGGAGTCTGTGCTCCAGAGAAAAACTTGTGCTCCGGTGTTTGCCCTGTGCATCAATGCTAAAGTCCTTAAATATCAAGCTAACATGAGCTTGCTAATTTTGATCACGTGACTGATTCACCATTCGTTGTGCAGCTATAAAAGCTGAACCAAGCTGGAAGTCTTTGAGTCTCCGTCTCGAAATATTGACCCGCGTGTTTCGTGCACCACAATATGTTTTTTATTGACAATGTTGTAATTTTTGAAAGAAAAAAAAAGACCTTTGGTGTCATGTGTTCTACAGCTGGCGCTTCCCTTCACAACGTTTTTTCATCTGGTCCGTCTTCTGCTACGTGATTGGATGAGAAGATTTTGCGTTTTAGGGTTAGGGGTGTAGGGGTTCATGTTCTGGGCTGGAAACAAAGGTAAAAGCTGCTGTGGGCCCCTGAGCAAGGCCCTCAATCCCCGACTGCTCCCCGGGCTGGAACCTGGCAGCTAGAATGGGTTAAACACAGAAAAGAATAAATAAAGGATGATTGTTATTATTGGTGAAGATGAAATGGCATCTAAACAGAGTTGTTTCAGGGGGGTTAAGCTACAGCATCAATTCAAACTAAATTCAAATCAAGTTACAACTCTTATACTTTTGTCAGGTCAAGTCTGAAGTCTTTAAATTTATGACTCGAGTCCTAGTCATCTGGCTCGAGTCCACGCCCCTGCCAACTGGTAGCCAGACCAATAGACAACCCCTAACCCTAAACCTGAAGCCGTTTATGACACCTGAAGCTGTCTAATATACCTGGATCTACTGAGCTCACCTGACTCAGCTGATCCACAGTGCAGGTGTCACTGATGATGTCACAGAGTGGTAATCTGTGTAAATAATGTGTGTGTGAACCCGTAAAAGCTGCAGCCTGGGCAAACTGAGCAGACCTGGATGGGCATCGAGCAGCTTGCTGGTGGAAACCACGTGGCAGGAAATGTGGGCTGATGGTGGAACTGCTCAGTGGTCAGTGGGTGGAGGATTTACTTTGATCTGTGCATGTTACACAAACTACTCAGAAAGGTGGAGGATTGGCAGCAGAGGCTTTATGTTCATTAATCAGTCTTACAAAAAAGCAATCAGAGGACAGATGTTTTCTACTGGAATCTGCTGCCGGGCGGATTGGGAGCAGGACACCACCTGTGTGTTTGACATCCAGATGAGATAATCTGCAGCAACAAGAAGCTGCAGGCAGATACTTCAAGCCAGGATCTGCTGGGGTCCTTAATCTGGACCACATGAAGTGACCCTGTTAAAGTTCCTGCTGCAGCGTTATGAGACGCGGAGTGTGTTCAGGTCGGGAAGCTCGATAATCTCAGATTAGTCAGTGTTTTGTCCAGATAAATGATCTGGTGGAAACTACTCACCTCTGAGGACATCACACCTGAGTCAGGAAGGAGGTTGGCTCAGTCAGCAGCTGGAAGAAACAGCTGATCGGGTTGCTAACGGGTTAGCTGGCTCCTCCTGAGCTAACCCGTTCCTACACCAGAGCATCTCTGCTGTCACTGATCAGCTGCTCTCATACTGGAAATAAAAACTTTAAATCCAGAACCGAATCTCTTCCATCCTGGTTCTGACACGGAGATTAAAAAGATGCCAACGGTAAACGGGATTAAACATTTTCCTGTCTGCTTCTGGATCTGTTGGAATGAGTCTGCTGGACTGGATCCCCTGGAATGGGTGTTTTGGAGTAGATCTGATTATTCTGGACAACATTCTCCTCTGTGGTGTCGGAGAGGAGAACGTTGTCCATAATAAAGACAAAACTGAACGATACCTCCACCCGCTTCAAACCCTGCTGATCAGCCACAGGAGGACATTCAGAGAGACGGATACCACCTCAATGCTCCACCCAATCACACAGGAAGTCATTCCTACCTGCAGCCATCCCACTGTACACCTCCTCCATATAACATCCACTGTTATACATTTACACTCTGCTCTACATTTACTTTTTACTATCGTACTGATGATACTATACATAGTACTCCCTGCAGGACTGATCCTGTATCTGTTTATAGAGATATCGTTACTGTAATAATTCTTTTTTTTCTTTTTATTTTTTTATCTTAATCTCATCCTGTCTTTATCTGGCATGGAGCGACTGTGTGCACACAGCTTCCTCCGGGATTAATGAAGTATTCTGGTTCTGATGGACTGGGATTGTTAAAATGGATCTGTAGGAAGGTCTTCTGGACTGGGTCTGTTGGGCTGAATCAAATCAAATCAATTTTTATTTCAGTCACTGTTATTTATATAGCACATTCCACAACAAAATGCTGCACAAAATCATGTCATAAAAAATAAAAATAAATATAAATAAATAAATAAATAAATAAATAAAAATCAAATAAAATAAAAGACACAGAGGACCACCAACTCATGCTGTGTTAAAAGCCAAGGAATAAAATTGTATTAAGGCGAGACTTAAAACGCTCCAAGGGGGGGCTGTGCTGACATGGGGGCGCTCCAGAGTCTAGTTATAAAGCTTTTCCTGCTGAAGGCAACACAAAGAGCTTTACACGATAAACAAGCAGTTTGTGCACACACACATCAACATATATTACATAATTAATGAAAAACACTCATCAAAGTCTTTCACACAGTCGCACGCACACACGTACACACACACAAAGCAGCAAAATGAAAAAACAAGAAATAAAAAAAATGAAGCTCAAATAAAAACAGTCTCTGCAGTTTGGTGCACAGACAAGGACCGTAGTGGTGGAACGAGGCCTCGCCATAGCTTCTAGTCCTTTCTATTGGTGCAACTAAGAGGCCGGTACCACATCTGTTTGCTTGGTTCTGTTTGATTGGATCTGCTTAACTGGATCTTAAGAACCAGTGTTGTGTCTGAACCAGTTCATTGAACCATGGTGAACTGAACGTTCTGTACTTCTGCCTGATGATCATTATTGTGAGTATGCTCATTCATTGTGAGCAGTGTTTTCTCACAGCTGAACTTTGTTCCAGAGAGTTCCAGGTTTCCATGGAGCCAGACTAAATCTCGGCTAAAAGACATCACAAACAGGCCTTAATACATAGCTGAAAACTCATCAAACTGTGAAACATGGAGGCAAAATCCAACGAAGGCAGCGGCTCCTCCTCTGCTTCCATGATCATTGCAGCATCACATACCTCGGCTTGGTTCTTACCTCAGCTTGGTTCCTGCCTCAGCCTGCTTCCCTACCTGAGTCGGGTTCCTACCTCAGCCTGGTTCCTTCTTTAGCCTGGTTTCTTCCTCAGCCTGGTTCCTACCTCGGCTTGGTTCCCTTCCCCAGCTTGGTTCCTACCTCAGCCTGGTTCCTACTTTAGCCTGGTTCCTGCCTCGACATGGTTCCTTCCTAAGCTTACTTACACCTTACCTTACCTTACCTACACCTAAGCTTACTGGTCCAATTCCTGGACTAGGTGGTCGTAAGTGGGCCAATGCCTCGGCTGGTTGGCCGTAAGTGGTCAAATAGCTGGACTAGGTTGCTGTAACTGGTCAAATGCCTGGGCTTGGTGTCCATAACTAGTCGAATGCCTGGACTGGATGACTTTAACTGTCTGAATGCATGGATTAGGTTGTTGTAACTGGGCAAATGCCTGGGCTGGGTTGCTGTAACTGGGTGAATGCCTGGACTAGGTGGTTGTAAGTGGGGGAATGCCTGGACTGGGTGACTTTAAATGGTCGAATGCTTGGAGTAGGTTGTTGTAACTGGGCGAATGCCTGGGCTAGGTGACAATAACTGAGGGAATGCCTGGGCTAGGTTGCTGTAACTGGTCAAATGCCTGGGCTTGGTGTCCGTAACTGGGCGAATGCCTGGGCTGGGTGACAGTAACTGGGCCAATGCCTGCACTAGGTGGTCGCAAGTGGCCCAATGCCTCGGCTGGTTTGCCGTAAGTAGTCGAATAGCTGGACTAGGTTGCTGTAATTGGTCGAATGCCTGGGCTCGATGTCCATAACTAGTCGAATGCCTGGACTGGATGACTTTAACTGTTCGAATGCCCGGATTAGTTTGCTGTAACTGGGCGAATGCCTGGGCTGGGTGGCCGTAACTGGGCCAATCCCTGGACTAGGTGGTTGTAAGTGCGCGAATCCCTGTGCTGGTTTTCTGTAACTGGGCGAATGCCTAGACTAGGTTGCTGTAACTGGTCGAATGCCTGGGCTGGGTTGATGTAACTGAGCAAATGCCAGGAATGGGTTGCTGTAACTGGGCGAATGCCTGGATTAAGTTGCCATAACTGGGTGAATTCCTGGGCTAGGTTGCTTTAACTGGTGAAATGCCTGGGCTGGTTGGCCATAAATGGGCAAACGCCTAGACTAGGTTGCTGTAACTGGGCGAATGCCTGGGCTGGGTGGCCGTAACTGGGCGAATGCCTGGAATAGGTTGCCGTAACTGGTAGACTGCCGGGACTGGGTGACTTTAAATTGTTGAATGCCTGGATTAGGTGGCCATAACTGGGTGAATACCTGGGCTGGGTGGCCGTAACTGGGCAAATTCCTGGGCTGAGTTGCTTTAACTGGTGAAATGCCTGGGCTGGTTGGCCGTAAATGGGCAAATGCCTAGACTAGGTTGCTGTAACTGGGCGGATGCCTGGGCTGTGTGACCGTAAATGGTCCAATGCCTGGACTAGGTGGTTGTAAGTGGGCGAATACCTGAGCTGGGTGACAATAACTGGGCGAATTCCCGGGCTTAGTTTCTTTAACTGGTGAAATGCCTAGGCTGGACGGCCGTAACTGGGGGAATGCCTGGACTGGGTGACTTTAAAATACATCAAAATACAACAACAACTCAGTAATGTTTGTTGATAGCAGAACCAACACAATAAAAAGAAGCTTTAACAGATGCTGTTGTCTTTTTCTATAACAGGACAGAAACCTCATCGGTGATGAAAATCTCAGTTAATCACTAACAACGGACTAAAGCATTTTAGCCTTTAGTTCTTTAAACTGGTGGGATCACCCTCTTTTAAGAGGGGAAGGATAAAGGTGGACTTATTGGTGACAAGTGATAGATTATGAACTTTTTCCAGTTTAAATTATCATTTGAATTACTTGTAAATGTTAAATTCTGATGGTCTGCAGCAGCTTTTTTGTTCCTACTACACATTTTTCCTGCATACAAGAGTGAAATGATTTGGCTCATTAAACCAGCAGTGTTTGTGTCCATGTGTGAGACCTGTCCTCAGACACAATCGTGCTGTTGTGTCCCTCAGTGGGACACTTCCTGTTTCTGTCCTCCACAGACTATGTGACAGGAGGAGCTGCTGGACATATGATCACAAAAACAATGACTCTACAGTTGCTCTGCTTTCGAGTCTGAGACGCCATGGCAACCGTCTCTGACAGGAAGTTGATTTTCTCAGGCCTTCAGGAATATTAATAACTACTGTTTCTGCTGTCAAGCTTCTCTGGACCAGGTCCAAACCATGCAGCCAACAGGACGCTCTGCGAGACATCGTGGCAACACCAGATAAATTCAGTAGCTGCTGGAGCTGTCATTTTAGGCTCAGGTGGTAGATGGTAACAAGCAGCTGATGACACTCAATGGTAATCCTGTCTGACAGCTTTTGCTCAGAGGTTCTCCAGTCCTGTCTGAACAGAACTGTCCAGAACCTTCTTCCCTGAACAAAACCGCCCTAACTTCATGAAAAAATCCTGAAATGGCCATAAAATGTCAGCTGTCTAACATGTCCCCATGTCGTGACATTCTTGGTAGAGGAGAAGAGAGAGAAATGTCTTTGTGTTTTGTTCAGTTGTTTGTAGAAATGTAGGCTTAATGTTTCTTTGTAGTAAACATAAAGCTATCAGAGATTTTAATCTCCTATGAAAATGTGAGAATAATGAGGAGTGAGGTGCTGACTTGGGAGGTGGATCAGTTCATTACTACAACCTGGTCTCATCTGCTAGCCACAGCCCTATCTCACCTTCCAGCTACAGACCGGTGTCACCTGCTAACCACAGCCCAGTCTCACGTACTAGCAACAGAATGGTCTTACCTACCAGCTGCACTCTGGTCTCACTTGCCAGCCTCAGCCTGGCAGCTATTGTTAGCTGTAACTAGTTTTAGTGTTAGTTATTGTTAGTTGTAGCTGGACTGTGTGGTAGCTACTGTCAGTTGTAGTTGGGCTTAGTAGTAGCTAGTGTTAGCTGTAGCTTGGGTTAGTGATAGCTATTGTCAGTTGTAGCTAGGTTTAGTCGTAGCTTGTGTTAGCGGTGGCTGGGGTTTATGGGAACGTGTGTTAGCTGTTGCTTGGGTTAGTGGTAGCAAGTGTTATCTGTAGCTAGGTTTAGTGGTAGCTAGTGTCAGCTGTGGCTGGGGTTTGCGGTAGCTAATTCCAGCCATAGCTTGGGTTAGTGGTAGCTATTGTCAGTTGTAGCTAGGTTCAGTGGTAGCTAATATTAGCCGTAGCTGGGGTTAGTGGTAGGTAGTTTCAACTTTACCAGTGTTAGTGGTAGCTATTATTAGCTGTGGGTGTTGTTAGCTGTAGCTGGGGTAGCAGAAGCTAGTGTTAGCTGTAGCTGGGGTTAGTGGTAGCTAGTTTTACCTGTAGCGGGGCTATTAGTGGTAGCTAATGTTAGCTGTAGCTGGGGTCAGTGGTAGTTAGTGTTAGCTGTAGCTGGGGTTTTTGGTAAGGTGTGTTAGCTGTAGCTTGAGTTATTAGTCGCTGGTGTTAGCTGTAGCTGGGTTTAGTGGTAGCTAGTGTTACCTGTAGCTGGGATTAGTGGTAGCTATTGTCAGCTGTAGCTGGGGTTAGTGATAGCTATTGTCAGTTGTAGCTAGGTTTAGTTGTAGCTAGTGTTAGCTGTGGCTGGGGTTACTGGTAGCAAGTGTTAGCTGTGGCTGGGGTTAGTGGTAGCTAGTGTTAGCTGTAGCTGGGGTTAGTGGTAGCTAGTGTTAGCTGTAGCTTGGGTTCATGGTAACGTGTGTTAGCTGTAGTTTGGTATGGGGTAGCTAATGTTAGCTGTAGCTGGGGTTAGTGGTAGCTAGTGTTAGCTATAGCTGGGGTTTGTGGTAGCTAGTGTCACCTTTACCTGGGGTCAGTGTTAGCTAGAGAACGGTTTTAAAGACTGAGCTGAAGTCCACCAGCAGCGTCATGACGTAGGTGTTGTGATGCAGCAGGTGAGTCAGGGCCAAGTGAAGCGCTATGGAGACAGCATCCTCTGTAGAACAGATGTCCCTGTAGGCCAGCTGCAGGCTGCCCAGGCCAGCAGGGATGGCATCCTTGATGTGCTTTAGGAAGATCTACCAGAAAACATCATGATGACTGGGGTGACGGGCGGTGATCACTGGAAAGCTGCAGGGACAGGTTGACGAGTTCCAGAATAACTTCTGCCAGCTGGTCTGCACATGGTTTTAGTGTCCGACCTGACACCTGATCTGGATCTGCAGCCTTGCTGACGTGGATCCCCCTCAGGGTGATGGTGACTTGGTGCAGCTGCAGGGTGAGAGGCTGATGCTGCCTCTGGCTGTGGAGGTAAGCAGTACTTCTGCTGCTTGAGAAGCGAAGCCTGGAAGAATCTGCTCCAGGTGTCAGGCAGAGTGGGGTCCTGCTGACCTGCTGGTCTCTGGGCTCGGACTCTGTGATGGTTTTGATGTTTTTCCACATGTTACGTGTGCTGTTGTCACTGAAGTGCTTCTCGATGTGCTGCTTATATAGGCCACTAACATCAGGACCAGCTGAGTTCTCTAACCAGTTTAAACTGGTCTGCACTTCACTGCCACATGTTCCAAGCTGGGAAGCAGAAGGTGCCAGTAATGTTCGTAGCTGTACACCACGAGTTGTTAACATACAACTCCAAACCTCCGCCTCTGGTCTTACCCAAAGCTGCAGTGTGGTCAGTATGGAGCAGAGAGCGCCCACTAGCTCCACCGCTACGTTGGGGTATTGTTGTCCAGCCAGGTCTCAGTGAAGATTTTCACACAGCTGTTCGTCTTACGTGAGATGATCCTCAGATGAATTTCCTCCAGTTTGTTGATGAGAGACCTGGTGTTGGCGAGGAGGAGACGGGACAGAGCCAGTCCGGCTTAGCCTAGCACGCAGCCCACTCCGCTAGCCCTTCTTTTGTTTATGTTGTTTCCTCCGTCTCCAGGGCCACAGAGGGGGATGGTGAAAAAAATCTGGCTTTGGCAGCAAAACCCTAGTTTTTCCCCAGTTCCAGCAGGTCAGCCCTTCTCTACTGGATTTAGATCTTGTACAAGCTGTCCGGTCCCTGTATGACCGGTGTCAGAGCTTGGTCGTCATTGCCGGCAGTAAATCAGAATCATTTCCAGGGCGGGTTGGACTCCGCCAAGGCTGCCCTCTGACACCAATTTTGTTCATAACTTTTGTGGACAGAATTTCTAGGTGCAGCTGATGTGTTGGGGGGATCCGGTTTGGTGGCCACAGGATTGGGTCTCTGCTCTTTGCAGATAATGTGGTTCTGTTGGCTTCATTGGGCCGTGATCTTCAGTCCTCACTGGAGCGATTCGCAACCGAGTGTGAAATGGCTGAGATGTGAATCAGCACCTCCAAGTCCGAGACCATGGTCCTCAGCTGGAAAAGGGTGGAGTGCTCCCGCTGGGTTGTCAATAGGGTCCTGCCCCAAGTGGAGGAGTTCACGTATCCCGGGGTCTTGTTCACGAGTGAGGGAAGGATGGAGCGGGAGATTGACAGGTGGATCGGTGTGGCGTCTGCAGTGATGTGGAGTCTGCATCGGTCTGTTGTGGTGAAGAAGGAGCTGAGCCAAAAGGCAAAGCTCTCGATTTACTGTCAATCTATGTTCCTACCCTCACCTATGGTCACGAGCTGTGGGTAGTGACCGAAAGAACAAGATCGCGAATACAAGTGGCTGAAATGAGTTTTCTCCGCAGGGTGGCCGGGCTTTCCCTTAAAGATAGGGTTAGAAGTTCGGTGATCCGGGAGGGGCTCAGAGTAGAGTCGCTGCTCCTCCACATCGAGAGGAGCCAAATGAGGTGGGTCGGGCATCTGGTTAGGATGCCTCCTGGACGCCTCCCTGGTGAGGTGCAGGTAAATTGTTTATTTCCAGAGTCCAAAACAGAAAAACAGAAACCAATGGGAAGGGAAGACCAAAACAAGACAGGCCCCCCGACAAAGTTCAGGGGGGACCACCTGGAGGCAGAACAGACGGCAGGATCAGGTCAGGAGGCCGGCCGGGGGGCCAGACGGACCGGGCAGAACTTCCGGCAGATGACCCGGGGGCTGAGCAGACAGCAGGATCAGGTCAGGAGGCCGGCCGGGGGCCCGGACGGATCACGGCAGAATCTCCGGAGGACGACCCGGGGGTTGTGAAGACTTGGGTCAGACCTCTGGAGGACGACCAGGAAGACGCGCAGACAGTAGGTTCTCCAGCAGACAGGCAGGCTGAATCAACGGAGGCTGAGCAGGCTTGGACCAGAGCTCTAGAGGACAGGCAGACTGGGTCTCTGGCGGCGGACGGGCAGCCTGGGTCTCTGGCGGCAGATGGGCAGACTGGATCTCTGGGTTGGGTACCAGTAGCAGAGAAGGAGCGTCTCGACCCGAGACCCCCTCGGGAACAGGGACACGAGCTGTGGACAACAATGATACCGACACAGGGGAAGAAGAACTGGACACCGTCGTGAACAAGGTGAAGTGGATGATTAATCAGACCAGGTGAACTAACGAGGCAGGAACAGAAACCACAACACACAAGGGAAAAACATGACAAAACCAGAAATCAAACCAAGACAGAAACCAAGGATCCAAACACAAGATCAAAAAATGACACATGAGCTTACACAGCCCATGACCGTGACAGTTTGTATGATGAAGTCGGGCATCAATTCATGAAAAAAGGTGAAATATAGAAATAGAAGTTTCTGCCCAACAGCAGCATTTCATCCCTGTTGATGGGAAAGTCTTGTCTAAAGCTTTCAGTCAGTAAAGGATCTGGTTCTTATGTAAAAGCATTAAGGTTAACTTGTTTTATAATTTACTTGTTATAACCTGTCAACCTTGATTCCACTTTTTAAAATGTATTATTGATCTAAATTAATTTGTTAAAAACTAATACTTTTTTCTTGGACTAACTAGATTAAAACCTTTTTGAGATTTTGTCAACTAAAACTATCAAACTTAGAAATTACTAAAATGTGACTAAAATTTATAAAGATTTTCATCCTGAAGACTAAAACTAAGACTAAAACTGAGATGCTGCCACAAACAAAACTGTCAGTGTCACGTCAGCGTGGCCTACAAATAGCAGAAGCTTTATCTCAGCTACTCAGGAGCTAAAGCTAACTAGCTGCTAGATGCCTCCCTCTCTATGGATGACTATGACAACCTTCATGCTGGAAAAACAGATCCAACGTCTCTAGGTGAATGTGGAAATTAAGGATAATCTCACAGAAATGAAGAGATGATGATAATGAAAGTAAAAAATAGGTTTAATAACAAAAAAATGAATTTGGTCAAGTCTTGAAAATACTGGTGATGCAAGGTGGCTGAATCCTGAGGACCTCGCGCATCCCAGTGTTGAGCTCTGCAGCTGGGTTTTTTCTAGATTTTTCCAACTCAGTGACAAGTGCTTCCAGCATGAGCAGCGTGGTAGACATCTTGTTAAGGTCGTCTCTGGGGTGAAGAGAAGTCTGTTGTGGCTGATTTTTTCCCAGTTACATGTGTAGTTTCACTCATGCTCATGTAGAGTTAACAAACCAGTGATTATCACAAACTGTCACGCAGAGAGTGGACTTTAAAGACGGATGTAGTTAACAAAAGTTACTGAAATGATACGAACAGCTCGCATCCTTCCACTACATCGTTCAACCAGAAATCTGGTATTTGGTTGCTTTCTGAAAGAGATCCTGTTCTGCCATGGTTTGGGATTCGTGTTGCAGAGTTGTATTAACTACTATTCCAGTGAATGTCCAAGTGGTTTGACTCACCTGACCAACACTGAGCTGCATCAGCGCTGGATGCATCATTTCTCTGGTCCAAAATACTTTTATTTCTCTTAAACGATTCAAAATCAGATCAAAGGAAACGTAATGTTACTGGTAATGTATGTTTGAGTAACGTCACATCATCAAATCAAGTCTCCTTCATCTCTACAAAACATATAAAACCAACTGAGGTTAACCAGAGAGCCTGACAGGAGAAAAAAACTAAAAGCTGGAGGTTCGGCTGGTTTCTGTCCTCCAGCTCAGAGACGTCTCATCTGGGACACGTTAAAAAATCCTTGAATTGTTGTCATAGTTTGATATCAGACAATTTAATAATTTCTCCCTTTAAAGCAAAATGACAGAGATCTCCTCCTGATTCAGGATCGAGGGGAGAGGTTTAGATTAAGAGCAGAGTGTTGGACCGGCGACACATGTTGTCATTGCTGTCCGCTAATCCTCTGTTTTCATCTGCAGACGCGTAATCCTCATAAACCCCGAGGGGAGATTAAACTCAGCAACATGACACAGAAATCAGTCTGCATCTCCAGCAGGACTCAGGTGGAGGCAGATAAGAACAGGTGGAGACAGGTGAAGAGATAATTGGACAATAAAATGGAGCATATATGACGCTGAGGTCAGCGAATCGGACGGTGAGTAACTGCTGTGTGCTTGTTTTTACTGAAACATGGCTGAACGACAACATTACCGACTCTGCTATACAGCTGGAGCAGCTAGCATGCTACTGAGCAGACAGGGACCTCGTAAACGGAGGAAAGACTCGCGGTGGCGGGGTCTGTGTTTTCATCCATGATGCATGGTGCCGGGACGCTAAGCTGGTATACAAACACTGTTCACCTTCTGGTGGAGTTTATGATCTTTCTATCTGCCCAGGGAGTTTACTGCCATCCTGCTAGTTGCAGTTTAAATCCCCCCCACCAACAACAGCAGGAGAGCAGCATTAATGAACTGTACCAGGCCATCAGCGAACAGCAGACAGCTTCACCATCCTCGCTGGAGATTTTAATCACGCTGATCCCAACACTGTCCTTCAAAAATTTCAATTTCCCAATATTCTGGACCTGGTCTACATGTAACACAAAGAGTCATACAAAGCCACCCCTCCCCCACATCGAACTCTCTGATCACCTCGATGTTATGCTAATGTTAGCATAGAGTGAAAGTCATCAAACCAGCAGAAGCAGGTCAGAGTGGCCAGAGGAGGCTTCCTCTGCTCTTCAAGACTGCTTTGACACAACAGACTG
>JBAFTC010000014.1:111347-128307 GCA_037177435.1 Melanotaenia nigrans | reverse complement strand
GAAGATAAAAAATCAGGCATTTAACAGTTTTGATCGTACTGTGTGTGGTGTGCTCCGATAATCTAATCACAGAACAACACACACATAGCGATGTTGATCTACAATCTAGTCCTCACATCTCACGTGACCAAACATGATCTAACAAAAATGTAGAAGAAGAACCATAGCAACAACCGACAAAAAAAAAAAAACAAGGAAGACACACAGTAACAACTGAAAAACACAACACACAGCATAGAAGAGGACATACAGGACGAGGGAATGATGGTGGTCTTGAGACTTTTGTTAACAGAAAAAGACAAAACTGAAAAAAACAAACAAACAAAAAACAAAAAACAGACTGGAGACGACGTAAACACGGACTTTATTTACTTCCTTGTTTCCCAGTCAGCTTGCTCTGTGATTGGCTACATTCCGGCCCACCTCACAATCCACACAGTCACAACTCAGGAGTCGTTGGCTTTCCTCACACATGAAGATATTGGGTCGTAAATATTGAATGTTTAATATTTCCAATTCTCGGCTACGACCTGTTTCAGAGCCGATTATCAGGACAAATCTGCTCGTAACACACCTCAGATAAATGATAATTGTACAGAAAAATCCTTTTAACTCAAGATAATGAGGTGTTTGCTGTCCTTGGTCGGGAAAAGGCAAAATCGGGACAAAAACAGCCTAATAATCTTTATGTGTGTACCAGGCTTAAGGTAACTATGAACATTGTTAGGGTTAGATTTATTGCAATTAATACTATTCTCTTATCAGTTCTAAAAATACAAATAGGAATAAATCCATAGTTGTAAATGGAGTGCTTTAATCTTTACTTTCCCTCTGGCCATCTGTCTAGACCATTTGGGGTTGTATAGGACAGGAAACAGAGGTCAACAAGCACCACAAATGTAAACTAGGGATACCTGCTGAGAATAAAAAAGAGAAACACAAATTAATGTAAACAACACTGTTGTATATTTTCCATGTATAAAGAACACAAAGAAAAAAAAGTTGATGGAGGTGCTCACTGAATCATAGAACATCCCCCATATTCCATTGGAAATGGACCAAATTATGTGCATAACTGACGCAGAAGGCAGACGAAACTCCGTCGAGCATAATGGGTCTTAAGGGTCACTAAGCCAAGCCTAATTATAAGCTTTATACAAAGGAAAGTTTGAATCTTAAAGGTAGAGGGTATCTGCTCCCTGAATCCAAACTAGGAGCAGGTTCCACAGAGTGGGTTCTGATAATAAACTTTCCTAAACCCTGCTTCTGCCTCACAGTGTTCATTCATGTCTGCACCACAGAGCTCTGCTTCTACAGCAACTATTCATTGCCTGGAAAATTGAACATGCTAATGTAATCTAAAGAATAAATGTAGTACAGAACATCCATTTGCAGTAATAACCTCCATCTACTTAAAAGACTAACCTTTCTTTGAAAGGAACAAATATATCCCCTTGGCTTCCCATTATATTTAATGTATAACATGGCTGACAATATGCAAAAAGACTATTAAGATGAACTATCAGGATGCATTTCCAGGTTAGGTTTTATGATTATGTATTTTACATGTACTTTTGTCAACCTCTGCACATTATATGAGTTCTGCGTAATTGAAACGCTTATGAAAACATTTTTTTAGAGATGTTACTATAGACAATACACAAAGAACATGGAGGATTAACGACGCCAAAGAAAATGTGTAGAGACAATATTATGAAAATCTAATTTCTGGACTCAGAAGTGTGCCTTTGTATAAATACAAAAATATTACAAGATGTATTTGTGCGCAGCATGGGACATACAAATCCTGGGTTGTCTTGTTTCATGTCAGGCCAAGCACCACTTAGTCCAGTTCCATTTGCAGCCCAGAAATGCCCCAGGCCGTCTGTTTTTGATGGAGCAGCTGGAATATGTGCAGGCTATATATGTTCTCTATATGTCAAAATGAGTGCTGCATTTATGGTCCATCCTTTTTTTCTAAATCCGCTTATCCAGCTTTAGGTCACAGGCAACTGGGGTCAGTCCCAGCATGCATCGGGCAACAGGGGATTTACAGCCTACACAGGTCACCACTCACAGTTGCCTCCTGGTGTGTGTGTTTGTGTGTGATGTGCTCTTTTCAAACCACCAGTGCCACATTATTCATTGTTGTGTTTTGACTCAGGATTCAACAACTTGGACACACAACCTGGACTAAAACTCAGCAGGTACTATCATCATATGGCACAGGTACTTGAGAGATACAAGAGAGATTAAAGTTAGCAGTTACTGGAACTGATTGATCGTTGAGTGATCCTGCTGACCATCGATTGCTGCAGGATACATGCCGAGCAAGACTATTAAGCTTTGAATTTTTTTACTGCATGTGGACACTGGGTTGTAATAAGAGGTATGCACGTATGCACAATATATCAGGCTATTAAAGAGAAAAATCTTATTGGGCTTTCTTAAAGAGAAATACAAGAAGCTAAACAATTAAGACTTTAAAGCTTAAATCAGGGCTAGATGTAAGATGAATGTTGAACATTTTTTTCTTTCACCATAGCTGTGTGCACATTCAAGCAATGCATGGGAATAATAAGAAGAATCACTGTGTTTATGCCGATTATATATGCATTTGTGGAAAATGCCTGAACGATAGAACATGACAGTGTTTTTTTTTTGTTTTTTTTTTTTACTAAACTTTGAAGTAAAGCTTATAATTTAATCTTTTTACTGAAATTCACAATCTGCGTTTTACTTATTTTTTCCTACTTTAGGTTAAATTTATTTTTGTTATTTTCTGATTATATTTTACCAATTTATTTATTACTTAGTTAACACATTCTTTAAAGTATTAATAAGCTTGTTTTAAACATTTATGACCTCATTTAATAAAAGGATTGATTGACTAATTGATGACTCCAACTATAATATGCATATGCAAACTGGAAAACCCTGGTTTTGGCTAACAAGGTCAGATTATGCACAGTTTGTTTTTTATGTTATACTATAATAATCACATAGTTTTAAATTACTTTCTAATACTAATACAATTAAAATATTTTAGCAATAATAATATTGTCAAATAAACAACATGACATCAAAATATGTGCTAAGCTTCGCTTTGTAGCGCTACAACAAAGATAGCAAAGATGGCTGCAACAATGACATTGAACCAGAAGCCAGTGAAGCAAGGTTTGGACCAGGACATGGACAGCTTCTAAAACAAGATGGTGTTCGTTGAGAATGGCAGGAAAATTCAGTAAAAGAAAAATAAAACAAAACATACAAAAATAAAGAAACAACCATTTAATATCATGAACATTAGCTTAATGAGAAAATAGCTCATGAAACTAAATGCATCTGCAATTTCTGCTATTAAATGAAAGTCACTTAAAAAAGAAATTTGCTATTTTTCTTCCTCTTTTTAAAAGTATTTCAAAAATTAGAAAATTAGAAATTAAGTGCCAGATTAAGTGTCAAGTTCGTAGAGTTTAACAACATTAACACCATCAAGACGAAGCTCTTGATGCAAGTTGACAGCTTAGTCTGTTTATATTGAAAGTGTCACTTTGAGAACTTGACAACTTGGAGAAGTTGGTGGAGGAGTGGGAGTCAGATTTGACATGAAGAGCAGCCTTTCCTCTGAGAGAATTTCACTGTCAAGTGTTTGACATGTCAAGCAATGATTAGTGCAGGGAGGCGACGCCTCGCAGTCTCCTGAAACAGACTCCCTTTGTCAGCTCTGTGCCATTTACATAAGATTGCTGCTGGTCAGGGAGACCTGTCTGAGACACCAGATGTCCTCTGCTGTTGCCTGGAACACTTCATCTTCATTTTGTTGTGATTCTTTAAGGATACTTTAGAAATACTTAATTTAATCAGAAAAAAAGACACAATAAAACCTAAAGCAAAAACAAACTTTGCAGACATGGAGCGTTAACAAGGATCTTTTACTGAAGGATGACAATTAGTAGAAAGGAGCAGGAAGTAAATGTGACAGAAAGATGCAACAAAAGCAAAAACAGAACAAACTAAAATCATAAGACATTGAAACTCTAACCTGAACTTAAGTGAAAACCAATAGAGGAAAAATAAATAAACAAGATAAAAATAACATGACAAGAACTAAAATAATCTAACACTGCCATTTAAAAATATAAAATAAAATGTTGACAAAAATAAATAAATAAAAGGAAGAAAAGTAACTGAAGAACTGAGACAGAACACAACAGAAACCCAGTATAGTTTGATCCAGAGTTCACTTAAATTTTCCCTTTTCAGGCTGCCCTCACAAATGAATCACATGATTTTTAATGAAAAATAATGCACGGACATTTGTAGATATCCCTATGAAAAATCTATGATGTTGTTAGAATAATTTCACAGATTTAACTATGATGCACTGCGAAAGTTTTGCTCTCCAATAACGTCATTTTCTGTGTGTAGATGCGGCTGATCATGAGATCATTTTGGATGAAACCTGACCACTGGTTCATTAATATTTTCATTTGCATGATTGAAAAGTTAATTTTATCCTCCTGTTAATAATTCACAGATAATTTACAAGCAGTATAGTCGAATGCTGATCAACCAATGAGGCGCTCGCATTGACTCGTAGGTTCTCACTCTATTGAATCAGCATTATCAGTGGCTATCAGTCCATTTGTATGGGACAGTGGACTGTTATCATTTATCCATATTGCTGATCAGCAGCATTGATACTGGACGACTCCTGATCCTATCCACCAGCAGACCTCAAATCCTCAGCATTACAGCACATTTTCAGGAAAAACTACATAAAATTAAGATATTTAAACTGACCATGAGCAGAACTACAATAAAAAATGTTGCTTCTCATTCCAAACGGACCTTAAAGAAATTAGAATATTAAATAGAAATGCTAAAGTCTTTTTTTATTTTCAAACATTTTCTCAGGTGTCTTGCAGGTACTGAGGTCCTGGAGAAGCCCAGAGGGGACGGGGTCTTCCTTACACATCAGAGAGTTCACTGTCCATTTTTTAAAACTTGTCTTGAAACTCATTTTTTATGTTTGGCTTTCAGTCCCAGTGACTTAGTTTTTTATTTGATTTTATTTGTTATTTGTTTTAATTGGGTTTAGCTGTTCTAATGTCTTTTCTTTTTATTTGTATTTATATTGATTTCATTTGTGTGCAGCACTTTGTTTCAGCTGTGGTTTTTTCAAAGTGCTTAATAAACGAAGTGAAAATATATATATATATGTAAAAACACCTTAAATTTAATTTTGGGGGAAATTAGATTAGTATGTGCAGGTGTCATTTAGTATTGATTTTAAAAAAATGTATATTTGATTATCTGGTTTGCATTAGTGCACAATTTCTTTTGGTGCATAATCCCTCTTTTCTTCTTTCTTATCTATTGTCATCTCTTAAGTAAAACTCTTTAATAAATGTAAGAGAAAAGTGGGAAAAAAGTAAAAAAAAAAAAGGATTGTGTTTTTCCCTCCAGAACTGCCCTAATTCAACATTACTCAGACACACACATTTTGCTCCATATTGACATAAAAGCATCACACAGTTGCTGCAGGTTTTTCGGCTGCATCCATGATGAGAATCCCCCGTTCCACCACATCCCAAAGCTGCTCTGTTGGATGAAGATCTGGGGACTGGGGTACAGTAAACTCCTTGTCATGTTCAAGAAAGCAGCTGGAGATGATCTGAGCTTTATGACATGGTGCATTATCCTGCAGGAAGCAGCCATCAGAAGATGCTACACTGTGGTCATAAAGGGACGGACATGGTCAGCAACAATACTCAGGTAGGCTGTGGTGGTTAAACCAGATTATGTTGGTACTAAAGGGGGCTAAGTGTCATGGTAATAGGTTATGTTCTTGGTTTTGTCATATTTCGTTTTGCTCATTCCCTTGTGTGTTCTGTTTTCTGTTACCAGCTCGTTAGTGCACCTGGTCTGATTACTCACTCACTTCACCTGTTCCCTGTTAGTCATCATCTGTATATACCCGTTGGTTTCTCTTACTCTGTGCTAGATTTTTGTTGTTGTTTCCCTGTGTCTGGGTTTGGGTCCTCACCTTTGTTGCCCTGTGACAATAAGTACGCCAAGAAAATATCCCCCAAACCATTTCACCAGCAGCCTGGACTGTCGATACAAGGCAGGATGAATTAGTATTCTCATGATGTTTCCACCAAATTCTGAGCCTACCATCTAAATGTGGAGCTGACATGGAGACTCATCAGACCAGCAACGTTTTTCCATCTTCTATTGTGCAGTTTAGTTGGTCTGTGTGAATTGTAGCCTCGGTTTCCTGTTCTTAGCTGAAGGAGTGACATCCGGTGTGGTCTTCTGCTGCTGTAGCCCATCTGCCTCAAGGTTGGATGCGTTGTGTGTTCAGAGATGTTATTCTCTGTCCTTGGGCAAGACACGGAACCCCAAATTGCCTCCCAATGTGTCTGTTGACGTATGAATGTTTTAGATGAAAAAGCGGTTTGAGCGGTCAGCGTAAGACACAAGACCAGCCATGGCACCATCAACCATACCATGTTCAACGTTTCTTAAATCACCTTTCTTCCTCATTCTCATCCTCAATTCGAACTTCAAGAATACATCTTGACCATGTCAACAAGACTGTATGCATTAAGTTGCTGCCATGTTATTGGCTGATTAGATATTTGTTTCAACAAGCAATATATTGTCATTTACTTCTATTCAGTAATAGTGCTGTATGTGAATGTGTGACCAAAAAAAAAAAAAAAAAAACTACACTCTGTAAATGCCAAAAGGGAGACAAACTATTATGCTGTATTCCTTTAATTATGTGCTATATGTTAAAATGAGTCAGACATGTTGACAGTTAACAAGAGACTTTTCTCTTGTTGCATAGGACACAAAAACAAACAAAACAGAAAACAACCTGCAAACAATGGCAATTCTCTAAGATAACAAGCTTTGTCAGTTCTCTGTATTATCTTTTGTTCAAAGGTTTGTTTCAATCTGTCCCTCAGGAAATACTTTCAATCTTTGTTACTGATCGCTTTGATCAGTGGAGTGGCATTTTTTTTAATGATCTGGCCGGTGGAGATGTGATTTCTTCAAAGTTTAAATATTTTTCTCACAATAGTCTTCATGTTGCGGTTGCATTGTGGTTGATTTTCAGCTATCAACACATCAGATTTTTGTGGTGGGGTAGCTTCTGGTTCCTAATGCTGGGATGTGAGCCAGATGTATTGTTGAAAGGATCGGGTTTCCCACTGGGTTGGATTCATTGTCAGGATTTTCCTCACACTTAGAAGGAAATAACTGGCGGGGATTTAGAGGGACTGAAAGGAGATGATAAGGCTTTGCATTCGCTGTGTTAGGGCAAACAAATGTATAAGTTTTATTACTAAAGAACAAAAAATGGGTACTGATATTCCTTCTCTTTTGCTGCTATTAGTAGAGATGATGCATTTTATTTATATGATGACTGAAGCAATGAAAATTAAGGACAATTCTGTATAAACTACAAAAAAACAACAAGAAACTTTTAGAAATAGGCAGACAAGTAGTTTAGAAGTTTTGATGCTGACGGTTTGAGAATGTCTGCTCATCCTGCAAAGAACTGTGTTTGTTCAGCTTGAATGTGGATGTGTAGCTTATTAATACAGCAACCAGCAGATGTGTTCCTGTTCCAAACATCTCAGCAGGATCTCTGGCCCATGAAGAAATACAAAAAAAAAAAACACAAAACCCACTGCAGTGTGTGTTTGTGTCCATGTAACTGCAAAATTCGACCTATGCAGACTACTTCTTTTAGACCTTTCCTGAGCTGTTTATTGATTTAAGGTATCATACAATAAACCACAGCCCATCAGGGGTCGGCTAAAATACATAAACTGGATTAAAAATAGCAAAGATCTGTAGATAAAAGAAGCACACAATGAATTCAAGACACTGAAAATTTACATTATGAGCAGACTCTTGAGCCACTAGTTATGTTTTTGTATTTGTTGCCTATCTTTTAAACTGGTCTTGAGCAACAGTTCTCCAGGTTTTCTGTCGGTAATTTAAAATTTTCCTGAGAACATACCTCTAGCAGCTCTAGCAGATCCACAACTACCTGTTTTAGTTCTCCACTGCCACAAGTGTGCAATGTTCAGTCTATGAAACAGCTTGAAGCATTGATTAATCTGAATTTAGTTGTCCCTGATCTTGGTCTTTGCTCTTTCAAGCATTTAAGCCAGGGCTCAAGTTACTCAGGGAATTTTTTGGGGGAACCTCATTGTCGGGCGTGCATCATTGGTTTCCTTTGCTAAACTGTGATTTATGAATTGTCGTGTGTGATTACTGACTAGAATCATGATGAATCAGCTTGAGTGGACTTGTCTGTTGTGAGCAGGCTGGCTTAAGCGCGGCTGTAAAACAGTGATGCGAGGACCGCAGAATCCAATCCAAGAAAAGGTTTTTTTCATCAGTTATAGAAAACTCACTCCTTCTGTTTCGGGGTAGTCCAGTCACCATCAGCAGCCCCCTCAAATGAGCAAATCCTCCTAATTTATTCTCTGCTGCTGATTGGGCTGTACCATTCACCCAACAGGTGCATTCTCAATTATAAACACACTTCTCTATTAAAATTAATTCTACAAAAGCTAAAAATATTCACACACTTTATACTTAATATGTCAACCATAAAGTTAAACCAAAAACCCAATATACAAATAACTCCAACAATCTTCCTGCCACATGGTCTCTCCCAAATCATTAAAAGAAATCCATGCCACCTGAGACCCATTTGCCCAGTCACCCTGGAGAGGCCATGTGCCAGGTAAGTAAAGATCTATTACTTCATTAAATTACCTATGACTTCAGATTTACACACAATGTTCTGCCTATCACTGTTAACGGCTGTCTTTGCAGGTATCCGTAAAACAAACCACATCAGTATTAAATAAACAGTTCAACCACTGTGCATAACTGTAATTCTTTTAAAGTGCCAAACTGTAACTGAACGTGAAAATGTACATGAACCGATTAGTGTGCTATACAATAAGTCCCAGGTAACATAGCGAACCTCTGCTTCGTTACACTCAGCGAGAGGTTGGTGGTGAAACTCTTTTCAATGTACTTTAGCACCAAAATAACATTACTGAGCGTCTGGCGAAGCAACAAAGACTTACCACACTACCACTACAAAGCATCCCTATATTTAAGGGAAACCCCTTGGACTATAGACTTTTCATAAGAGCTTTTGAGCATAGTGTGGAGAACAAACCACCAAGATGGTTTATACTTCAACGAGAACACATTCTTGTCTTCAGATGAATTAACAATAACACTCATTTTGTACACTGATGATTTGGAAATCACTCAATCAACTTGGCACATCACGAAAAATACACAAAATCTGTTCAGTATACTGGATGCTTGATGATCTACCCAGTAAAATGGTAAATGGTCCATATTTATGTAGCGCTTTACTGTACCTGGGATGATATCCAAAGCGCTTTACACCATACATCACATTCTCCCATTCACACACACATTCACACACTGATGGCGGAAGCTGCCATGCAAGTCGCTCAACCACGACCCATCAGTAAATACCGATCACCCTTCCATGAAATTTAGCTTTCAGCTCTATGTAAACTGGCTGACATATAGACATTTGGCTATCAAAAAGCACTTAGTCCTTTGTTGAGAGACCTCCGTACCCTTGAACAAGATGGCATCTTCATTGAGTCTATTGGTAGTTCAAGGAACAGTCATGTGTGTGGTGTCTGACAAACTTGCAGCCCATGATTTGGCAGGCTTTTTAAACTCTTTTAGAGCACAGCCCTTTTGCAGATTTTGCACAGCAACTCAAGCTAATCTTCAGAGTCGTGAAGTTCCAATTGGCGAGTTCAGTCTTCAGACAAAAGACAGCCACAATAGTGATGTACATGCTGTAGTGCATGGGGATAGTCAGAATCAAAATGGTGTTCGTGCAGATTGTGTCCTCAACCAGCATCTAGAGCATTTTCATACTGTCACCAGCTTTCCACCTGATGTCCTCCATGATCTTTTGGATGGCATTGTGCCTGTAGAGCTTGCTCTGTGTATCGGAGAGATGATCCGCTGCAAATACTTCACTCTTGAATATTTGAATGAGAGAAATGTGTCATTTCCATACCACTCTCGAACGAATGAGAAAAGAATGAGAGAAGAAATCATGCATGAAGTCGAAAAGACTGAGACTTAGTCATAGGCCAGCTCATGAACATATTCTCTTCGTCGCCAAGAAATCGTCGGTGCTCTTGTAGCTCCACGGTTGGAGGTTGTGGTGGAGAGGTGGTCAGGCCTACTGATGGAGTCACAGGTATTTTATAGTTCTTGTTGAGAGCAGTTATCCGCATGCGCCTTCTTAGCATGTCCACGTTGAAAATGTCTGTTTTAATTGGCTGAGAATTACCCCTGCCAACTGAAAACTTAAAAATACATTCACAATGCTGTTCCTAATTAATCTTTTTACATTTCTTTGTCATTCTATCAGTGTACAGGTGTTTGCAGAGTTCCACCAAATCAACAGTTCTACAAAGAGCTGGACGGACACACACCTAAACTCATCAGCTTGTTCCGAGAGAAGTCCACCAGGACTGGCAAGATAGCAGACGAGCTAGCCAGCTCATGAGGATTTATGACCTTCAGGTGAATTTTTAACTTTGCATGATTAAAAACAAATGATTCACAGATTATTTGCAGACAGCTGTAAGAAGCCATGGTGTAATCTTGGGACTGTGACCTATGGTTAAATCATTATGCCATGAACACAATATTGTCATCTCAGATATTTACATTTTGAAAAGATGTGTTCTACCACAAAAAGGTACCTTGAAAAGATATTTGAGGTGTTTGCTCTGCATTTGTGTAATTACTATTGTAATGGATCATTTTTGTTAATCTAGGAACTATGTGGTGTAAATATGAGACGGGCCCTTGTCCTTCATGCGCATGAAGATTCTTCCAACTTCTTCATTACCTGTAGTGTAAGTGTATGATCTCACTATCAGCCCCTTATTAATTCAACCCTACAACACCACTGAAATAACTCAGAGACCCAGGACCTGTTTTTGAAGTTTACTTTAGTTGTTATCCTGCAAACTGACATGTAGAAAACAGAAATGTATGTATGAAGCATACATCTAAACAAAAAGTGTGCTAACAGGTAGGTGTGAAACTAACGTACCAGCATATGTAAAGAAAATGTTTAAACATGTAGCTTAGTTGTAGTCTAAGTGCAAAGTGATAGTAATGTCACGTCTTCACATCATTCGTATGATTTGTATCCTGAGGAGCTGAACCCGTCTTTGTCTTATTTGTGTTTTGTAGTCAGCTGACGGTCCAGACCTCGCTGGCTCTCCTGACTGTCGCTTCAGATCACACGTCTGATGCAGCCTTCTTCAGCCCTGAGAGCATCTGTGTTGTTGTGGACGATAAAATACTTGACTCATTTCTCCTGTTCTTCTATGCACATCTACATCTATGCATTCGACCTACAGTACCCCAAAAACTCGAGCAAAAAACTCACATTTATCCAAAAAGTTGATGTGTTGCACCAGACCCTGTCACGGACGCACCTGACACGCATTACCGCAGCCATTCACTGGAATTCTGATAACCTACACCTGCAACCAGTCTGACGCTGGGACTACACCAGCGGCACAATCATTCCTTGTCGGACCTCGTTTCAACACAGCTGGACTCTCCCGATCTCCCCTTCCCGGTCTTGACTCTCCTTGCACCTCATCATACTCCAGTGACTTCTGTTTCTCTGCTCTCCAACGTAAGAACCCGTACCTGTCATCAGTCCGTGTGAATAAATCTTGGTTCGCCTGACCTGTCTGCTCGTAGTCCTTCATAACATGATGTGTGTTGAAGATAACAAAGCACTGAAAGGGCGTCTGCTGACGCTGAAGAATGATCAATGTGTGATTTTCTCAGAATGAGAAATTTGTTGAGGACATTTTTGTTGTCTTCCTCCTCTTCACAAATGTCATCGTTTGCTTCTTCTAGCTCGTATTTAAAATGTGACACTGTGTGCCATTTTTTATTTCAGATTTAATACGCTGACTGACATGTCGCCTAATCAAAGTTCATACACTGAATAACTTGTTGAAAATCACCAATTCAGACCCAATACATGTTTATTGTGCTGTTGCCTAGAGCCGAACTTGATGCACTGTGTTGATGTTGTGAGTTGAAGTACAACCCGGTAGAAGCCAGGGCGTTATTTCAACGTTTTATTTTTAAAAAGTGTTTTTAAACTGTTAATGGTTCCACATTGCTGTGGAGGATGGGTCATGCTTAAAGTCTGATTGAACTGTGTCCTGCATCCTTTCTTTACTGAATAAGGTGACAAGAAGACACATAATACTGAATCCACTGTACCCACTGGAAATATTAACACTTACTGCACTTTAAATTATGTTTTTGTTTGCTTGAGTAATTTCCTTTGGTTTTAATTCATGAGAAGCATTTGTTTTGACTGAGCGTTCTGTGTCTTTTAAAAAGCACCTTGTGTTGAATAAAAAATGCTAAACTGTGTGTTGTGTTCATGTTTTCTTATTAGTTGATTATAATTGTGCAGTGTGTCAACATGGGTATTTAATTTTAGAATTAATTTTAATTACATTTCTCCCAGATTTACAGTTGAAGAATATTAATAATTTAATTGACATTTTCCTGAGATTTTTAGTTGAAAAATATGAAAAAATGTAATTGCATTTTCCCCTGATTTTGAGTCAAAGAATATTGAAAGATTTAAGTGAATTACTCCCTAATTATAGGTTGTGGAATGTAAATATTTGTATGGTAACGTTTGAGGTAATTTAAGGCAACTGGACATATAATTTTTATTTTCTGTTTACATAAAACTTCTAAAAGCATAAAAAAAATATTGTGTAATTTTTTAAAGTCATTTTTGATTTTTTGAACTTATTGGGGTTTACAGTGAGGTTAAATTCTCTGTCTTCCGAGGAGTGGGGATTTTAATTAATAAGAGAGTTCCCTTCAATTTAAAGTCACAATATTCAGATCCATATGGTCGATACCTTTTGATTAAATGCGAACTATATGGTAATTTGTATTCACTTGTGTGTATTTATAGGCCTCCAGCATCAAACATGGCATTTCTAAAAGACGTTCAATCAAGATTGGATTGTTTACCAACAGGATCAATAATTATGGGGGGAGACCTAAATTGCACGTTTAGTGCATATGATAGTACAACAACAACCAGGAAGGTTAATGTTCCAAAAAATTTAAGGAAATTCCTCTCCGTCAACAACCTTCAAGATATATGGAGAACTTTACATCCAAACTTAAAAGATTACACTTATTATTCAAATCCACAAGATAGCTACAGCAGATTAGATTACATTTTTGTATCTCAAGAAACTATCAACAATTGTGTAGCTAGCAAAATTAATAACATCATTATCTCTGACCATGCCCCTGTCTCATGTACTATGACCCCTAAAGAAAACAAACGGCGGCAAAAGTATTGGAGAATGAATAGAAAATATTTAGGAGATAAAGAATTCGTTGATTACGTAAACGAACAAATTGACATTTTTTTGTCAACTAATGTGGAGAAAGCTGACCCTATGGATAAACCAAACATATGTGTTATATGGGATTCCTTTAAAGCTTATATAAGAGGGGTAATGATAGCTTATTCAGCCAAAAAGAAAGCATGCTATGAGCAGAAGATGGCCAAAGTTAAACAAGAAATTAATATAATGGAAATGCAACATAAAAATGGGGACCAGACAGTTAGAAGTAAACTGCAAGACAAGAAAATGGAAGTGGATAGTATGCTGCTAGAAAAAGTTAGAGACTTTAAACATAATTCTGATAAGCTTAATTATATTTCAGTTAATAAATCAGGCAAACATCTAGCTTCAATAGTCAAAAGAGTAACAACAACTCAGTCAATATACTTAAAAGATGAAGAGTCAGATGACATAATTACAAATGCAGATATAATCAACAAAAGATTTAAACAATTTTACGAACAATTATACACCTCAGAGGGTAAAGGCGAGGATCCAGGGCCTTTCTTCAAGTCAATTACATTAAAACATTTATCAGAACAACAAAAGGAAGATGTTGGAGTAGCTTTTACTAATTCAGAGATTGAGTTGGCAATTCGGGCACTTCCAAAAAAGAAATCACCTGGAACAGATGGCCTTCCGGTAGAGTTCTATTTAACGTTCTGGTCCAAAATCCGCCCTTTGTTTCTTGAAGTTGTAAATGTATTTATCAATCAACAGAAGCTACCCGAAACTATGTATCTCTCAACTATCTCTGTTATACCAAAACCAGGTCGTGAATGTAATAAACCATCTGACTTTCGGCCAATTAGTTTGATAAACTGTGACAAGAAAATTATAACAAAAGTAATGAATAGTAGACTGGCTCTGATACTGCCTACTATTATTCACCATAACCAGGCAGGATTTATACCAAGTAGGGATCTTAGAACTAATATAAGAACCTGTATATCTTTAACACAATATGCAAAAAAAAACAACATAGACTTGAGCTTGATGGCGGTGGATGCTGAGAAAGCATTCGACCGCCTAGAGTGGGCCTACTTGTTTAGGGTGCTTGAAATATTTGAATTTCCTGCAAAATTTATTAATATGGTGAGGACTCTGTACATAACTCCAAGAGCTCAGGTTCTTACCAACGGGATCTTATCTGAATACTTTTCATTAAGCCGCGGCACAGCTCAAGGATGCCCAATGTCACCAGCCTTATTCGCCTTGGCTATTGAGCCGCTGGCAGAAAAAATTAGACAGACAGAAAATATATTCGGAATTAAATTGGGCAAAAATAATTATAAATTGAGTCTATTTGCAGACGATTTGTTATTATACTTAAGAAAAGCTGATGTCTCAATCCCAAGGGTAATTGAAATAATGGATCAATTCTCAAAGATATCAGGATATAAAATAAATATGAGTAAAACAGAAATCATGGCAATTGACCCAAAACAAACAAAGCTGCATCAATTTAAACAATTTCAGGTCCAATATAGCAGAATTAAATACCTTGGTTGTTATATAAGTATAGATAAAAAACAATTGTACGAAAATAATTTTTAAGATTAAAAAACGACTTTAAACATAGTTTGAATAACTACAGCAATCTTAAGTTAAATTTAATAGGTAGAATTAATTTGATAAAGATGATGTGGCTTCCAAAGTTTATATATGTATTTCAGTGTATACCGCTGACACCACCTAAGTCATTTTTTAAGGAAGTAAACTCAATAATAACATCTTTTATTTGGGCTGGAAAAACCCCAAGAGTTAAAACGAAACTTCTGTTCTATCCTAAGCAGGAAGGAGGGTTAAACCTCCCCAACATGGAACTGTACCAGATGGCAGCTCAGATGTTTTATATCAATCGTATCATTAATAATACTAATGAGGACCCGTGGCTGGACATTGAAAACCAACAATTACAACCAAAAACTGTACTATCCAAGTTATTTATCAAGCAAAAAGCAAAGACAGATAACTTTGTTATTAATAGCACATTAAATATGTGGGGGAAACTTAAACAGCTGCTGGGAGTAGAAATAAGCACCCCAACTCATATAAAGATATGGAACAACCCGTCAATTAAAATCCAGAGTACTACATTAAGATGGGAAAATTGGATGAGTGGCGGCATTGAGACTTTGTCAGATATGCTCGATTCAAATAAGGTACTTTCCTTCGATACATTAAAAGATAAATTTAAACTCAAAGGAACTGAAATATTTAAGTATATGCAGTTAAAAAACTGGATAAAAGACAATTGCGATATTAAGAATAAAGTCCCAATGAAGTTAAAGACAATCTTGGAACCTAATGGGAAGAAAAAAAAACTTATTAGTGTTCTTTACGATATTCTTGTCAAAGCCAAAAAGAATAATGACTTACTGAATAAAATTTATGAAAATTGGGATAGGGATATGGAAAACTTCGACTCTAATGCAAAATGGAAGGAATGCTTACAACTTACCTATAAAATTACAACAAATGAAAACCTTAGACTGATTCAGTATAAATTAATGACGAGAACCTACTATACTAGGGACAAAATTCACAAGTTTGACACATCTGCCCCATCTACCTGTTTAAAATGTGGTAAAAGTGACTCCCTCACTCATTCATTCTGGTACTGCGAAAAGGTACAGCAGATATGGTCTGCCATTGGAAGATGGCTCTCCAATGTTTGTAAACAGCATTTTGTATGTACACCTGAAGCCTGTCTTCTCCAAAATGTGATGAAAATGAAATATCCTTTGGGATGGCAATTGACATTCTCCTCATTAATTTACAAAAAAATATTATTACAAAATTGGAAAAATAAGGAAACACCAGGATTGAATAAGTGGAAAAGTTTAATGAAATACTATCTTAGCATTGAGAAATCTCTATCAGCAGATTTTAACAGGCAAAAACAATTCGATCTTGTGTGGAATAAAATACTCAAAGCCCTATAAGGCACCAAACACCATCAACTAACTACATATCAAATCTATATATATTTTCTCTTCGTCTCTCTTCGAAGTATGTATATGTGCATATATGTATATGTGTATATTTATATGTATATATATGGACGTGTGTATGTATGTGTGCGTATGTATATGTATGTGTATGCGTGTGTGTGTGTATATGTATTTACACATATATATATATTATTATTACTATTATAATTATTATTTTTTTCTTTTTTTTTTATGTATTATTTTAATATAGCCTTTCTTTGTCATTGAGTGTGAGTGCGTATGTTATGTCGGGGGGTTTGTGGGGTAGGGTTTGGGTGGGTGGGGGGTAGGGGATAACAAGGAGGCAACTTTTCATGCCTACAGTAATTCATTATCTGTTACTCAATTCAAAATGTTAATTTCTTTGTTTAAGGTTCTGTAACTGCTGTAAGGCAATGTTGGTGTTGGAAACTGCAG
>JBAFTC010000014.1:26803-37419 GCA_037177435.1 Melanotaenia nigrans | reverse complement strand
ACACAAAGTGCTTTACATAGTATAAATGAATGCATATTAAAATGAAAAAAGAAAAACACAGAACAAAAACAACAAGCTATTCACACACCCAGTTATGTGACAGATTAAACACCCCTCACCCATCCACACACACACACACACACACACAAACTCCTAATATCTGTCTCTGGCTTGGCGCTGCTGTCAAGGACCTCCACACGAGAGGGGAGGGCTTCTGGAGAGACAAGGTTTTCTAAGATATCTGCTGCATTGGAGAGAGTCATTAGAGCAAACAGCCCCTCCTCCACCTTTCTGATGTCATCTAGCTCCACCCACAGAGCTGAAGTCTGGAGGAGTCGCTTCTATAAGAACAAGCATCTTTTTCTCTGTCTGACCAGAAAAAACTAGACATTAACTTTGTGCTTTGTAATAAAATGGTTGATTACATTTAGCAGAGCTAGCTTCAGTGTGCTAAAACGTTACCTGTCCAGGTCTGGGCAGGCTGAGGCTGGTGAGGATGAACACAAGATGTGATAAATGTGTAGAACGTACCTATTAAAACAACGATAAAGGAAACTACCTGCATGTCGGGCCGGCTTATCCTGGAGAACCATGAGTACCCACAGAGCTGCAGCCTGGACCAGCTCAGATCCATCAGATGCTGGTTGGTATCAGGCTGGAGACACGAGGAGCTTGGTTCAGTTCAGGAGGGAAGGTGGGTGCTGGGACGACTGGGTCAGAACTCGCTGGGGAACTGGTGGGGGAGGATGAAGTGGGATGGTTCGGGGTGGAAAGATGGGACTGGGCCATGGGGTAAGTTTGGTCGCCATAGTGACCAGCTCCTCCATCTGGGAGGTGAAGTCCAGGAGAGGTGGGGAGGATGGGGAGAGGGGGGGTGACCTGGCTAGAGGATGATGAGATGAAGGGGGTGGGTCCTCGCTTAGAGCTTTGGGGGTTTCTTCAGGAGCGGCTGAGGTGGTTTTTCTCCAGGTTTCCTTTAGACTCATCATGTTGTCCTGGTGTCTCTTGTCCTTGTCCGAGGGAACAGAGTCTGAAAATAAACCAGGCTGGAGGCGAACAGCTTCACTCCTGACCTGTTCAGCCAGAATCTGTCTGGCTTAAAAAAGGTCCTGCGGTCCCAGAAGAAGCTGAAGTTGTCTAGAAATGAGCTGGATGTGGTACTTACAGCACACCAAAGTCCCCAACCACCAGTCTGAGGCGCGGCCTCTGCTGTTACTTTCTGAGTTGTTCTTTGGTCTGATCCTGGTGTGTAGGGAGAATTCACCACGACTTCTTAGTTTTCCTTCTGATAGCTGTCCATGTCTTGCTAGGGAGAGGGGTGGAGGAGGTGGAGGAGGTGCTTGGTCTGGATGGCAGAGCTGGCTCTCAGCAAACTGTTACTCGTCCTCCATTTCCCTGTGAGATGATTTACTCTTTGGCTTGAGGACTATCAGTAAAAGAGTTATTACCTTCCACACCGTCCTCCTGGTTCTCTCCAGACATGTTTGTGTGTTAGCAAGATCTTGTCCACTGGTTTTAATTAAAGGCAAAGTGGTATCGTTTCCATTCCCTTGGAGCCGTTGGGTCTTTGTTTCCAGGATGTTTGTAATAGTCTTCTGTAGAGAAGTCACGTCTGTCCGATACACGACCTACAAGGATCTTTCCGTAGTTAATCCAGAAAAAGGATTTTGTGTTTATATAAAATATATATTTATGTCGAGAAGGCGCCGTCTGAAAAGGCCAGTTGGTAAAAAGTAGATGACTTAATAAAACTACCAACCAGGAAACATGAAGACCGCCTCATTTAGACAGAAGGTGGAGAGGACGGGGTTCCAGGCAGATGTAGAAAGGGTTAGGGTGTTAGGGGGTTAGGTGGTTAGGGTGTTAGGGGGTTAGGGTGCTAGGGTGTTAGTGTGTTAGGGTGTTAGGGGGTTAGGGGGGTAGGGTGTTAGGGTGTTAGGGTGTTAGGGGGGTAGGGTGTTAGGGGGGTAGGGTGTTAGGGTGTTAGCGTTAGCGTCGTCCGTAGCGTTCCAGCGTTGTGTCTGCTTATTTTCCGTCAACAAGAAGAACTCGGCCCAACTTTTGGTCTTGAAAACTGGTGACTTCATGTCTGCTGCCATCTTGAGCCCCCCCCCCCATCACATGATAACAGGACCTGTGGCATCCATTCTGTCATGTTAACAAATACCATGTTCTGGCACGGGGGAGCAGATGAGGGTTCTACCAGGTTCTGCTCGATAGCAGAGATCCAGATGTGGAGCTCACCTGTTGGTTCTGTTTCAGGTTGGAAGCAGTCCACTGTGGATGTTTCCCTCTCTGTCCCAAGGACCTGGTTTATCCAGAGATTTTCCCAGGTAAACACACCTGGAGCTCCTCCTCTCCTTCATTCTTTCTTCTTCTCTGTCTGCACCATGTCTTCTTCTCCTCTTCCTCATCTGCAGAACAGTACCTGTACTCCACACCTGAGCAGCTCTGCAGACGTCTGCAGGAACTCTGCCAGAGACCAGACGTAGCCCGCCGACACGTCGTCATGGTAACAGCAGCATCTTTATTAGAGTGCACATATTAATTCATCCAGCCGTCAGGTTCAGCTGTTTCCTGGTCATTATGGGATTTCCTCTGCTCCTTTAATGCATCTCAGTCAGTAAGTTCTGGTTCTGGTTCTGCAGGTCGACACCTCTTTGTTTTCCTGGTCCTCCCTGAAGCCACGTTTCCAGACTTTACTGGCAGGAGAACGTCCCTGAACGCAGCACAGGCTGACTCCTCAGAGCTCAGACCAAAAACCCGCCTGGAGAAAAATGTTTCACAACACACCCCTCACCATGACCCTGAACGCCTCACCATGACCCTGAACGCCTCACCATGACCCTGAACGCCTCACCATGACCCTGAATGCCTCACCATGACCCTGAATGCCTCACCATGACCCTGAACGCCTCACAATGACCCTGAATGCCTCACCATGACCCTGAACACCTCACCATGACCCTGAACGCCTCACCATGACCCTGAACGCCTCACAATGACCCTGAATGCCTCACCATGACCCTGAATGCCTCAGGTGACGGTTAGTGTGTGGACCTGTGCCCTGATGCATTCACTGTGTGTAGGTGATTCTCAGCGTTTCCAGGATGTTTAATAAATTATAACAGATTTAACAATAAAAAAATTAAAAATTAAAAAAATAAAAGACGTCCAGTGTAATTAAAACTGAGAGGTGAGCCCCCTCCGCTCCACCCAGCACGATGGACGTCCTCCCAGCTCGATGGACGTCCTCCCAGCTCGATGGACGTCCTCCCAGCACGATGTCCACCCAGCACGATGGACGTCCTCCCAGCTCGATGGACGTCCTCCCAGCACGATGGACGTCCACCCAGCACGATGGACGTCCTCCCAGCACGATGGACGTCCTCCCAGCTCGATGGACGTCCTCCCAGCACGATGGACGTCCTCCCAGCACGATGGACGTCCACCCAGCACGATGGACGTCCACCCAGCTCGATGGACGTCCTCCCAGCTCGATGGACGTCCTCCCAGCACGATGGACGTCCTCCCAGCACGATGGACGTCCTCCCAGCTCGATGGACGTCCTCCCAGCACGATGCACGTCCACCCAGCACGATGGATGTCCTCCCAGCACGATGGACGTCCACCCAGCACGATGGACGTCCTCCCAGCACGATGGACGTCCTCCCAGCACCCTACATGTGAGAGAGAGAGCAGGAAGGAGAGGGTCCGGGATGTAAGACCAGAGGGAAGTGGACTTCTCTCCAGAGGATGAGCTGCAGGCATCCTCGTTTCGTTGGAGGCCCCCCAGGACAGGACAGGAGGAGCCGTCCCCCACGACCAGGACACACATGACCGCAGCCAGTGAGCCGCCACCAACCCCAGAAGGCCCCACCCTCCACATATCAGGGGGGACCAAGAGGAGGTGGAGGAGGACAGTGGGAAAGCCCAGATCCATGACCCACCACCCCCAGGCCCACCCAGGCCTCCCCCACAGGTGCATGTGATGCCTCCCCACATACACACCTGTATCCCGCTCATCTTGACACATACACACCTCATACGTGGGTATCGGGGTTGTGTCATATACCGGGCTGCCGCGGGGACACAGGGCCACGCCGAGTTACTGACATGGCGGACGCTGGCGTTCAGTGTGGCTATCACCACGTACGGAGCAGGAGAGTCGGCCACCGGTCCGAGTGGTGCGTGGTGGAACACCTGGTGGGCGTATCCGGATGAGAAGAAGGTTTTTCTGATTTTGAATGTTTATGCTCCGTATGAACGTTATTAAAATGAGGATGAATATCTTAATATGTTTGAATTTCTAAGTTCTATTAAAGAAAGTTGAAATAATAGCATGTTTGTTGTGGTGAGCTGACGTCCCTGTTTGGTAAACACTGGCCAGAGGATGGTTGCAGGTCCCGAAGTGAAGCCTGTCCGACAACATCTGGGCTGGATCTGGAAGCTGCTGATACTCAGGAGTGTTTAGGAAGAGTAGAGATCTCAGTTCGGCTACAACTGATCACAGTCCTGTTTTTATGGGATTAAATATTAAAGGTTTCAGCAGAAATGAACAGTTCTGATGGTCAATGAGAGAAATCAAGGCCGGGCTTCCTGACTGATAGAAGCTACAGATACAGCACGATGCCGGCATCTGATCACATTATCCATAAAAAACAGAAGCATGGGGAGGGTCTGTGTGTCATACATGAAGAAACTGTGTTTGAATCATTGTCCTGTCAAATGAGCTAAAAAATATCAGGCCTGGATTGTTTGTTTCTGTTCTTCTAGGAAGTGTGGGAGCAGGCTAGCTAGTGGCTAACTAGCTTCAGCAGAACGATGTCCATGACTTCTGGAAGGAAGTTAAGGTTATTAATAACAGTGAGATGCCCTCTGTTATGGACGGAGTTGCTGGAGATGAATTAGCTAAGAGCCACATTTTTACTGCCGGAGCTGCTAATGTGTTTATTAGCTGATGACGCGTGTTGTGCATCGAGCATCTGGCTTGAATAAAGCTTGTGGTCGGGACCAAATGTCAGCAGAACAGCTGAAGAACCAACCAATCTTGATGATTGTAAACTGTTCAGCTAAATGAAGGAGGGCGGTTTTTTTCTGATGGGAACCTTTCAGCGTTGGCGTTCAGGTGGGGCTATGCTAGCTGGATGGGCGCGAGCGGTTCGTCACGGTGGCGTGTAGACATGGGATTTATGAATCTTTGAAGGGAGCCGGATCTCGAGGAGCCGTTCCTTTCAAAGAGCCATTCAAAACACCGGCTCGTTCTCACAGTATCTTACAAAACTTCACAATATATAAGAATGACAAACAAAATATGTACCTATACAAAATCTACTGTACAAGATGAAAAATTATAGGAAAAATATAGATAAAAAAGAATAAACCTGAGCAGTCAGTGTAAATTCTAGTAAATGTTTTAGATAGAACTCAGTGTTTGTTTCTCTCTGTCCATCGATGCTTCACATAAAATGTTATTTATTTTATTTATTTAGTAGTACACCTTTCAGCTGTACTACTTCTTATTTACTTATTTATTCATTTATTTATTCATTCGGTCATTTTTAGCTGGGGGGGGCTTGGCATGTGTGTGTGTATACGTGTGTGTGTGTGACTGTTTTATAAATAAAGTTTGATTTGATGAAGGTAGTGTCAAAAATTTGTTTATAAAAAGAACGACTCACAGCTGTGAATCGCTTCCCATCGTTCATTTAAGAGCTGTTCAAAAGAATTGATTCGTTCGTGAATGTCACATCTCTAGTGACGCGCTGTCGCCTTACTGTCATACTTACATGGATGTTCTTTCTAGGAAGGTACGGGGGGGGGTGACCTGGTCTATGTGCACTATGATGAGGATGAGGATGATGTCCACCGTCAGTGCTGTGCTTTTCAGTGCTTTTCTTTGACCCACCTTTTTCTTCCTTGTAGTTGTTTACTGTTGTCTACTGTTTCTACCGGCTGTTTATCGGGTTGCTTCGCTGGCGTTCTGCAGGTTTTTTTTGCTGGGATGGCGTTGGTAGAGATGTCCTCCTTATCTTTGAAACACGGGGTTGGGCTACAACCTGGTACTTCTGTACCTGTGGAGACAGTTCTCCTGGCCGTAGAGGAACAGGTTGGTCATGCAAACCTAGTTTATGCCTCCAGGATGAATAAAGGTGTGGTGGTTTTCTGAAGAAGGAGCTTGCGGTGCCGTCTAGCCAGGTTACGATCTCCGGGGTCCCCCTTTTATTCCTAAGGAGACACTGGAGCGAAGAGTCAGCTGGGTACCGTGGGGAGCAGGGGGAGCGTGTGGGGAGAGGGAGTGTGTGGGGCAACCCGTGGAGGTTCCTGCAGACCCTGCTGTGTGTCAGGAGGGGGAGGGAGGTCCAGGAGAGGGGCGTAGTAGACAGGTGAGCGGATGACAAACAGACTGATTCTCTGAGGCTCCAGCAGAGGACAGGAGTGAGGCTGAGAGGAAGGTCAGGAGTCGTGAGCAGCTTCTGCTGAAGCAGCTTCTGTTTCTGATGCTGGAGAAAACGTGGATTATGTTACTGACTCTGACTGTACATCTGTTGCTGGTTCACAGTCTTCCAGTGGGGATCTTTATACTTTGGAGGAAATGAACGATTTCCTGGAGGAAACTTTTGGGAAGTGTGTGCGAGTGTGTGAGGACTTTCCTGATGGCGAGAAGTGTGTTAATAGCGTGAGGACTCTACTGAAGGTGGTTGGTGTGGACTTGTTGGATGAAAAGAAACGGTTCCGTCTGAGTAAACACACGACAAGCATTCGAAAACAGTTAAAAGCCAGTAAAGATCAAGGTGCTAAACAACTAAAACTCCCAAAGTAAAATCATGGTTCTTCACTGGGTGATCATCCTTTTATTGGTTTCTATTCTGTCATCTTTATTTCTCTCCCCCGTATGCAGAAGGTGAGGGTGGGCTCCTTGAACATAAATGGATGGAGGGATCGTCGAAGGAGGGCGGGAGCTTCAGAAACAACCACTCAGAAAGGCTTGGATGTAGTTTTCCTGCAGGAGCTCGTAGTGAAGCGGAGAATGAGGAAGACTGGGGTCTGTGGTGGAAGATGATGAAACAAACTTCTCTGCTGGAGTTGCTGTTCTTTTCTCTCCAGCTCCTAATGTTAACATCACTTCCACCACAGAGCTGGAAATTCAGAAGATCTTCTCCTGGTTTCCTAACATATACGCTCCAAACCTGGGAGCTGATAGGCTTGTCATTTCTAACCAAGTCAGGACCTTTCTGAAGCAGTGTGATCAGAGTGTGTGGGGAGCAGGGGGAGTGTGTGGGGAGCTGGGGAGCAGGGGGAGTGTGTGGTGATGGGAGGCTGGAACTGTACGTTTATTTTTTTCTGGACAGGAAGGGATCAGAACCTCATCTCCAGCCATCCACTGTTTATCTTTGCTGTCTCAGAGCTGAGCCTGGTCCATGCCTGGAGGGTTAAAACCCACAGAAGAAGCAGTTCACCTGGGTCAGGGTGGTGAGGAGCGCAGCTGGGTTGGACAGCTTTTACTTAACAGTTTTAGAAACAGACTACTTACCAGCTTTATCTCTCCTGTAGGTCTGACCGACCATCACTTAGTCTCCCTGGACTTCCAGGTGTCTCAGTCTACTAGGTGCAGCTCTTACTGGCATTTTAATATCAAGCTGCTACAGGACAGTTTCTTCTGCCAGAAGTTTCAGGACTTCTGGGGGATCTGGAGGGGAAGAACGGGGAGTGGTGGGAAGTGGGTAAAGCCCAGATCAGGGTCTTCTGTCAGCAGTACACTAGTCCTCTACAGTTAGAATTAAAAAGGTTATTAGCCAGTTAACTGGAAGACAGTATTTTATTTTCAAACATCACTGGCAGTGATGGCCTTCACCAGAAGAGGAAAGAGCTGAGTTCTTTCCTCCATGAAAGAGTTAATGGAGCTCTGGTCAGATCCAGGTTCACCACAGATAGAGACATGGACGCTCCCACCTCCTCCTTCTTGAACCTGGAGACATCTGTCTCTCAGAGGAAGCAGACGACCTGTCTCCGCCTCCCTGATGGCTCTCTGACCACGGACCGGGTGATGATGAGGCAGCATGCCGTGTCCTTCTACAGCGCCTCTACAGTGAGGAGGGCTGTGGTAGCAACTGGGTGGATGAACTGCTGGAGGGGCTTCCTCAGCTGAGCTCTGCAGACTCTTCTGGAGGTCCCATCTCTCTTGAGGAGCTGACTCCTGCTGCTGGCCAGGTGACTTCAGGCCGGGCTCCAGGGCTGGACGGACTACCTGCTGGCTTTTAGAAACACTTTGGAGCTTCCTGGGAATGGACTTGTGGGAGGTGCTAAAGGAATGTTCTTCTGCCTTTTTCCAGCCTTCACGCTGCTCTTTCCCTGCTTCCTAAAAAGATTTGACTTTACTTAGAAACTGGAGACCTGTTGCTTTGCTGTGTACAGACTATAATATAATATAAGTTCTTGCTAACAGATTGAAGCACATTTTGGGATCGATCATTTACAGGAACCAGTCATATGGAATACCGGACAGATCAGTTATGGACGATCTTTTTCTGATGAGGGACTTGTTCGGCTTTAGTAAATTGTTTGGTTTGGTTGTAGGTTTTATTTCTCTGGATCAGGAGAAGGTCTTCGATCGAGTTGATCATGGTTTTCTTTTTTCCGCTTTAAGAGCATTTGGTTTTGGGGATGGTTTTGTTTATTTACTGACTTTGATGTATAAAGATGTTTTTGTTTGAGTAAAGTGGGTGGGGGGCTGAGCTGTCCAGTCAAGGTTCAGAGAGGGATCATACAGGGATGTCCGCTGTCTGGACAACTGAACACCATTGCTATTGAGCCACTTTTACACCGTTTACGCTCCCAGTTTTCAGGTCTTTTTGTTGCCGGGTCTGTCTCACCGCCCTTCTCTGGTTGTTTCTGCTTATGCTGACAACATCATGGTGTTGGTCAGGAATCAGAGGGATGTGGATTGTCTTAAGAGCAGTCCGGACTCGTATGCTCAGGATTCTTCAGCCAAGGTCAACTGGAGCAGGAGTGAGGCTGTGCTGGTTGGACAATGAGCTGACAATCCCATTCCTATGCTACCTGAACGCCTCAGTTGGGGGAACCGAGGGTTGAAGGTTTTGGGTGTTTATCTGGGGAGTGAGGGTTTTCAGAAAAAGAATTGGGGGGGTGTCATGGATTTGGTCGCCTCGACCCTCTGGCACAGATTGTGCTGCCGTCACCGGAAGGCCTGCTTAAGGACATACAGAGAACCTTGTGGACTTTTTCTGGTCTGGGCATCATTGGCTGAGAGCAGCGGTCCTGTATGTCCCGGTCCAGGAGGGGGGGGGACAGGGCCTTGACATCGTCTCTTGTGTGACAGCCTTCAGACTACAGACAGCCCAGAGACTGCTCTATAGTTTTGGATTGCCGTGGACGGACGCCGCCTGTTTGTTGCTGAGGAAGGCGGGGGGCTTCGGCTACGACAAACCTTTGTTCCTGCTCCAACCACAGTCTCTGGACCTGACAGGCTTGACACCTTTCTACCGGTCAGGGTTGCAGGCATGGCAGGTCTTTTCCTTCAAGCGGGAGCCTGTCTGAACTCCTGGGTCCTGGCTTTTTGAGGAGACCCTGCTTGGAAACAAACTGTTTTCTTCTCTGATCCTCACATCTGTTACTGCAGTCCTGGATGAAGGAGGCAGGCTGTGTCAAACTGGGCCACCTCCTGAAGTCCTCGGTTCCGAGTCTGGCCGGTCTGCTGCGGATACACTCGGACAGATTGCTTAGCAGGCTGGTACAAGAGGTCTGTTCTTCTTTACCAGAACCACTGAGAGCGTTTGCTGAGAACCACACTCTGTCTGACCAGTGGGATGATGAGTACGAGTATGTTTTCCCCTCTCGTGGTTTCTCCTGCCATAGAGCAGTGGCAGGAAAACCAAGAACTTTTACTGACTTTTCAGACACAAGAGCTGGATGAGTTTGAAGGGCTGGGAAAGAGGGCCCTCTACCTTATTAGCATGAAGGTTTTAAACCTACGCTCTCTGGCGGCTGTCAGGGGGTCGAGGTGGACTGAGTTTTATGGCTCTGGGGCGTCCCCTAAAGCCTGCTGGCGGTCCCTGTACAAACACACCATTAATAAACGGTTTGGTGACCTTCAGTGGAGGGTTGTGCACGGGGACATAGCCACCAACAGCTACCTGGCACACCTTGATCCTAACACAGGGCCTGGGTGTCCCTTTTGTTTCCAATTAGAAACAGTTCACCATCTTTTTGTTCAGTGTTTATGGCTGATGGGTTTGTTTGAGCTTTTTAGAGGTTTGGTTCAAAGGTTTGGAGAACAGTTCTCTTTCAGTTTTTTTGTTTTTGATCCTCGGCATGCAAAAAATCTGTTTGATGTTGAAATGTTTGATTTTGGGTCAAAAAGTCAAAGTGTTTTATTAAAAATGTAGCTTTCCTTTCCTTACCCTTGCTGGACTTCCTTCAGTGGAACACTTCAACATGATGTATTCACCAGAATTTTGAAATTTAATGTGACTCTCTGAAATGAAAGGCAAAGAAATTAAGTAGAAGCTCTAAAACCCATCAAATACAGTAAATGTTTGATATTTACTGCAGATTAAACCTTCGATGAAATCATATAAAGAAATAAAAATAATCAT
>JBAFTC010000013.1:33748602-33758669 GCA_037177435.1 Melanotaenia nigrans | reverse complement strand
ACGTCATACATACACGTCACAAATACACGTCACTCATACACGTCACTCATACACGTCACAAATACAGGTCACACATACTCGTCACAAATACATGTCACACATGCACGTCCCAAAAACACGTCACAAATACACATCACACATACTTGTCACAAATACACGTCATACATACACGTCACAAATACACGTCACTCATACACGTCACTCATACACGTCACAAATACAGGTCACACATAATCGTCACAAATACATGTCACACATGCACGTCCCAAAAACACGTCACAAATACACATCACACATACACGTCACAAATACACGTCACACATACACGTCACAAATACACGTCACACATATTCGTCACAAATACACGTCACAAATACACGTCACACATACACGTCACACATACACGTAACAGATACGCGTCACACATACATGTCACACATCACACATACTCGTCACACATACACGTCACAAATATGCGTCACACATGCACGTCACAAATACCCATTACACATACACGTCACACATACATGTCACAAATACACGTCACACATACATGTCACAAGTATGCGTCATACATACACGTCACAAATACGCGTCACACATACACGTCACAAATACACGTCACAAATACACATCACACATACACGTCACAAATACACATCACATATACATGTCACAAATACGCGTCACACATACACGTCACACATGCCCGTCACAAATACACGTCACAAATACGCGTCACACATACACGTCACAAGTACACGTCACACATATACGTCACAAATACGCGTCACACATACACGTCACAAATACACATCACACATACACGTCACAAATACACATCACACATGCACGTCAAAAATACACATCACACATCACACATGCACGTCAAAAATACACGTCACAAATACGCGTCACACATACACGTCACAAATACACGTCACACATACATGTCACAAATACACATCACAAATGCACGTCAAAAATACCCGTCACAAATACACGTCACACATACACATCACATATACACGTCACAAATACGCATCACACATACACGTCACACATGCACGTCAAAAATACATGTCAGAAATACGTGTCACACATACATGTCACAAATACACATCACATATACACGTCACAAATACGCGTCACACATACACGTCACACATGCACGTCAAAAATACACGTCACAAATACGCGTCATACATACACGTCACACATACACGTCACACATACACGTCACAAGTACGCGTCATACATACACGTCACAAATATGCGTCACACATACACGTCACACATACACATTACACATACACGTCACAATGACACATCACACACAGACGTCACACATACACATCACAAATACACATCACACATACACATCACACATACAGGTCACACACACACGTCACAAATACATGTCACACATACACGTCACAAATACACGTCACACACACACACGTCACAAATACATGTCACACATACACGTCTCAGAATACGGAACTTCATCTCTTGTGTTCCCTGTTAAAAAAAAAAGAACCATTAAATATTAATTGTGCAAAACACAAGTAAATTTTCTTTGTCTTATCTGGCTCCTTGTCTCTGCAGTGGCTCTATGTCCAAATGATTCCCACACTTTCAGGTGGCTGTGGTTTGTTTTGAGTTTTTTGTTTGAAAGCTAAGCAGTCAGCAATGATGTGAACAGGTTTGTGACAATAGAAACATTCCCGTACCTCAGGACTTTCTAAATTTGATGTTTTTATTACAGGATTAGTACGAGTTTCCTCAGCACTTTCCTGTCCGACACAGCGAGTGTGGAACTTCTCCACATTGGCGGGCAGTGACATAGAAGAGCGAGATATAACACAATGCATTCAGGCAGATGATTCTTGAATTCCTCGAGCAACAAAAGTTCTCTTATGGACTCTAAATCAGAAACCCTAGAGGCGGCACACCATTTATCAATGTGTGCTTCTCACGAGCAAACTCAACGTATGTCTGGTCAGCAGTTTTACTCTGCTGTCTAAATTTTTGTCGGTACACTTCAGGCACAGTTCATAGAACTGTGGCCTTGACCGTGTCATAATTTGAGCTCTGCTTTAACGAGAGCGCATCAACGACTTCTTGCGCTTTTCCAGTCAATTTGCATTTTAACAATAATGGCCAAATATCTTGTGGCCATGTTAGTGTACCCACAAAGCCCTTAAATGCAGCAAAGTACGAGTCAAAGGAAGGTAGGTCATACATGGGAATAGTAACGGGTGTTCTTACCCGATTCTCAACTCCTGATCCCATCTCAGCCGTTGCTGTGCTGGCAGTTTGAGGGAGAGGTTCCACCTCCCCACTAGTTGGGTTGCCCCTAGCCAGAGTGCCCTCACACACATCTGAGGCTTCAGCAGCCACTTTTATCACCCCACAAACTTCCAACTGTTGCACCAGAAGATCTTTAATCTGCCTCTTGGTGGACTGTTTTGGGACCAACAGTGAAAAATGATCCACAATATGCATAAGATCAGCCTTACGGCAACCTTCAACAGTGGTACCAGAAGGAGCTGCAAGAAACCGCTCCAAGTTAAAGGACGTAGCCAGCCCAATCTCCGATCAGAACAATAAATCCCATTGCTCCACCCCCACAATGCTAATTCAATTCTTTGTGACCATTCTCATTCACTACAACAGTCCAGTTCACTCTGACCAGTCTGATTCATAGCACCAATCCAGTTCACTCTGACCAGTCTGATTCACAGCACCAGTCCAGTTCACTCTGACCAGTCTGATTCACAGCACCAATCCAGTTCACTCTGAGCAGTCTGATTCATTGCACCGGTCCAATCGACTACACTAGTCTGATTCACTGCACCGGTCTAGTTCACTGCACCAGTCTGAGTCACTGCACTGATCCAGTTCACTCTGACCGGTCTGATTCACCACACTGGTCCTACCCACCGCACCGGTCTGATTCACTGCACCTGTCCAGTTCACTCTAATCAGTCTGATTCATTGCAGCGGTCCAGTTGACTATGACGGGTCCTATTCACCGCACCAGTCCAGGCCACTGCACCAGTCTAATTCACTGCACCAGTGCAATTCACTGTGACCACTCTGATTCACTGTACCGATCCAGTCTAACATGCTTGATGCTGTAGGAAGGTCTGATTCTGTCGGTTTCTCCTTAGTTTCGTTCTATTTTTGTTTAATCCTGCATGTTGATGCTACGACAATAGAATCACAGATCCTGGTCGTTAGTTGTCTGAATTCTAGGCAGCAGATTCAAGAACAGTTTATTAGACAGTCGGTTCTGGATCGGGTCTGGTCGGCTCTCAGAATCAGATTCAGGATGTGTGTTGCAGTCAGTGAAAAATTCTTCATTTGATTTACTGGAAGCTCACTTTTGTTTTTGTTTCGGCAGTTGGCAGCATTTGTCGTAGTGTCATTTCCAGCTCAGACCTAATCAAAAGTGATGCGTCACCCCTCTCTGCTTCTGATGAAGTGTTCTTGATTGAGGTTCATCAGTGTGACCAGGGACAGAGCTTCAGTTTCTGGGTTGTTGTTCGGTTTGTCTCTGACCAGAAAGCTGATGAAGTTCTGCTGAATATTCCTCCAGAAAAACAGATTTCAGCATGTGTGTGTGATGTTTTTATCTCGTGTGACAGTGTGAATGCCGGATCATCAAAGGTCTGCCTGCTGCTGTCACATTAAATACCACAGCTGTCTTCCTGCCCACCTGTCTCCCTGCACAGCTGTCTTCCTGACCACCTGTCTCACTGCACACCTGTCCTCTTGCACACCTGTCTTCTTGCACACCTGTCCTCCTGCACACCTGTCTTCCTGCACACCTGTCTTCTTGCACACCTGTCCTCCTGCACACCTGTCCTCCTGCACACCTGTCTTCCTGCACACCTGTTCTCCTGCCCACCTGTCTCCCTGCACAGCTGTCTTCCTGCCCACCTGTCTCACTGCACACCTGTCCTCTTGCACACCTGTCTTCTTGCACACCTGTCTTCCTGCACACCTGTCTTCCTGCACATCTGTCTTCCTGCACACCTGTCCTCCTGCACACCTGTCTTCCTGCACATCTGTCCTCCTGCACACCTGTCTCCCTGCACACCTGTCTCACTGCACACCTGTCCTCCTGCACACCTGTCTCACTGCACAGCTGTCCTCCCACACACCTGTCTCACTGCACACCTGTCCTCCTGCACACCTGTCTTCCTGCACATCTTTCCTCCTGCACAGCTGTCTTCCTGCACACTTATCCTCCGGCACACCTGTCTTCTTGCACATCTGCCTTCCTGCACACCTGTCCTCCTGCACACCTGTCTTCCTGCACATCTGTCCTCTTGCACACCTGTCCTCCTGCACACCTGTCTCACTGCACACCTGTCCTCCCGCACACCTGTCTTACTGCACACCTGTCCTCCTGCACACCTGTCTCACTGCATACCTGTCCTCCCGCACACCTGTCTCACTGCACACCTGTCCTCCTGCACACCTGTCTTCCTGCACATCTTTCCTCCTGCACACCTGTCTTCCTGCACACTTGTCCTCCGGCACAGCTGTCTTCCTGCACACCTGTCTTCCTGCACATCTTTTCTCCTGCACACCTGTCTTCCTGCACATCTTTCCTCCGGCATACCTGTCCTCCTGTATGATTCAGCCATACTGGCCTACTATCTGTTTACCTTTGCTCACCCTTCCCGATGACATCATATATTATTAAAGAATCTAAAAGCTGTCATTGGTCAGATGTGTTTTTCTGACAGATGATCTGAGGTATGTACAGGCTGTAGAGGGTTGTCAAACTGTGAATACCTAATGTGTGTTTGTGTGTGTGTCATGGGGCTGGGTGTTGGCGGGAATCCCCAGACCCATTGGCAAACTGAGAGGCTACAGCAGGTCGGTGTCCTCCCTGAGCATGTTGGTGAGGACATGACCCATGATCCCATCTGTCACATGGACACACAAGCTGTGGCCCAATCAGGGTCTGCACACTTCAACGTACAGATTTGTGGGCTACATACTTCATGGCGGTGGTGCCAAGCACTATCCCAATTCAAAGGAGCCTCTGAATCCACCCTACAAACCCGCACTTCATTTGGCCTCAAACGAAGGCTGTTGGTGATGCATCCTTTATGGCCTCTTTTCTCCCCAAGTTCATTGTGCACAGGATTGTGGTAAATCAGCAACCGAGCTCAGAAATGTTTTTTTTTTTTTTTTTTTTTAACCTACATGTTAGTAGAAAACTGACAAAACCAAGTACATCAAAAACGTTGTTAAACAGTGGTTTTAAAATTCTGTAATATCGATATTCATGGATTTTTAAGGGGTTAATGAAGTGTGTACCAGCTGGAAAACAATAGAGCCTCAGACAGCTCTTTATTTTTGTTTCTTAGTTTTTACAGTATTACTCGGTCGGTGTTAGAGGGTCCTAGACAGAAGACGGTAATTTCAGAGGTTGAAGTGATTCAACATCCTATTGTGCTTCTATGGGAAATACTCATTGGCTCGGTAGGTTGCTCCATTTCACGAGCATTAAGCGGACTTCGAAGTGTCTGGACCCTGAATTGGGACACAGCTAATGTTATCCGTCAGATATGTCCAACTTCCTGTCCGGATCCATCACACTTCCTGTCCAGATCCATCATACTTCCTGTCTGAACCCTGTCTTTGCTGGTTTTCAGTGCTGCTCGAGGCTTCTGATGATGTTCTGCTGGAGCGGGGTCGGGGTCGGATGGTTGACCCGCTGACAGGGGGTGAGTCGGTCTAGCTTAGTCTGCTAAAACCAGAAATATCTGAAACTGGGCCCTGCTGCTCTCCTGCCGCCCGGGCTGCCCTCCAGGGTTGGTTGCTGGGGAAAGAAGGGGAAGGGCGTGTGCTAGCATGTGTGTTAATGTGGCCATTTCCTTTTGTGCACAGGGAGTTGGGGGGTAGGGGTACGGGATGGGAGGAGGTACTGTGGGACGAGGAGGGCGGTGGGATGGGATGGGTTGCTTTGTGTGTAGATGTATACATGAGTGATGTTTATTGTTATGTAATCTATTTTGAGGCATCGCATTGTTTTATTTTTAATAAACACGAATTGCTTGTTTTTATCATGTAAAGCACTTGTATTGCCTTCAGTATGACAAGTGCTTTATAATTAAAGTTTGATTTGTTGTTGTCTGGTGATGGTGTGGATTGAAGGTCGTTTACTTCTGCCTGTGTTTTTTTTTTCTCCTTTCTTCTTTCCCTTTTGCTCTTTTTGCTATTTTCCATCTTTTTCTGTCACCTCCAGTCAGGTCCAGCAAGATACATAGATTCCATGATTTAAAGTAAATAAATTAATCACATTATGAAAAGGAGCCTCCCCTTGGCAGAGCAAATTTGTTCAGCACGATACAGCAACCAGATTATCATTTGCTGCTATGATGCTGGACAGGACAAGTTAAAAAAAATATAAATAAATAAAGTTTGATTTGATTTGATTTTATCACTTCCTGTCTGCAGATGTTTACCATGAGACCTTCATTTGGCCGACTGATAACATCATTGCTGAGCGTCTAGAGAGGAGGCGGGGCCTGTCTTAGATGCAGTTATTGACTGAGCTGCATCGTTACCGTTGTGAGGTCACAGGTGTGAGGGAAGCCTATCAGCATGTACTGAAGATCATCAGCTGTGACCAGCCTCACACCGACATCTACCAACAAGGTACAGACACAAACCGGTACTATGGATCACTGGAGACGACCACGTGGTCTTTAAGTCCTTACAGCGGAGAAACTTTCTATGAATCAGAGACCTGAAGTTGGTGACCAGAAGCACTGGTCCACCTCAGAGACCAAATCCCGGTAGTTCAGTGTTGGTACAGCTGACGTGTGTATGTGTTGTCAGTGTTGTCTTTTGTCCGGACTCGTCGTCACACCAGAACTCCAAGAATCCTCCTGATGGGTCCTCCAGGGTCCGGAAAGAGCCATCAGGCCCAGCTGCTGTCAGAGAAGTACAAGATGGTAGACGGTAAACACACACACAAATACACTTTGTTTTTCCGGTTCTGAGTGTGTTCCAGTGCAGGCCTGGTAAATCAGACTTAGACCTTGCATCAGGATTCTGTTTGTGTTTCAGTCTGAAATTAAATGGAACCAGATCAATTTGAGTCTCCATTAGTTTCCTTGGCAGACGGATCTGATCTTCTGTTGTGTGGGTGTGTTTCAGTGTGTTGTGGTTACCTGTTGAGGTCTGTGGCAGCTGATGGTTCCTGTCTAGGAGTCAAGATCCAGCCGTACCTGGATGATGGGCGCCCAGGTGAGGAGCCTGTTTCTCAGCAGCCTTCCCTGTCACTGGTTCTGACCCACAGCAGTGTGCGTCTGCTCCCATGGTTTATGTTGGATTTATTCATCTGCTTACTGTTGTACTGGCAACTTTATGCTGCTATCACTGAAATGATCCTAGATCGGTGGGGACTGAGTTATTGATCACTACTGCTATTGCAGTTCCAGACTCCCTGGTCGTGCAGGTTCTGGAGGAACGTCTGAGCTGTCTGGACTGCAGCTGCAGAGGCTGGATCCTGCATGGCTTCCCTTGTGACCTGCAGCAAGCCAAGAGCCTGCAGGATACCCAGCACCAGCCGAACAGGTACCACCTCTACCACCCAAAACCCAACAGGTACTATGTCTGCTCCCTAAATCCCAACAGGTACCACCTTTTCCACCCAAAACCTAATAGGTACCACCTCTACCACCCAACACCCAATAGGTACCACCTCTACCACCCAAAACCCAACAGGTACCACGTCTGCTCCCTAAATCCCAACAGGTACCACCTCTACCACCCAAAACTCAGTAGGTACCACCTTTGCCACCAAACCCCAACAGGTACCTTGTCTGCTCCCTAAAACCCAACATGTACCATCTCTACCACCGAAAAACAAATTCTGGTTCTGCAGAGACCAAGATCTACGAGCTGCTCAAGACTTATCTTTCAGTTTTAGCTTCAGTACTGCTTGTTTTAGGGTGGTCCTCTTAGGATCTTGGTTGATCCTAAGAAGGTGGTGGAAACCGGCAAACTGAGGGAACCTTGGGTTTTCTGCTTCTCTCTAACCTAACATGTAGTTCCTTTGGTCTTCAGAGTCTACTTCCTGGAGGGGACAGATGAAGTTTGTCTGGAGAGAACCAGTCTCAGAGGAACAGATCCGGTCACCGGGCAGAGGTTGGTGGACCAACTCTCCCAGAACAATAACTGGTTCTGACCTGTTATTGTTCCCTGCACAATCATGTACATGCCTCTTTGCTGCTGCAGGTTTCACGCCGTGACTCGACCCGCTCCAAGCTCTGAGGTCCAGAACAGACTGCAGACCAGACCTGAGGACCGCACTAAGACTGTGATGCAACGACTGAAACAGTACCAGATCCAGTCTGCTGCTCTGCAGGTATGCAAACACAGAAAGCACACACAAAAGGTTGTGGTGGAGGGAAAATGTTCCAACAATATCAAACCATGTGTGTGTTCAGTCCATGTATCCAGATGCGATCCATGTCGATGCTGATCAGGATCCTCACTCTGTGTTTGAAGTGCTGGAGAGCAGACTGACCTCTGAATGACAGCTAGACCCACCTGGACTATGGTTTTATGTGTAAAGCTCTTTGGAAATAAAATTTTTTATTGTTTCGGGTGTTTAAGGTACGTTTCAATCAAATCAAGTTTATTTAAAAAACACTTTTCATTATGTAAAAACACATTTGATTATCATCTCGCATATTCACTCATCCACCAGACAGTCAGACAGGTGCTAAACTAAAAAGTTTTCAGCCTCTTTCTAAAAACAACTGTCTCTGCAGCCCTCAGGCTCTCCAGATGTTCCACAGATGGGGGCTGTAATGTGGAATGAGGTCTGGCCATAAGTGTGGGTTTTGACTAGAGACCAGTACCAGAGGACCTCAGGGTCCGCAAGTGCTCATAATTTAAAAGCAGGTGAGATTAATACGTAGGTCCAAGACCATTAAGACATTTATCAACATCTAAAACAACTTCAAAAATTGATTCTGAAATGCACGGGGAGGCAGTGCAGCCATTTTAAACCTGGTGTGATATGTTCCCTGTGGTCCTCATCAGAGTAGTTGTAGGTTAGAGAAGGGCTTTTTAGGAAAACCAGAGAGCAGTGCAATACAGCAATCTATTCTGCTAGAGATAAAAGCATCAGCATCCCGGTGCTGGCAAGAGAGAGGAACGGGTGACTCTGGCAATGTTTTTAAGATGGTAAAATCCAGTTTATTAGACGTTTCTAATGTGTGGAATAAAATCCAGCTCAGAGTCAAAAAGGTACTCAGGACCAATAACTAAAATGTCAGTTTTGTCCTGGTTGAGCTGTAAGAAGTTCTCGGCCATCCATGACTTTATATCTAAAATACACTTTAAAAGGACGTTAACTGGCTCCAGGTCATCAGGAGACACGGCAATATAAAGCTCTGATCATCAGCATAGCTGTGGAAACCAATGCCATGTCTCCTGATGACATCCCCAAGAGGCAACATGGACAGATTAAAAAGAAGAACTAGATCTGATCCTTGAGCAACCCCACATTTTATTTCATGGATTTCTGAGAAGCAGGTATCCATACATATATCGATCTGTGAGATAGAAGTAAAACCATTTAAAAACGGCGGCAACCAGACACCAGGGCATGCACCAACCCACACCACGGCAGCACATCCGGGCAGGCCCAGACCCCCGGCACATACGGACCCCACCACCCCGGAGGGAGGAGGACCGCCCCCGGGCACCAGAGCCCAGAACCCCCGCCCAGCCCGCCCCGGAATAGCACGGCCACCCAGCCCAGGACCGACGCACACCAACCCAGGCGCCACCAGTGGCCTCACCCCCCGCCACGAGGTGACTCCAACCGCTGGCCCCCACAGCCCCTGACGGTGCCAGACCCAGAGCCAGAAGGGTTGGATCTAAAAGTTGCAGGATGGTAGATCTCGAGGACCGAACTTGGGCACCCCTGAGCTAAATAGATCTTTGAGGAGGCAGACATGGTCTCACTACTGATGTGGTCAACTAAGAGATTCCTAAACTGCTGAATACACAGATTA
>JBAFTC010000013.1:33243183-33257144 GCA_037177435.1 Melanotaenia nigrans | reverse complement strand
TGATTGATCATCGATGCGTTATCGGTTTTCAGTTATCGGTATCGGCCTTTAGGAGCTGAAAGTTATCGGTTATCGGTCTCAAAAAAAAGTTATCGTGCATCCCTAATTAATGTAGTCAATTTTCAACCCACCTTCTGACTCTTCATCACCGCCTCATTCTTCCCTGAGCTCAGGTAAAGAGGGAATGAACACAGAATATGCAAACTGCTCTGCCAGGAGATACAAGACCTACATGTAGACCTACGAAACGTTAGACTCACCGAGCGACCAACAACAAGACATCGGTCACACGAGTTCCCAATCCAGAGCCCCGTGTTAGCATGCTAGCATTAGCGCTGCTGCACACCGTATACGTGTGTTACATATTTTGTTTTAACGTTCAGCAGACCAGCTGGAAAACACCAATGTGCCCAGTTACAGGACTGGGATAAGGTGTAGACGGGTGGAGGTCTCAGATTCAGCTAGAAAATGTCTGAGTTCTGCGTTTCTGCTCAGGCTAAACAATTAAAGTAATACAATCATGAATCATGAAGAAGCTGCTCCATTTAACCCACAAACAGGAGAAACCAAGCAGTCTGGAACTGGTTGAACCATCAATCCACCACTTCAGTCATTTTTCAACCTAAAGAGTGAAAAGATTCCAGCCCGTGGCTCTGTGCATGTTCTGCGTCTAACCCGCTCACGTGGCTGTACAGGGAACATTTAGAGGAGGTACGATGTCCACGTCCGACCATCAGCAGGTAAACTGAAGCAGGTGGAGCTACGTTCTCCTGTGGCACAAAACTGTTGGGAATCATCAAAAAGACACAAAATAACCTGAACAATGAACAAAACAAAGCAAACCTGCTTGGCAACATCAACATGCCAACAAAGTGAAAGTTTCAGGAGGACCAGCAGCAAGCGGCCACATCGGTCCACGTGGTTTTCATCTAACGGCTTTTCCTGCAGATCTGGACCGAGCGCAGAGAAGCTTGGGTCCATAAAGCAGCGGTGGAGGAACGGCTGTGTTTCTGCTGGGACTCTGACAGGAAACCAGCTGGCTTTGGTCTTCAAACAGAAACGATGTGAAGAAACTAACTCATCCAGCCTTCATCCTCCTCCTCATCTCCCCGGCTGCACCGACTTAAACTCAGCTGCAGACGGTCAGGATGAAACTACCTGGTCGTATCGCGACATGACGTCAGGATCACTACTTGAGGTCGTTATGGTGGCCTTGCCCTGCAGGTAAATACACCTGAGCAGGTGAAGGCAGCAGGAACCCCATCCCATCCCAGGCAGTTCGGGTCTGGGTGTCTATAGGAGGCAGGCACACCTCCTGTCTGTATATGGCTCTGAGAGTGTTGCATAACGCCAGCCTAGTTTCTAACCAACTTACAGTAAACAGCAGCCTGCGGGGAGGGGTGGGGGGTCCTGTTCTCACGTTAAGTGCTGGAACACGGTGAAACACCCCCGGCCTGCGCAGGACAGTCTGCGGGTCTGAGACCGCAGTGACCTGCGTCCTGCTCGGGGGTTTTTTCACCGTGTTTCTGCCGCGCGGACCCAACAGGTTGCCCACTGCCTCAGGGACACGTGTGGCCAAACTTGTGTCCCGCTTCCCCGTTTACCCCCCCCCAACCGGGTGCTGCTGCTCTCCCCTTTGGATGACAGCTCCACAAACTCTCTCCAAACTAACTCCCGCACCTTGTCAGCCCAGACGAAGTGGCCCAAACCGGCCACAAGTCAAACTAAGAAGTGCTTTCTGGGCTAGTTAGCATGCTACTGTGCGTCTGTGTGCGCGAGTGTGTGTTGACGGAGCGCAGAAGTTCTGAGCAGCAACAGCACAACACGGGCGAATTCGAAAAAAAGTGCTTTGAATTGATCTAAACAGCCCGGCTCGGCCCGGAACGGGTGTGTGCTGAGCCCCAGTAAAGTTGTTACCTGCCGGGCCCTCTGTAAAACATCGGCCAGGCCGTCTGACTTCAGCCCCGGCTGGTTCATCGAGGCCTGTCCCTGCACCAGCTCCGCCATCATAGCGCCACTAGCTAGCCGTTAGCCGATAGCTGTTAGCCGGATTGGCTCGCGCTGCTAGCTGAGCTGTCTGCAGAGAGAGAGCGGAGACAAAGAGGTCTCACTCTGATGTTTTTTTCAGAAACTAACGGGAAGTAGTTGCCTTGATAGACGTTTTATTTTTTTTTTTACACCTCTTACCCTCTGATCAAGCAGATATAGCACAGGAAATAAACAAAACCCGAGTTTTAACTAAACGTTTAAACAAAAGTAGCAGTTAGAATGGAGTTTTGTTAAAAGAAAAGTAGAAATGGACCTCAAATGGCCCATATACTACAACCATGATTCAGTTCAAGCAAGAGAATGACTTTGGGCCATGTCTGGTAGTTTAAAGGATGAATATGGACACAAAACAGCCAAGTAATCAAATGATGTACAGAAACTGTAAAAGTCGAACTAGTTTTCAAAGTAAAACCATCAACAAAGGATATTATATTACAGATAATTTCATATTTTGTGGTTCTAGGCATTCGTTGTCATTATCTAGGAGAGCAAAAGGCCATTAGCTTTGATTTTCATGTTATTGTCAAAAGAATGAAAAACTCAGTAAAGGCTGGTTGTGCTCTTATCTGACAGTTTTGTAGTTTGAATATTTTGTCCGTTAATTGTTCATGAAATTGAAATGGCAGCATGAATTAAAGATATAACATTCTGAATGAATAGGTTAATGTGTTATATATATGTTAACAATTCAACTCAGGAATCTGAATTTTGTTGTTTGCATTTCCTGAGTTAAAAAAAAGAACATTATCATTTATTTTTACATTGTTTAAAAATATCAGTAAATGTTAAGTGTTTAAAAAATTCTGCAAAAAGCACAAGCGCAGCTTAAAACAAAATCACATTGCAGGTTTGAGTCGCTCATCATATCAATAGAGGATCTCTGTCGCTGCTCAGCTGTTGGCAAGTCGCTGCTTCGTTTCCGCTTCCGCGTTCAGTCACGTGTGTGGGCCAGAGCCACAGGTGGGCAGCGTGAAGTTTGAGGAGAAGAAGAGGCGAACCTCTGTCAGCCTCTGACCATGTTCGTTTGTCTATAAGTGACCTTTGCCCTCTGTTCAGGGTTTATGACATTTTTTCCCATTTATGTAAAAACCTGATCGAGTAGAGATGCAAATCAATAACAAATGAATATAAGGACTAATCCGTTTGTGCAAAGTTTTTTTCTGTATATATTTTATATTTCTTTATTTTGTGGTGTTTGATCAATTTTCTTTCTTGATTTTTTTTCATTATTCATTTCTTTTCTTAAATAAAAAGAACAGAAAATTCCAGCAGACCCCATGTAAGAAAGGTCAAGTCATGAATTTAGGCAAAGAAGGAGAAGAACAGAAAAAGGATTAAAAGTAACCCATTAAAATTTGAATTAATATGTAAACTGAATGATTGAAAATAAAGATAAAAAATTAAATAAATAAAATTTAATCTATTTATTTCTATACATTTTTCAGCTGAAATGATTAGAAACTTAACTCTTGTTTGTGGTTGGCTAAAATAACTGAGATAAATAATGCATTTAAAACATAAATAAATAAACATATGAAAAATAAAGAAATGTGTATGAAATGTTAAAAACTCCATTAAGGGTTTTATTTTTCATGACAATTACTGTTTTCCTCTGGAATAATAAACAAAAAAATTTTTACAGCTGAATTTCAACCAGAATCCATGTGGTCTCTGACAGTCTGTGAAGTCCTGGACCTGAACGAGATCTGTTAGAACCAGAATCCATGTGGTCTCTGACAGTCTGTGAAGTCCTGGACCTGAACGAGACCTGCTAGAACCAAAATCTATGTGGTCTATTACAGTCTGTGAAGTCTTGGACCTGAACGAGACCTGCTAGAACCAGAAACCGTGTGGTCTCTGACAGTCTGTGAAATCCTTGACCTGAACGAGACCTGTTATTCGGATCATTTACCGTTTCTTTCTTTATAAAACAGAAGAAACAGCTAATTTGTTAGTTAACCTACAATAGAAAAGCTCCGTTGTAACAGCCTTCAGTTACTCTTTACAGAAGTCCTATTACCAGGTGACTCTATGCTTCTTTTTATTTCAGCTGATTTGTCAGTGGGGGTGGGGGTAGATGTCCTCCTCCTAGTAGGACAAAATATACCAAAGTAATACCAGTTTCATGATTTAATCACTAGAACCGCAAGCATTCTAACGCAAAAATCTCTCAGATAATTATTTCCAATCAATACGTTGCCCACTGAGTCTGCAAGTCACGATAAACTATTTCACACAATAACATTTGCTATTAGCAGTAGCTTGCTCCCAAATACATGGAGGGCATGTTTGTAACTTATCAGCATAAAAAATAGAATTATGTATCATTCTGTACTTCAACGCCTGACGGTCAACGAGGAGGTAGATGTGTGGCTTTAACCTTACTAAACACCGCCATCAGGTCGCGATATTGCCTGGGAACTGTGGGCCCGGGAGCCATGGAGGGACTTTCAGACGTGGAAGTCCAGATCACTGTCCTAGAGCGAGGATCCGGTGGTGGCGAGGGGAATCCCACTTCCTGGGTCCTCCAGTGAATGGTGGTCATGTGGCAGGATTAAGGCAGAACATAAAGAGCCAACTCCTGATGAGTTCCCACCATGAGCTGAAGGGGACCGACAAAGTGGCTAAGGGAGCCCCCACTGATGGGTCTCCCATCTATGGCTTGGACAGTGACCGGAGTAGGAAGCTGAGGAATGTTAGACGAAGTCTTCGAGCCAGACCAGGAGAGTTGAGATTGCTTGCTACCCCGGAGTCCACTAAGGCTGAGACCGGAAGACTCAAATTACCAGCAGAGACAGTTACTGGATCCGTGAATTGTTCAGTGCAGTATAAGGGTGGAGAAACTCTCACCCGCGGATCGGGCCGTCGCCGACCTTTTATTTCCGGAGCACGGGGAACATGTGGGCAGTCAGGTAGGAGGGGAGTCCCCTCTCCACAGTACATGCACAGACCCCTCTCCCGTCTGCGCCTCCTTTCCTCTGTAGAAAGCCGGGCATGTTCTACTTGCATCGGTTCCTCCCCCTGATCATTCCTTGTTGAAGGTCGGGTGGAAGTACGGGTTCTCTAGCAGTGAAGATTGTTCATCTATATAGTCAAGGAAATGAGTTTGTGAGGGAGAGTGTCATCACGACAGGCCAGCTCAGTTTTGATCTCAGGCTGTAGCCCCTGTTGAAAAGCTGTAATCAGTGCTTGTTCATTCCACCCGCTTGCAGCGGCAACAGTGTGAAAGTCCAATATCAGACACAGCTCGAGCGCCCTGTTGTAGCCTCTGTCCTCCTTCTCATCCCTCTGGCAGATGATCAAAGACAAAGTGGAACAATGCGTCTTCATTTTTTACTGTTGTTGCCATGGTTTTTTGTTTGTTAGTTTGGGTTTTTTTTCTAGTTGTTGCCATGGTTTTTTGTTTGTTAGTTTGGGTTTTTTTTTCTAGTTGTTGCCATGGTTCTTTTACTTTGTGTTTTTTCCTGTTGTTGCCATGGTTTTTTGTTGTTGTTGTTGTTGTTGTTTATTTCTAGTTGTTGCCATGGTTCTTTTACTTAGTTTTTTCTGGTTGTGTTGGAGAAAATATTAAAAATGCACAAGTAATAAAGAACAGGTACTTCTTCCCACGGTATTAAAATAGGCAGGTACTATTTTCCACTTTCCTAATTAATTTAGAACTGTTCCCACTAATTTCTTTTTACCTTTCTTTTTAGGTTCTTCTCCTGCATGTTCGTTTTGATGGAGCATAGATGACAAACTACTTCTCTCAGTTGACAGTATGAATTTACAAAGTATGATAATGTGCAATCAGAGCTTCGGGTTCATAATTAATTTATCCCTGGCAAACAGACATAAGAAATGTCTTGCTGCCCGCTACAGACAGGACAATCTCCAACTGATTTCTGAAACCTTATATAAATTCTTGCTATACACAATTTTTACTGACTAATGCTGCAGTGACTGGAGTCAGGTCATATGCAGTCACATGTCGACCACATGCAGATGTTTAGAGCCCTCCCTGTGACAACGACCCATCAGTGGCCTGTTGTATTCTGAAAAACAAAAAACAAAAAACAAAAAACACCATACACACATACAAGAAGGTGTAAATTTCCTTGCCCTCTGAACTATGGTAAACTTAGAAATTTCCCCTAGCCCTCATGGGTAATCAGGTATTTTTTTGTCCCTTTTGGTAATTTTTCGCTCCACTTTTGGCCACCATTTTTATTGTGTTGCTCCAAATTGTATGATTCTTTTGTAAGAAAGTGTTTATTTTAAAGAACGTTGGTCACTGGGGACTAATTTACTGTCCTTTCGGGTCATTGGAGGACAAAAAATCCCCTCTTAAAAACTGCTATTAAAACATTATGGAATAATATTTTTTTACCACTTTTTTTTTTGCTCAGTCCTGCAGCCAGTCGCTGGGAAACGCTGGCACAGTCCTATTTACATATACAGCTTCCGGCTGACATGTTGCCTTAGTTCTTTGTCTTTGTTTATGTTAGATTATCTTTGATCAGGCAGGATTTCTGGCTCGGAGGACTAGATTCTAGATCGGCTGTGGGACAGAATCATTATGTGTGTGTTGTTCTGTGTTGAAATTATAGGAGCCACCACACAGTACCATCAACACTGTTCAATGCTGGATTTTTTATCTTCATGTCTGGTGTTTCGAACAGATAACAAATCTCTTTGTGTCATGAAACATACAACTCCACATTATAATGTACATCCATCCTTCGGCAGAAGGGTGTATTTTCAGAGCTAATAGCAGGACATCATGCTAACCAGGAGGAACGTGTCTGTGCTGTGTTCCAGATATCTTCAGGACATCTCAGGGAAGCTCCAGCCTCCTTTAAACAAACCCAAAAACGTCCATGCTTGTGTGGAATGTTGGGAGCAAAAACAGAAAGTTTTCATCAGAAAACTAATCAAGAACTTTATTTGTTTATGTAGGTCTCCAAGAAACTGTGAGTCAATGTACCTTCCTCTGCAGTGGCGTGTGTGTGTGTGCATGTGTGTGTGCACATATAAATAGCTATGTGGAGTGGAAAATGATGGTTTGTGAAGAGGTTGTTGTTGGATGCCAACAGGAAACGATAACAGCTTTAAGTGGCATTAAGAACCATTGCATGGTGTGTGTGTGTATGTGTGTCTAACGGTGAAGGTCCTGGTAGTTAGGAGCCTTTTCCCTCACAAACACATTAAAGCATCAGGAAGTATAGAAGGAGTCCCGTGTGGACTGAACGTTCGTCTTTGTGAGGACCAACAAACAAAAAATAAATACCAGAGACAAACTAAGAATTTTAAAAGATAATTTGGCTCTGTACAATATATATGAAGGAAGGGAAAACGACAGAGTCACCTGTCCAGGTGTAAATATGTAAATGAGCTGCTGCAGCTGCTGATTGACAGGAAATATGGTCCCAACCAGTGATGTCAGAGGAAACTATGGGATAGATTATAAACGTCTTCCCGAAGCTCAGAGATGCTCTCGGTCAGCTGGGTCGGACATTTAGAGCAAGAACAAAGAAAATGGGAAGGTTGAAACAGGGAAACATACAGGTGGACTGAGGAAGACGTGACTGAAAGCAACACGACTGAAAACAGAAAATGTCTAAGAAAAGATGTGAAAAGCAGACAGAGAGAAGCAGGAGTGGAACTGGAAGGAAACAGATTAAACGTGAAGCATCGCTAACAGCTGAACAGAAGAAAATCCGCTTCCAGAGAAGCTGTCATGGACTGAAGACGATGGGTGATATTCGTCATCGCCAGTCCGGCTGGACCGGGAGACCGGGCTGGAAGTTTGGTTCTGGTCCAATGAAATGGGAAAAACAGCAGGTTTCCTCCATCACTGATCATCTGGGTAAACGTCACATAAAAACGTGGAAATTACATACAACACGTCTGTTAACGAATTCAGATGTTTCATCGTAACTAATACGTGTGGGGTGACCTTCTCCTTGTTTACTGAAGTCAGGTGGTTTGCTGAGTGGTTTCATTTTACAAAGCTCCAAGTTTGATTAATAATAGAAATAAGTTTTACTTTATTAACATTTTATCCATCTCTAGACTCACCAGAGAGCAGTGGGCGGCCAGATTTCTGCTCCCTGGGAGCAGTTGGGGGGTTAAGGGCCTTGAGGCCAACAGAGCTTCCATCTCCAGCTGGACTTTCCAGAAATGGTGTTACCGGCTCAGCAGGTCAGCGTTGTCATGATGGAATAACTCTGGCATCCGTTTGCAGGAGTTCATCCATCGAATCGATCGCAGTCTGCAGCGGCTTGTTTGGAGATCAGAAAACATCTTCTTTGTGTTGATGTCAGAGCTCCTGCATGAACGGTGATGATGTAATTTACCGACAAAAACCATGAAGAGGGCACTTCACTTTAACCCGGTTCAATAGTGTTGAAAAAAGAAAAAGAGAAATTATCCACATGATTAGACCACAGACCTCTTTCAGCCTGTCCACACACAGCTTTCACTTTACGCACCATTTGACTCTAATACTCTCTCACCCCCTCCTCTTCATCTTCAGCCCCCCCATGCCCCCCCACTGGGCTCTGCAATAACATGCACAGACACACAACGCAGTCACATGACCCAAACCACGCACACTGCAGGGTTTATCATCGCTGATGAAAATACGGGCGACATGATCACCACAAAGATGTGCTTCTCTAAAAAATATTCTGGACAAAGACAAGGCTTTAGTGTCCAAACAGAAGCAGAACAGATCCTCGTCCAGCAGAAAGAAATCTCCTGATCTCCTGAAGCATCTTCAGCCTGCACATGAAGAGTTATCTTACAAAACGAAGCTTCCTCAAATGATTTCAGCTGGATTCAGATCTGGGCTTGGACTCAGATGCTCCCTAAGCTTCCTCTTTTGTTAGGGTCAGCACCGACCTGTTTTTAGGCTATAAATGAGTAAAAGAACAACTTAAATATGTTTATTATGTCAAGGCTTTTTTACTTTATCAGGAACCTTTATGTCAATAAAATAAAGCAAAATGATTTTCTTTAAATTATAAACACTCTTTTTGAAATTATAACCTGTGGTTTTCGGGTCAGTTGTGACCTAGTTAAAAAAGCAAGATTACAAAGTAACAATTAGAGCCTAACCTGTAATCAGAGTTCTCATCTCACCTCCAGTTTGCAGTATGCAAAAATGAGGAGAACACTGTCTGTGAACCCAGTTCTGGATAATATTCTCTTTTGGTAAAAAAGAGCAACAAAGTGATGGGGATGAGTGGCTTTCTGAGGAGAAGGAGGATATGAAGATCATCCAGAAGACACGTCCAATGAGGAGGTTACTGTTAGTGAAGATGCTAACACTGAAAGATTCAAAACCAAAGACGGTAAAATCTATTGGTCAGGACCACGTGATGCAGATCAGCTGCTGCAGATTTCACCAGAAAGACTCCTGGAATCACCAGGTTTGCTGTAACATTAAGACATGCTATTTATGCTAATTTCACTAAAAATAGGCATCCTTCCTTCCAGAAACTGAAAGGAAATATTAATGACCTTCCCTCCAGCAGCCGGAGTAGCATTTTTCCTTGATAGTCAGCTCCAGAGTTATCCCTAGCACACAACCAGGACCAGAGTTATCCCCAGCACAGAACCAGGACTAGAGTTATCCCCAGCACAGAACTATAACCAGAGTTATCCCCAGCACAGAACCAGGACCAGAGTTATCCCCAGCACAGAACCAGGACCAGAGTTATCCCCAGCACAGAACCAGGACCAGAGTTATTCCCAGCACAGAGAGACAAAGATGGTCAGTAAAACAGACATGACTGAGTGAGGAACTATCAGATACATTCAGATTTCTGAACTGGCTGCTCTGTTAGCTCATTAACAAGATTACAAGATTACAAGAGATCTATTTGTCATTATACACAGTGCAGGACACAGGTACAACAAAATTATTTCCAGTACAACCCGTCCAAGACTAGACAGCAACAACATGTAAGTACAAACAGGATCAGGCAGACTGAGGCAACAGCCACAGCGCGGCGTGCCTGTATTAGATAAGAAGGAAAGATAACATTAGGGGAATAGGATGAGGCTAGAGAGAAAAAAAGGCACTGGGCCCAGTGTGGAGATACAAAAAAACACTCATTTAAGCTCCCTTCATGTATGTAATCAGGTATGACTGTTTCAAACATCACTACTCTCACGCTTTCATGTCTCCTCTATGTTGGCATGCTTGTTAGCTAACACATTCACCAGAGGGCAGTGCAGAGTTCAGAGTTTGCCTCCGAGTTCTGATGTCAGTTTCAGACGGTGGAGAATCATGATGATGTTAATTCCCAGAAAGAGACATAAGTAGTTTCTGGTTGTACTACTCCCTTTGCTCCGATGTGCGCACTGTGTTTGCACGCCCGTTGATGGTGTCATGTATGTTTGGGTTCCAGATGCGAACGATTTTCCTGGTTCTGAGCGTGTCAGCTGGTACCAGGTTAGGTTCAGGAACTGTGGGTGGCTTACAGAAATTCCTGCAGGTTAAAGTGGACGAAGCTGCGCTGTCACAGCCTACTGGCTGTAGGTGTAGAGACGACTCTGTGTGGCGATCAGACGCTCAGATGTGTGTCTGTATTACTGCTGCCTGCTGCTTTTAGACGACTCATTACTGCAACCTCCTGCAGATTCAATCCATTGATCATTACACACACACTCAGCACAGCTCATCCAAATGTGCAGCACCGCTAACGTTCCTCCTCCATCCATAGATCCACCCTCATCCAGTCCACTGAGCACGCTCAGAACACCACAGCAACTTAAAGAATTCATCCAAAGTTTACTCTACTGTACAGAAACTAATATTTTAAAATAATCTCTATAACATTTTAATCACATAATCTGAATCCTATCCTTTGTTATTATTATTATTATAATATGAATGATTATTATTATTATGATTTCTTCCCCTAAGATTAAGCTTCTTAACTTTGTATTAATGATTTCTGGATTAATTGGACTGAATCTGTGATTAAACCAAACGAGCTGACCTGATGAGTCATTTCTGCCCCATGCCAGCTGGGTTTGGTGTTTGTGACTTTGTTTTCACGCAGCTACAGTCAGAGTCCAACCCAGCCCTTTAACTGGACCACTGTTCGCGGAAGAAAACACAGCAGACGTCCTCTGTGGGAGATCATGGCCCAGGTAAGTCCAGCCTGGACGGGGATGTGGTCTGATGATGCTGCAGCTATAAAGCAGGATTTTATCAGAGCAGAGTGAGTTTCAAGGTCATGTTTTTATTTCCAACTGACGATTAAAACAAAGTCACGATAAGTTGAAGCCTCAACTTCTCCTCCTCGGATCTTCCTTTTCCCTTCTGCGTCCATAGTAAGCCCATTTTCCCAAACTGAAGGAATCCTGCCAGCCGGATTACGTCTGCAGCAGGGATGTTTGGGACCACATACAGCTGAATTTGATCTCAGGTGGGCCAAAACATAACATCATGATAACCTGTAAATATAGAAACTCCACATTTATACCTGTGTTGGAGCCCAGAAGAACTGCAAGTATATTGTCAAAATGTTTACATGTAATGTACCATCCTTATAATATTATATATTATATGGACGGTCCTGACCCATGACATAAGGTCCTGCTTGATGTTTGGTTTAAGTTGTTACTGGAGGATTTGTACACAATAACTAATGGCTAATGTCACCATTTACCCATCACACACCGAGGGAGCTTGTTGACTTTCTTCCAACCAACACTGGCTGAAAACTGGGCTCCTTTCAAGAGTCCCTCGTTCTCGGCCCTTAGCCTGATGAAACTGGCTGTTTGGTCCCTGAAGAAAAAATAAAATAGTAGTTCATCATGTAGCCGGCTACTTTATATTATTGAATAAAACACTAAACATTAAATGTCTCTGCCTTTTAGTTAGGGAAAATCTGAATCAATGTCTTGAAAAATTGTGCTTCCTTTAAAGCATTAAAAAAAGATGTATAATAATTATAAAGTTTTTCTTTACACTGATGCAAATCTGGTCTTTCAGCAGCAACGTAGGGCGATGAAACAAAGAGCTAATGTTAATCATATTATTATTAACTATGTTAAATCAATCATTTCATTATTTAATCATGACAAATAATAAAATAAGATTACATAAAATGAAATTTTCAATGCATTAACGGGATTCATTACAGTTAAATAATGTTTGAATCAGTTAAATCTCTGTGTTCTTAAGTTTTATATATCATAGGAAACTTTAATGAGCGCTACCACCGACCGACCATTTTAATCTCGTATGTTATACCGCTCAGTGTCATTTTTACTTCAGTTGTTTTCTAGCCGTTAGGCACGTTATTAACCCCTTAAAATCAACAAATATTACAATATTTTAATACCACAGTTTAAGTAAGAAATACATACATATGTTTTATGTACTCATGTTTCTACTAAAGTGAAGTAAAAGAAATACATTTAAAAACGTACTCATTCGCACTCTGCTGTCGTCGCAGTCTTGTGTGCAATGAATTCTGGGAAAAAAGAGGCCGTGAAGGATGCCAAACGAAGTGCGGATTTGAAGGGTGGATCCGGAGGCTCCTTCATACACCGCGATGACGTATGTGGCCGACGAATCCGAAGTGTGCAGACCCTGAACTGGGACACATCTACTGACTCTATTTAAAGCCTGTTTTCAGCTAAATGCATGGCGAGGACCAAATATTTGCAAATTAGCCACTTCACTGGACATTAGCGAGTCATCGCAGCCCTTCGCTGTACAATGAATAAATACATTATTAAGTTTAATTTATACACAGACGTTGTAATTAGTGTTTGTCTGAGTGATAAGCAGAAAAAGAAAATGATTGAGCTTTATTTTTATGGAATATTATTTTATACATATTTTAATAGAATAAATAAAAGTAAAGTATATAAAAATCAATCATTTTTCTCTGTACGTGAGAAAAGTAGCAGGTCAGGCATCAAACGAGGAGGATAAATACTGTCAAACTGAGAGCAGTTGTTGTTGTTGTTGTTGTTGTTGTTGACTTCATCGGGCCTCTCAGAGTAAATGGGTGGAGATTGCAGAGATGCCATTTATTGTTTGTTTCCCAGCAGGAGGTGAGAAAGTCTTTGCTGCTCTTCACGATCACTGAGACACACAGGAGGCTGAAATCAGGCTGTTTGTATTCAGCTTCACATCCTGCAGATAAACATGACTTTTGATCATTATCACCTCTTCTTCCTCCTCATCCTCCACTGCCTTCTCCTTTTCCTCTTACTTCTAGTCTTCCTTATCCTCTTTTTCCAGGACTGGACCAGTTTCTGTTCAGTCCTGGTACCCGCCTAGTTTTGGTCTGGTCCTGGTACCATACCAGTTTCAAATGAATGTCTTGTCATGTCATTTTTTACAAGTCCAGCTCAAGGCTGCGATCTTAAGGTTAAAAGTAGCTCCATGTAAATTTCTGACCTTTTTTTGACTGGTTTTGATGGGCCTGTGATGTTTCTCCTGCAGCGTCCCGCAGCCAGACATAAAACCATGGCTGTTCTGAGCATCGCTCTGACCTGAGAAGAGAAATGCAAGAAACATCATCAGAGGATGGGAGGAAAAGAGAGAAAGAGAACAGGACAGAGCAAGAGATAACATCAGACTGACTTCTACTGGTTGGACAGATCCCCGAGAAGAGACAGGAAACATATGTTAAAGACGCCGTCGTTAGGGAAATCTGCCGGAGCGCAGGTAAGTGACGTCATGAGGTAAGTGACACTGGTGAGTGAGAGACGGCAGACTGAGACAAGGCGCTAAATAACAAATTCATTTATTCAATTCTGTACCATCGCCAATTCACTAACCCTGTAAAAACATTGTTTTTTCTAAAGAAGGAAAAAGGAACTTATTAAGAGATACTCTGGAGCACAGCGGGGAGGATTTGGCTAGCCTGACCAGTTACATAGATCAGTGCTAC
>JBAFTC010000013.1:32843534-32854110 GCA_037177435.1 Melanotaenia nigrans | reverse complement strand
ATCGGTGCGGCGTCTGCAGTGATGTGGACTCTGCATCGGTCTGTTGTGGTGAAGAAGGAGCTGAGCCAAAAGGCAAAGCTCTCGATTTACCGGTTGATCTATGTTCCTACCAGATGAGGTGGCTCGGGCATCTGGTTAGGATGCCTCCTGGACGCCTCCCTGGTGAGGTATTCCGGGCACATCCCACCGGAAAGAGGCCCCGGGGAAGACCCAGGACACGCTGGACAGACTACATCTCTTGGCTGGCCTGGGAACACCTCGGGATCCCTCCGGATGAGCTGGTGAATGTGGCCGGGGAGAGGAAAGTCTGGGTATCCCTGCTTCAGGCAGCTGCCCCCACATCCCGACTCTGGATAAGCGGAAGAAAATGGATGGATGGATGTTAACTTAACTCTGACCTATGAATCCTTCAAGCAAAAATAGGCTCGTAAGTCAAGGGATGAACCAGTGTTGTGTCCACAAATTACAGACATGCTGAAGCCATTCAAGGGGGACTGGGACCAAAAGGCTTTTTAAAACCATATTTCCCATAAAGACTTGGTCACTCTGACCAATTCTAAATAAAAATTCAAGCCTCTGGTTAGACATAGATTCTGTTCATCTTTATTATCTAACACAATCACAATGAGCTTGAATAAACTTTATTAAATTATCATGTGATGCTGAAAGGCCATGTTTTGGTCTTCCAGGCATGGTTTTTATAGCAGGCAGCACCTGAATGCAGCATACGACTGGGCCGTGCATCTTTACTGTTGCCATAATAACCTGAAACTGTTCATGTGCAGCACACCAGAAACCTTTTATGTCCTTATTTTCATTTCAGAGATTTGTTCAACTGAGTTTCTGAAATCATAAACATCAGGTGCTTTTGTAATGACACAAACGGTAAATATGAAACAGAAACACATGAAATCTACAGATCACACATACAGTTCCACCTTGAAAAAACAGAACATCCTATATAAAACATTTTTTGTAACAAAGAGGGTGATGAGACTTTGTTGCCATAGCGATCTCATACAGTTTGCATGCTTTCATTTTACACAGGTTCCTTTGCCCCGAGTTGAACCTCACAGGCTACCCACTAATCCTTACATCACAGGCAGCTAAATGCGTTACTGGAAGAGGCAGCATGAAATACTGCAGTACTTTTATGTAAATTTCCTTACAGAAAATTTAAATACTATCATCCAGCCACTTGATTCTCTGCTTCATGTCTTAATCTGTTTATTACGTTGTCATTTCTTAGAATTAGTTTCTGAGTAAATAATGTGAAAGTGGATCAAATAAAACCCTGAACACGGACTCTGTTCAGCTCAGGAGGAATCGGGCTTGTGATCTTCAGTCCACTTGTGGGTTTCTGGGCATCACTGTGTTCACAGACAGCTCCTAAATCCATGTAGGTGCATAAACTTGGATCAGAACCTACATCTGAAAGGACCAACCTGTTTTCTTGTATACGTTTCTAAAAATCTCATGCATGGACTCAAACCAGCAGCTTGTTACCTTTTTACTCATCTCAACGTCAGCACCACTCGCTCCCACGAATAAAAAATTCTTAACCATACAAAGATGTTTTTAAACTGGTCTTTGAAGGATGTTTGTTCCCTCCATCTGATGTAAAAAGCCTTTACAGTCATGTGAAAAAGAACGTACCAGGGTTGAACCACAGAGATGAAATCATCGTCTGATCAGGTCATAAAATGAGGTAAATACAACCTGAGATGAACAACACGTTAAATGTTCTTTATCTACTAAATGCCAGCCTGATGAGTGAGAGTAGAACATTAAATGTGGTTTTATATGAGTGAAAATTTGGTGCTGTGGAGTGTTAGTGTCGGGTTTCACAGTCGACGCTGGTTTGAGTCTCAACATGACACCTGTAGATTTCTACAGAACTTTCCTGATGCCTCAGTCGCATCTCCAGGAACACGATGCAGGGCCGGATGCTGATTGTTCATGAAAATGATCAAATGGCACAAAGTTAGCTCTAAGAGAAAAATCCTTCTGTGAAAAAAACACCCCAAACAGCGAATTAAAAGACACCACAGCAAGTAGAACATGGAGAACAGTGCAGATCCAGGTCCAGGTTCAGCCTTCGCCCTGCAGCTCACCAGCCAACGGAAGCAGAAACTTCACCTTCCTGGTGAAGTAAAATCCCTGCTGGGAGCGGAAAACGGTGCTCAGAGATGTCCTCGGGGATGAAACCACGCAGACGTCCTGAACGTGTCCAGGTCTGAGGACGGCAGCCCTTCACGCTGCTGCCATTCTGGAAGCAGAAGATCAAACACCCCCCCACAGCAGCTGGGGGTGCGTTACATTCCTATGACAGCCCTGAGCAGAGGGGCGGTGCAGTCAGATGACACCAGTGCTTTCAATCAGGGACATAAAAATGCAAGCCCCGCCCCCTGCAAGAGCTAACCAGCCAATCAGAGTGGGAGAAGAGTTGCGCTTCCTTTTACACCGGTAGGCATGAGTGTGTATGATTCATATGTGGGGAGGTGTGTTTAACTAGCTGTTTCTTAGACTGCTCTGTGTTTCTTATGACCTGTCGGTAAGACAAGAAGTTGGGTCAACCAATCAGATCACAGGTGGATATTTTATTCTGGGAAACCAGCAGAATAACTTTCTTCAAACTGGTCCTTACCATGATCCTTCAGTTCATCCTCTGAAACTGAAACTCCTGTCTCTTTAAGAGCTCCGCCCTAAAAAGCCCACTTTCTTCTGATTGGTCCGTCACTGGAAGCCTTCAAGGGAAACAACCTATAAACCTGGAATTACAGACAACTTTCTAATCCGAGTCTGTGGAGGTTTGTCGTTACTTTTCTTTTATAATTTAAGTCTCTTTAAGAAAAGTCTAATAAAATCAGTTAAAATGGACTTTTCTCTAATAAAAGATTAGTAAATGTTAGTTCAGCGCTAACAAAGGTTAAAAGAATTCTATGAAAAATTTCAGATTTTTTGGAAACTTTGCATCAGATTCTGTTTACAGCCAGCTCATGAATACTGGTTACTGCCCCTCAATACATCAGCCAATCAGAAGAAAGTGGGCTTTTAGGGAGGTGGATGTTAAGGAGATAGAACCAGGATGAACGTTAAAGCTGAGAAAAGTACTGGTAGACGGTAAATAAGGGAATAAAAGAATTGAATATAATGCAAATTCGCTCCGGTAAAATCCCAAAATAAAGATATATAGAATAAAGCCGTGTTCTGCTTTCTTAAAATATAACAAGTTCTGCTCTTCCTTGATGTTCTCAAAATTGGAAAAATAGATGTTAACTACCTAACATGCTAACCAACTAGCATAGTTAAAAGTATAAGTCAGGGGTGCCCAAGTTCGGTACTCGAGATCTACCATCCTGCAACTTTTAGATACAACCCTTCTCCAACACACCTGAATCAAATGACTGGCTCGTTACCAGGCCTCTGCAGGCTGAGTGACATGCAGAGGACATCTGATTCAAGTGTGTTGGAGAAGGGTTGCATCTAAAAGTTGCAGGATGGTAGATCACGAGGACCGAACTTGGGCACCTTTGCTATAAGTGAATGTCTCTGTGATCTGATTGGCTGGTTGTTTAACAGGTAAATCACCTGATGGGTCTCAGTCAGAGGAAAACACAGAGCAGCTGCTTTGGGTCAGTCCCGCGGCGTTCCTGTTAATTTCACTTCACCGGAGTTCCGGTCCAGTTCGCTGTGGCTCTGAGTGGGCGGAGCCTGAGCTAAAAGGTGAAGAGTAGAAATGCTGTCATCCAGGTGTGATTAGGAAACTCCTGATTGGTTAAACAGGTGGAGGCGGGGCTGGTCTTTGAGGCACCAGAGGCTGCGATGCAGGAGAAGGTTTAGGTTTACTAAAGAAGAAGAGGAAGAAATAAAACTCATGAGCACCAGAAGCTTCTTCATTTGTCTACAGCTGGTCTGTTCAAGTTTCTGTCCTTACAGAGGAGGAGGAGGAGGCCGAGCAGCGAAGGTGGGGGCTGTCCTGCCTGTCTTCACCACCTGAACACACACGACAAGTTAGATCAGTTTAGATTCAGAGGAACACTGAAGAAAAGACAACTGGAAGTAATACACCTGCAGAGTCTGAGTGTTTTACCTCCGATGGCGGCAGCAGCTGAGCGCGATGCTTCACATGTGGAGGAAACACAAGCTGTTAACACAGTAACACACAAAGCATGGACTCACTGATGTGTTCATCAATCACTCGCCTCCATCAGCTGATCAATCAGTGATTTAGTTTAATGAACAGCCGACACACACTGGAAGATTAATGGGTTATACGACCACTGAGTAAACAGCTGAGGAGTTCAGCGGAGACTCACAATCAATACTCAGTTCAAAGATTATAGTTTTACAATATACTGATTATTTATCTCTACTGCAGAAACATTTAGACTAAAGAGTGAACAAGGCCACAGCTCAAGCAGAGGAAGTACTCAGCATGTAGCTGCTTCATTATTGTGATGTTCAATAATATTGATTATGGGATGGATTGCTGATACCGTGCAGCCCTACTAAAGAACGCTTCTTCTTACAGGAGAAACAAAAATACGACAGACTAAACACCAGGTAAATACTAATCCTAATCTACTCTGTGGCTTACCGGGTGAGCTTCATTGTCACCAACATCATCATCATCAGTCTTCTGATCAGCAGGATCACAGGAAGGTTTGTCACATTAACACTTTGCTTTAAATAAAGACACTGCTAAACCATATCAATATCTGATAAACATCCCATAAACACACAAATTAACACTCTGGTGAATGTCTAATCCCCACACTGATAAACAGCTGATCAACATCTGTTAAACAAGCTGATCAACAGCTGATCAACATCTGTTAAACAAGCTGATCAACAGCTGATCAACATCTGTTAAACAAGCTGATTAACAGTTGATCAACATCTGTTAAACAAGCTGATCGACAGCTGATCAACATCTGTTAAACAAGCTGATTAACAGCTGATCAACATCTGTTAAACAAGCTAATCGACAGCTGATCAACATCTGTTAAACAAGCTGATCAACATCTGTTAAACAAGCTTAACGACAGCTGATCAACATCTGTTAAACAAGCTGATCGACAGCTGATCATCATCTGTTAAACAAGCTGATCGACAGCTGATCAGCATCTGTTAAACAAGCTGATCAACAGCTGATCAACATCTGTTAAACAAGCTGATTAACAGCTGATCAACATCTGTAAAACAAGCTGATTGACAGCTGATCAGCAACTGTTAAACAAGCTGATTGACAGCTGATCACCATCTGTTAAACAAGCTGATTAACAGCTGATCAACATCTGTTAAACAAGCTGATCAACATCTGTTAAACAAGCTGATCAACAGCTGATTAACAGCTGATCAACATCTGTAAAACAAGCTGATTAACAGCTGATCAACATCTGTAAAACAAGCTGATCAACAGCTGATCAGTGAGCTGATAAACATTGTGACAATCAGTTGAACATATCAACAAAAAGACCTGAATCAACAGAGACTGACTCAGAGACTTATTGACGTGAGAAGCAGAATGAAAACTCACCTTTTATTCTTTAATCTTTGATACAGAGTCTATGCTAGACTTGTGAAAATGTGTGATTGTAATTAACTGCAGCAGATTTTAAACTTCTGCTGTCATGACTACCTGTTCAGACTACTGCTACAACCCTGAGAGTGTGCACAGTTTTCTCCAGGCATGATGCCAGAAGAGAGTAAACTCACCTCATCTTTGTTTATTCTTTTCTCGTTGTCCTGGGCAACAACAGGAGGCTGTGCTCTTGGAGGTGGTCCTCTGCTTGGATTGGCTGAAGCTGCACTATCAGCCCTGAAAACATTCAGGAAACATTTGATCAGAGAGACAGAAAGGACGGACTGACCTGTCTAACACCTGAACATCCGGGTGACAACCAGGTGACATCCAGGTGACAACCAGGTGACAACCAGGTGACATCCAGGTGACAACCAGGTGACATCCAGGTGACAACCAGGTGACATCCAGGTGACAACCAGGTGACAACCAGGTGACATCCAGGTGACAACCAGGTGACAACCAGGTGACAACCAGGTGACAACCAGGTGACAACCAGGTGATAACCAGGTGACATCCAGGTGACAACCAGGTGACATCCAGGTGACATCCAGGTGACAACCAGGTGATAACCAGGTGACAACCAGGTGACATCCAGGTGAGTTCATGTTTTAATGTTTTAATCTTACTATGTAGACTTTTTTTCTCAGATTACTAAAGAGTTCTTGAACACATCAGGGGATAGCTGGCTGTGAGGACATTTCACAAAGCTAAAAAGAAAGATATAAATGTTTTAAAAAACAGGGGGCGGGGCTACACATGACATCATGGCACCACATTGACACTCACTGGTATCCCTGTGACCTCTTCCTCCGGCTCACTCCAAACCGTCGCAGCAGCTCGTTCCTGTGCAGGAAAACAAACGCACCCAAAGCAAGCAGAGGAAGAACGAGGAAGAAGAAGACGAGAAGGCCGTCCCTGAGAGACGTGTCCTTATCTGTTGAGGACAGACAGAGTCAACATTGAGAAGGTAGATGGACGGATCTCACATGGATCTGAGTGTTGTACCATTCCAGGTGGGTCCACTGTCCACGCTGCCTCCGTAACCTGAGGACTGGCAGAAAGGCGGAGCCCAGCCGTCCTCACAGTGACAGTTCTTGTTACTGTTGCACACCTGCGCACGCACACACACAGAGCCCAGTCAGCAGTCATGTGACACACCTGAAGTCCAGGTAGACAGGCAGCAGATGTTTCTCACCCCGTGTCCATAACATTTCTTCTCCACATCACAGTCGTAGCCGAGAGCGTCAGCACTGCGACACTCGAAGTTCATACACACCTGAACACACCCCAGAAGACACAAGTTTATCATCATTATCATCTGCTCCCTCTCCTGTCCTCCTTTCCTACCCCCTGCCTCCCCCTCACCTTGTTGTCTCCACATTTAGTCCCTTCGTTTACCATCCCCGGGTCGGGGACGTCCGTGCCCAGCATGAAATCCACCCCGTAACATTTGGCCCCGCCAATCGGCGTGCTAATGATGGACGGTTCAATGCCAAAGACCGTCACCGTCTGAACATTAGAGCACTGCAGCTTCCCGCACAAAGCGTTTCTATGGAGACGAAGACAGACGTTACCCAGCATCTGTAGCTTTATGTTGGCAGAGATGTTTATGTTTATAGTGATGAGATCGTTTCTCTAAGCTTGGTTTTTAATTATTTATGGAGTTTATTAATAAATCAACTTCATGTATAAAGCACTGTTCATTAAAAAAAGCAAGACAAAGTGCTTTACATAAAAAAATTAATAAACAAATAAACCATCCCGTCCAACCAACCACAGAACCAACCCTCCTAAATTCACAGACACACGTAAATAAAAAGATGTAGAACCGCTCCTTTAAGCTGGATTTATACTGGCACTGCGTCTTCTTACGGTAGGGCAGGCGTGTGCGTACGGTAGGGCCGGCGTGTGCGTACGGTAGAGCCGGCGTGTGCGTACGATAGGGCCGCTGTGTGCGTACGGTAGGGCCGGTAGGGCCAGTGTGTGCGTACAGTAGGGCCATTTTGTAAGTATAGTAGTGCCGGCACACTCCAGCGTAGGGTTACAATGTTGTGTTGCAGTTTCTCTTGTGGTTACTACAAAATTTTATGAGAAGCTCCAGAAATTGAAAAACACGTGATCACTGACTGACCAATCAAAATGGAGTACCACATCATAACGGCCCTGCAGGCAGGGGTGCATCTCAGGTCTGGAAGAGGTGGACATCAAACCTGAGCAGGCGTATGTGGAGACTACGGCAGTGACCTTACGCAGACGCAGTGTAAGTATAAATCCAGCTTCATTCCTCACTGACAGTATCCAGGAAAATAAACACACTGGAAGTTAAAGTAAAAAAAAAAAAAAAAAAAGATAGAATTTCTAAAAAATGATATAAAAGACATGGGTTAAATATTATATTAAAACAACTACATTAATAACCCTGCTTATGTTAATGTTTAGGGTGGTGAGAATCTGACTTATTAGTGATCAAACTCTTCTTTGTGAAGAAGGATATTTTTCACAGGTCATGTCAATCAGACTAACTGCGGTAAAATTCTGCTGGTTGGGTCTGAATGTACCATCAGAAACATACTGTGTGTGTTTTACCTGCTCTCACACTTCTTGTAGCCGTAGGTGGTGTAGCCACAGTTTCCAAAGCGATCTCCTTTACTGTTGACGTCTTTGAAACAGATTTCAGGAGCTGCCTTTGCCTCTGTGAGTGAGAAGGAGACTTTAGAAACCACAATGTTCTTCATCCGACTTAATCCGACTATATCTCTACTCCAATAACAACATGTTAAGTGACATAAAAGCAAGAACAGGTGGATGCAAAAACAGGTGGAGGTACATACTGGATCCAAATATAGCCTGACACTGTCCATCGTGGAGCTGACACTTCCCGTTATAACAGTAGGCCAGCTGGTTCCTGCAGGGCTGGCCGTTCTGCAACACACAGATCAGAGGTTTGATGGGACGGCAGCCCCCCCCCCCCGCTTCAGGTAAAACGTGTGAGGTCTCACCTGGATGAAGACGTCACTCTGACAGAGGGATGAGGAGCCGTTGCAGAACTCTGGTAGATCGCACTCGTCTTTACTGGCCCGACACTCGGTTCCTCCTGGGAGATACTGAACACACCACACAGCTCAGGCTCAGCGTTTCTCTGAAGTCCGAACCAGAATCAGCTGCTTGAGTTTACCTGGCAGTTGTAGCAGCACTCTCCATACGCACACTGAGCTCCAGACTTCAGTTTGCAGGTCTTATAGTCACAGCAGGGGTCTGCCTCACACTCCTACACACACACACACTCATGTTTTATCTGGTTTTCCACAGAGGGAAACACGATTTCACACACTCATCTTTCAGAGGTTCAACTTGTTTACAAAACTGTGTTCATCCCCTCAGAGCATCATGATGACAGCTCAGACCTTCTCTGATCCGCAGTCACACTCCTCTCCGACGTCCACCAGCCGGTTTCCACAGTAGGGGGCGCTGTAGGCCTCGTCAGGCCGAGGGACGTTCAGGAGACACGACCCTCCCGTCAACAAGATCATCTTCTCAAAGTCGTCGGCGCTGCAGCTGCTGAAGTTTCTGGATCCTCTGCAGAAGGGGAGGAGTGCTGGATGAAGGAGTGGGACAGGCATTAACATAGCGCGTGTGCGCAGAGTCACGCGTGTGTCTTACGTGGCTCCAGAGTTCATGATGCAGGCGGCGGTGGGGCAGGCGCAGGTGCGCCCGTCGTCGTGGTTCATCCCCAGGTTGTGTCCCAGTTCATGAGCCACGATGGAGGAGAAGGAGAGGATGTTGTTGTTGGTGAACTAAGAGAAGAAGAGCAGAGTTGAGCAGCTGGTTCTTCTTCTCTGCTTCTTATTTTCACGCCTGTCAGTGATTAAACCTCAACAGCGTACCGAGTTGATTCCTCCTCCATGACTTCTGGAGCAGACGGTGGAGACAAACGCCATTCCTGCTGTTCCCCCATACGCCTTGTTCCTGTAGGAAACCACCACCATCATCATCATCACCATAACAACCAACGTCATCAGTGTGTTTCCATGGATGGATACACGACCAGAACAGAAACAACTTCTGATGTGTTTTATTGTTTAATGAACGATGTGGTAACAAAAGGCTAAAAAAAATAAACACATAGATAAACATGTTTTAGCTAATAATGCTAATTATCAGCAGTTTATAAAAAGAGCACCTTAGAGAGGAAGAGTCTCTCTGAGTACACATTTAAACACACGTTTAATGTGTCAGTGACGAAGATAAAGAACAAACTAAAATTCATTCAGTTGATTTAACTGATATTAACAGATTAAATTTCCATCAGGTTGAACGCTGACCAGAGCCCGGAGGAGAGTGGAAACTTCACAGCTTGTGTCATAAAGAAGGAACAGGTTGGTGAGCTTCAGGGAAAACTTTATTAGTTATTGTAATTATTGATGTGACGTAATATAATAGATACTATACTAAACTGTATTTTCATTATACTATAACGTGTAACAGCGTTTTATATATATATATATATATGTACATAAGAAAGAGAAATATGTTATTATTATATATAAAACATTAAATATTAAATAAAATAAATATGTAAATGTATAACTGGGGCAAAATATTGTTTAAACTTATTTTCTAAAGAAATTTCAGACTGTGTTTTATTTAAAGACATTTATATAAAAAATCTTTATTTAGCACAAAACTTTATTTTTGCACAAAAAAAGGGTAAAATTCGGTGTATTTCGTGTGACTTAGGCATATTTTATATCTGTCTAACTGTACTCTGCTAATATTGGCTAGCGACTTATAGGTTATCATGCTGTTATTGTACTGTTCCGGCCCACTGGAGATCAGATTGTGCTGAATGTGAAACCTGGACTAAGATGAGTTTGACATGGAGGTTTTAGAGCAACATCTGCTCCCATCTAGACAACGTCTCTTTCAGGGAAGACCTTGCAGATTTCAGCAAGACGATGCTGAACCACATCCTGCATCCATCACAGC
>JBAFTC010000013.1:32772199-32784863 GCA_037177435.1 Melanotaenia nigrans | reverse complement strand
AGTCAGACACCTGCAGCTGATCCAGAACTCTGCTGCTCCAGTCCTCACTAAGACCAAGAAAGTGGACCACATCAGTCAAGTCTAGTTTAATTTAAATCCAGGTTAAAGACCCACCTGTTCTCTGCTGCAAATCAAACTACAGGAGACGTTTGAGGCGCAAATGTTCAGGTGGACGCTTGTAATACATATTCATCACATCATTTCCATGATGGCTCAGGAGGAAAAAGAGGGACGGCGAGGGATTTTTCAGGGTGTGAGACAGAGATCCTGATGGACCACGTTGACAAACGTAAAAACGTTTAACTGGTGGACACGGCATGGACACGGCGTGGACGTTAATGGTGTCAGAAAGACAGAATAGTGGCAGCAGGTGGAGACGCTGTCATCACAGCGTCAGAAGGGAAGAAACACCAGAGGCATCAGAGAGCGTAGGGATGGATATCTCAGTCGGTAGAACATCCGTCTGTCATACAGAAGATCGAAGTTTATTTCCTAGAGTGGTGAATCGCTTTGGAGAGATGCCTCTGCTAAATGACAGCAAGGGTACCGGTAATTTATTCATTTGTTTTAATTTATAAAATAAATATGTACAGATACATCTGAGATAGGTAGCAGTTTATTTAGTGTTAAATAATATTTCTTTCTAGTTGTGGGCGGTGCAGAGTATGTGATAAACTTGCCTTGTTGGGAAATGCAGAGGTAAAAAAAAGACTGAAAATGTCATATTCAATTATTGTGCAAAATAAAAAATAGATTTCATCCTGCATTATGTGCAACATGTCAAACTGCATCATGACACAGTTTTAAACAAAAGATCTGCGCATCCTGTCCTACTTAAAACAGACTTGCATTGTCTTCTCCCAGCACCTGTTATTTTACCGGTGAGTTATTTTAAAGCCAGTCTAAGCCGATGCTGAGATTGGTGCATCTCCAAACTGAAATACCAGTTTTAACGCATTTAGACCTGATGCAACAAAACAGGGTTAAATTCTGCTCCCAGCTGGTTGGTGGAGACAGCGGAGCTGACAGTAGCACATCCCCACTCTGCGTTTGAACTGACCCCCTCCATCCTGTCCTGCAGCCCCGGTGCCCCACATCCCCACAGCAGCAGCTCTGAGGACCCATGCCGTCACCTGGGGGGCCAACATGGTGGTGCAGGAAGCCCTGCCGTCCTCGTACTACAACTACGACGTCAACACGCTGGGCGTCTTCAGCCTGCAGCACAACGGGCGGCAACATGGCAAGACGGACGGCGTGTGCTTCAACACGCTGGTGGCGCTGGTACCCGAACCCGTCCAGCGTGACGAGGATGGACTGAAGGTGGAGTGTCCGGCGCCTGGGCAGCCTCCACCTGTGGAGAACTCCAGATACATCTGGCTGGAGGTGCAGAGACCAGCGCTGAGAGAGAAACTGCTGGAATTAAGCAGAAACACGTCCCTGCTGCCGATCCACAGCCTGTACTGACTAGTCGTTCCTCAGCAGGACTTCTCCTTTAACTGTTATTAACTCAGTTACTGTAAGGTTCAGCTTTATTCTATATATTTAGCAGATGGCTGCTAGAGACCCTGAGTTTCTTTTCCCCTCCATCTGATAACATAAAACAGTTTATTCATGAGAGGAAAAACTAAAATAAACTCCAACAATAACTAGGCAACACTAAACACAACGTGCACGTTTCAATGAAATTAAATAAACAGAAGATCTTCTTGTATTTTTTAAATGAAATGTTAAACTGCAACCAGTACAAGTGGATTTCAGTGTATCTGAGGACCGAGTCAGAACAAAGACCTCAGCTAATCCTCTAAATTCAGGTTTGTTAGTCCAGTTTGAAAATCTCTCTCTAAGGTAATGACACATGTCTCAGCATGGACTACAGGACAGTTTTATATTCTCTGGAACTAGACAGATAAATTCCATCAACACAAAAGTCATTTCCAGGTGCCCAGCAGTACAGGTCCTGGTTGCTTCAGGTTAGACCTGCAGGAAGGTCATTCCAGATCCCTCCTTTTCCTCATCCATACTACTATGCCTCTGATCCGACCCCGATCCAACCGGGTACCCTCAGAACCCTGATCTGACCCCTAATCAAACCCTGTACTCTCAGAACCCTGATCCGACCCCTAATCCAACCCCGTACTCTCAGAACCCTGATCCGACCCCTAATCCAACCCCGTACTCTCAGAACCCTGATCCGACCCCGTACCATTGACACTTTAATAACATTCTGACTTCCAAGGCAGAAATATTTCTTATCTTTGTTTTAAACCAGTCAGTGATCTTCTCACATTTTGAGACAAGCTGGAGAACCTCTGAACATCTTTCATCTGTCATGGATGCTGGTTTTGTACTGATCATCATCATCTGATGTAAAACCTCATTATTAGCTCTGAATTGTCCCAACTTGTTGTTTGTTTTTAACAGGCTGCTTGTATTTTCACAAATGTTGTGTTTGTGTCTCTTGATTTTCCAAAGAAAACAGAAAAGTTTGTGTTTAATGACATTGCAGTTTATTTATCTTTGAACAGCATTAAGAGAAAAGTCGTCTGTGGTCAGAATCTTCATTCCTTCTGATTGGTTCATGTCTGATCAGCTGACTTCTCAACCTTTGCCTTCCTGACGAAGTTGTCGTTAAGGTTTTTCAGGTGTTTGGTTCTGCTCTCCAACTGGACCAGCCACTCCTGCCTCAACCTGAAAACACACACAGAGGAGAAAGATTCAGTTAATCTGTCCTGATTCTGACGGACCACAAAGAACAGGGAACTCCACAACTACTCACTTCACACCGTTATGTTTTTATTCTCTTAGAATGAAACCGTGCCGTGGCACCTGGATCCACTCACAGTTAAAAATGTCTTCATGTCTGGAATAATTTTGGCCACTGATGGCCACCGTACATAACTACTGTGCTATAGTGGTGCTCTTCCTCTCTGCGGTGCTCTTCCTCTCTGCGATGCTCTTCCTCTCTGCGGTGCTCTTCCTCTCTGCGGTGCTCTTCCTCTCTGCGGTGCTCTTCCTCTCTGCGGTGCTCTTCCTCTCTGCGATGCTCTTCCTCTCGGCGGTGCTCTTCCTCTCTGCGGTGCTCTTCTTCTCGGCAGTGCTCTTCTTCTCGGCGGTGCTCTTCCTCTCTGCGGTGCTCTTCCTCTCTGCGGTGCTCCTCTTCTCGGCGGTGCTCTTCCTCTCTGCGGTGCTCTTCCTCTCTGCGGTGCTCTTCCTCTATGCGGTGCTCTTCCTCTCTGCGGTGCTCCTCTTCTTGGCGGTGCTCTTCCTCTCTGCGGTGCTCTTCCTCTCTGCGGTGCTCTTCCTCTCTGCGGTGCTCCTCTTCTCGGCGGTGCTCTTCCTCTCGGCAGTGCTCTTCCTCTCTGCGGTGCTCTTTCTCTCTGCGGTGCTCTTCCTCTCTGCGGTGCTCCTCTTCTCGGCAGTGCTCCTCTTCTCGGCGGTGCTCTTCCTCTGGTAGCAGCGATGACTTTTACAAAAATCCAAGCAGGCATCACTGGTTAGTATAAAAATGGCCTCGAATGGAGGGAAACTGTTTTGCACCTGAATGAACTGAGAATCAAACCATTAACAGATTGAAGATAAGAGGTTTAACTGTGGGTGACAACGGGCTGGTGTGGAGATCAGGTTCTCTCTCCAGCAAGAACTTGGATAACTGGATGAATTTCTGCACAAAGTAAACTGAAAGAAGTGGACAGTAGATGAGTGAGTAAAGTTATATTATCAGGTGAGGCTCCTTCTGTCTATCCATCTGGAAAACTGGACTCACTCACAGCTCTACCCAGGAACACTGCCGGGATCAAGGAATGGCACTAAAACGTCTTCCAGTGATCCAGGACCAGTTTGGAGACAATATGAGTATTTTCCAGCATGATGGAGCAGCACCTCATAGCAATCTGGTTCAGAGGTCATCACGGTAAAATGCTGAATGATGAAAGATGAAGCAAAAACCAAGAAACTGGGATCAAACTTTTGGTCATGACTAACCAGTCTGAATATTGCAGCTGCAAGGAATTGTGGGACAGAAAGATGACCCAAAGCTTCCTGAAGGAGATAAAGGATTTTCCTTCCTTTAGTTGACATTTAGAAAACCCCACCAGCTCTCATCATGGCTGCCTGTCAGATTCTGGACCATTTCACTCATATCAGAACCTTGTTAAGGAAAAGATTGTGTCCAACATGTTACTCAGAGTCTACCTTCCACACACAACTACCCAGTAGATGCACCAGTTTCAGTGCAGCAGCAGCAGGGAGGTCATACTGTGGTTTAATGTCTGTCAGATAAAGTGACCCTTTCCATGTAAGGATCAAGCTGTAGGGGTCATCTAGGCCTTCAGCAGGAGTGATGAGGACCATCTTGAAGCCTAGATTACCACGAAAACCTAATCTTTGAAAGAGAAGGAGCACCTTCCTGTTGTAACTTGGTCTTGGCTGCCTTTACATGGAGCACCTCTGATCTGATCAATCGTCCAATCAGAATAAAATGGCATCTTGTAAACATGTCAGCTGATCCCAATCAGAGCCATGGGAGGTTTAAACCTTTTTACCATCAGATCAGCAGGAAAAGATGGTCATGTCTACACTCCTGAAGGTTTCTGTGGTGGATGGTCTTTCTGCTCATGCTTGAACCAGGTGAGGTCACATGAGTTTCAGGGAAGACTTGAAAAATAGCGAAAGCAGACCAGAACTGGCTTGTACCGGATACAGCTTCATTAGAAACTGGAAAAGTTCAGGATTATTGAGCATTTTGATGGTCAAAGGGTTAAAAAGAAGAAAAATAAAATCTTTCTTCCAAGTTAGCAGGTGTTGTGCATGTCAAAGCATTACGATGGTATTAAATCTGTCCACCATGAAAAGGATAAATTAAATCTCTGATCAGATTGATTCAGTCAGATTAATGAAATGTTGTCCATGGAACCGTCATGTCTGTTTTCATGTAAACGGTGTGAGTAGATGTGATTTTTTGGGGGGAACATGAGAAAATACCGCCTTCATGTGGACACAGCAACAGGTTTCAGTCAAGCACAGGTTAACAGAGCTGCTGTCATCACGAACCTGAGAGAATCTGCTTGTTTCTGACATGCATGACCCAAACTACTGGTTGTCTTCATGTCTTCTTCCTTCAGGATTTTTTTACAGTTAGAAATGGCTGTTCTGTTTGTCACAGCGCCACCTACTGACCACATTATACACCAGCTTCTTCACAGCAAACCAACTAATGGAAATGAGTGAGCCCTTCCTATGAAAACATTTAAAATGTTTGTTTGAGATTAACTTTGCAGCTGGATGAAAATAAAGCTACTAGATATGTTCTACTGAAGCTGGAGCTATGTTAGACTTGGTTAATTATTTGAGCTATCTGTGTTTTCACTGACCATCTTCATTATATTTAAATAAATCCATAATCTATGTCAAAGCTGTCAGTAAAAGTTGTTAGATTCACATCATGTAAAAGTTTCTAGAGAATTCAGTAACATGGTTCTGAAAGATTCTCCAACCAGCAGATTAACCTATGACAGGTGAGGGTGCCAGGATTGGGCATAAAAGCAGCATCCGTCAAAGGTTTAGTCTTTCCAACAAGGATGGGTCATGGCTCACCACTTTGGTCCAAACTCCATCAGTGAATCATTAGGTTCAACAAATATTTCTCAGTGACAGATTGTAAAGAACTTCGGTCTCTTATCATCTATGTGGAAAAGATTAAGGAAGTCTGGAAAAATCTCACAGTGGAAAGAACAAGGACATGACTATTAGGTGTGAATGCAGACACATGGACCCAGGAGGACCAGGATTACCTTTTTCACTCAACACAGTTCACCAGTAGATCCAGAACCTGCACCTAGATTAGATGAGGAGGAAGACATATATGGACTCTGGAGGATCAGCACTGAGTTCTCTGGACGTCAGCCCATCTCAGATGGACAGAAAGACAGTGAACACATTTTCCACAGAGAGCTGAGTCCACATTTCAGCAGCTTTTGGTCCAGTCCAAAGACTGGAAAGAAAATCCAGACTTTTATCAGAGGAAGCTGTGAAGGTATGGAGGACTTCATCTGTATGAAGGCACAACTGATGCATAGGTTTGGAGAGACATGCTGCCATCAAGATGACACCTTTTCCTGGAGGTCTGTGGTTATTCCAGCAGGATGATGTCAGACCTCATGCTGGTCTTCTGTTGACAATGGAGCATCATGAAGGGAAGAACCAGACATGCCGGTCGGTGGTGAGCAGCTGAGATCTTGGATTCCTCTAGAAAACCGAACCAAGCTGAAGACATGCTGAAGACTGCTGACTCTGTCCAGGTGTGTAGCTGCAGCAGATAACACATTTGCTTCTGCTTTCCAAATACAATTAGTTTAAAATATATTTTAAATGTAATCAAGTATAAAAAGCACATTTAAGGAAATGACAGAGCTTTGCTCCCTCAATGTAGACGAGCCAACTTTAACAGCCACCTTTGATTTAAACTGAGGTAATGCTGTGTTTTCACAAATATGGATGTAATGGAGTTTATGGCTATCTCAATGAGATGATGTGTGTGTGATTCATTTATCCGACTGTGCTCTGTGACGTGGAATTTTCCAGATGCAACTTGTGTAAGAACCATTAACCTGACTTATGTAGTGTACAGTCGATAGTTGGACTATCTCTGTATACACACACATAGTTAAAAGTACAACAAACCAGAGTACAGCCACTGTAACTGGACTCAGACCAGGTTTGAGAGTTCAGATCAGTCATGTGCAGTCTCAGGTGTCATGTTAATGAGTCCTCACAAAGACAGAAGTACAAATGAATGTCTGTCTGTCAGCAAGTTAAGAAAGTTCGGACTGACAGGCTTGTGTGTTTGTTTTAGTGTGTGAAACCGAACCCTCACTGTCAGCTGTCCTCACCATCTCTTCATCACCTTCCTGCCGGGTTTTCTGGATTATTCCATTTGTTCTTTCAGCTGCTGATAATCCTCCTGACCTCAGCAGAGACAGACACAAAGATAAGCAGACAAATATGCAAACACACACTCTGCATAAACACGGATGTCTGGCTATTTAAAAAACAAGCCAGGTGATCGTTTCAGCATGTCTGGAGCAAGCCAAGAATATCTGCACAGAAGCTGTACTCAAGAGCAGAACTTCACTTGCCCTCAGATAAATGGAGAGAGACTGCAAAGTGTCCATATGCACCACAATTTATATCAGCCTTCAATGCGTAAAGAACAAGGGAGAAAGGCTTGAGGCTGTTATATCCTCCACATAAGAGAGGAATTTGTTCTCTCTCTCAAAGCTACAACAAAAGAACTTTTTTTGTTCTAGCGGTCCTGGTTTGGAGGTTCTCAATTCATCATCTGGGCAGGACTTTTTTTTCATGGAGAGTCTGACTGGAAAAACGAAAAGCGAAAAGTTGTCATTTCTGCTGAACCAAAGGGCTCAACCAGGTTTGATCCACAGATTAAAGGAAGAGGTGGCCAAGAATAGAAAGCATGAAAATCTATACATCACGTAAGGCACACACAAGCATGGACCCAATGTAAACCACCACCTGGTGCCACATGGGGCTCCAAGTCAACTTGGTCCAGAGTTACAGATACAGCATTAACTTCTCTGGACTCGGAGGCATCTGGGATGGACCAACCAGCATTCCAGATCTTTGCTGAAAGACGTGGAGCAAAGCAAAAGCAAAAGGAGCATCTAGACAAATCAAAAAGCTGGTTGGATAATCCTCAAGTCCTACAGAGACTGTTATTGGCTCACCTCAATAGAGTTCTAGCAACTATGTCATCTCGTGGTGCATTGTGGGATGCGGCCACCATGTTTGAAGACACGGCAGAGTGAAACAACAACCAAATAAACAAATAAGTAGATGAATAAAAACGAGGGAAACTGAACAATCAGACAAGGGAACATTATCTGGACCAAATCTGGACATTAGGTGGAACTGATCTATACGAGCGTGGGGTCCCAGAAATCTAGACTGTGCAGCTCAGCGAGGCACCTGCAGTCCGTATGCAGACAGATTTTGGTTCAAGGTTAAAGGAATCTTTATTTAAGGTAATTTGTTGTACAACCTGCAGTAAAAACAGTCAGTCACAAACACACAAATGACAATAAATGTTTAAAAGGACTATAATAAAAATAATAAATAAATAAAAAATTTGAACTACTTGTTCAACAGGGCGATGGCTGCTGGGACTTTTTGTCTGTTAGTTCTGCATTTTGGTAGGATGTACCTGCACCCCGACTGAAGCAGCAAAAATGTACGGGTGGCTTTGATCTGCAAGGATTAAACAGCCACTCTGGTTTGATGCAGGACTGAGAGCTCATTCAGGGAGATCCCTGCAGTTTTCCCACACAGTTTACCAATCCCCTGCAATCTGTTCTTGTTCTTGAGGGAAAGGGAGCCGTACCAACAGATAAAAGAGACGGTTAAAAGTGATTCAGTAAATTTAAAATTGATTTAAACTGGACTTATACTCACACATCGTCTGCATATGGTGAAATAAAATGTGAAATGTGCTCTTGCACTCAAGCGTAGTTACAGCATCATGTCGCAGTTTCTTTTCTGTAAACATGTAACCACAAACCGACCAATCACAAGGCAGTAACCTTGCAAGGGTGCACGTCAGGTCTGGAAGAGGTGCACATCAAACCTCCTCAAAGCATAAGGCGGTGACACTGTGACCGACCTTACGCAGACACCGTGCAAGTATAAATCCAGCTTCAGAGAGACCTCACAGCTTAGCTATGTGCACTTTGTTTTATGCAATCCCAGCTCTCTTTAAAAGGTTTATATCACTCCTGTCAATCAGTCTGAAAGAACTGCAATTCTTATATTTTCAAGAAAATAATTCCTGTATGTGTTCATTGTTATCTATAATATTTCTACAGACTTTTTTTTCTTCTATACTTCAGAAAATCTGGTAACTGGACCTTTCAGCCTCCAGACCTCTGATGGACTTGTAGAAACTGCATTTTTTAAAAAATAATTCTTATTAATATTATGCTTTATCAATCCCAAGCTGGGAAATTCTTTCTCTGCATTTAACCCATCCTAGTTGCTAGGAGCAGTGGGCTGCCAGGTTCCAGTGCCCAGGGAGCAGTTGGGGGGTTGAGGGCCTTGCTCAGGGGCCCACAGTGGTTTATAAGTAGACAAGCCCAGACATTCCTCTCCTTGAACGCTTTTTCCAGTCTAGGGTGATCCTGAGGTGTTCCCAGGCCAGGTGAGAGATGTAGAACCTCCAGCGTGTCCTTGGTCTTTTCCCTCACCCCTGAACAAGACCTGAGATACTTGAACTCCTGCACTTGAGGCAGCACCTCATTCCCAACCTGGGGAGGACATGCCACCCTTTTCTTTCATTTCTCACATGCTTATAATACAATTCAGCTGCTCTGTAATGTGAGAAGCTGCATAATTTCCAGGTGGAACCTCCACCAGCAACTGGATGAATGACTAGCTAACAACCAGACCAGAGTTTGTGTGTCTGAGATGGTCAGCAGACCTGGAGCACCACAAGGGTCTGTACCCTCACCATTTCTCTTCACACTATACACTTTAGACTTCCAATACAGTTCCGTGTCCTGACATCTGGAGAAATACTCTGATTACTCTGCAGCTGTGGGGAGTATCAGTGATGGACAAGAAGCTGAGTACAGATAACTGGTCAGAAAAGAATGTTGCACAATATACTGGAGATGATGGGCAATTCTTCTCTTCCTCCACACAACACTGTAAGGAAACAACAGAGTGAGTTCAGTCAGAGGCTTCTTCAGATCCAGTGAAACACAGAAACTTTGCCTCTGGATTATTTTATATAATTCAATTTGATCAAGCTCCAGATTTTTAGACACACATGGACAGAAAGGCCTGCAAGCTGAATATCTATATCAGAATAATGTCTAAATCCAGCCGGTGTGTCTGTGCTTTCTGCTGGCTTCCATCACTCATCACTCTGACATTATCGCCTCATCTCTCAGCAACACATTTTTCCAGCCTCTGGCCGGTCATACATACTGCACACAATTAGCGGTTACTAAAGTCGGGGTTATGGATGATGGGGGAGTGGATGGCTGTGAAGTTGGGGATGTACATGGTAATAGATAGTCAGGGGATTAGGAGATACATGGTATTGATAGGTGGGGATTAGGGTACAGGGTAATGGAGAGCAGGGGGATTAGGTGTGATGTAACGTGAGGTTAAAGGGTGTTATTAGAGAAGACTGTTGAGCAGACGTGTTGTGTTACCATGACTGTAATCTGTTAACTCTCTTAATTTCTCCAGATGCACCCATCCTGGAAGAATGCAGCTACACCAACTACACCAAGATTACACCCAATGAGCTTTAACCCTTTAAAATCCAGTAGATCTCCAGCATCCCAGAAGGCTATCACTGATATTGTCTATATTTCTGATGAATCCACAAAGAGAAAAAAGTAAATAGCAAAAGAAATCCCTTTGGACTTTTATAGGTTAATTTACCAGGAACATATAGTATCAGAAACTAACAGAGAAGGACCCTAACCCTAATCAAATCTGAGTAACCAATTCCTCTACTTTGCTTGCCCCCTCTGTTTGGCAGCTGGTAAGTGTTTTTTTTTTTTTCTTTTAAAGATTTCATGGTAGGCTTCAAGAAGGTCCTCATCACTCCTACTGAAGGCCTAGATGACCCCTACAGCTTGAACCTTACATGGAAAGGGACACCTTACCACTGCAAGTTGTCAGGGTATTAACGAACCTACTCGGCTGTTCAGCTCAGGTATTTAGCTACCAGCAGTGATAGTAGTAACAGCTGTAAATAAACTGAACGTAGTGCAGTAAATATCAGAGAAATGTGATGGAGCAGAAGTATAAATTAGACTGAGACTCAGCGTTGGTGTGATGGTGATATAAAGTGAATGTGACTGTGATAACAATCCAGCTGTCAGCAGGACACCAGATCTGCCTGCAGACATTAAACCACAGTTTGACCTCCTTGCTGCTGCTGTTGCTTTATTAAGTCTGTGTGCAGAACTTGATAGGCTTGTTAGATCCATTTGATTTGAATGAGATGTGAAGGGAAACATCTTGGACCTACAGGTCTTTTCTCTCCGTCTTTTCAATAAATCCTTGGATCTGTCTCCCTGATTTCACAAGAACCCTTAAAAGGTCTGTTTTAGGGTGCATTCACAGCGGATAGCCTGCTAGACTCAGTAGTTTTCTTTCACACTGCACTTTCTTTGTCTTCACCAGAGGTGGCGCTGCATCAAAACCATAGATGGTATATAAAAGATGGACAGAGCCTCCGTGACGTCACCCGTAGGTTCCTAAAGAGCAAAAGTGAAGCTCGTTGGGTGGTTCCTACCATCGCCATCTTGGCAGCGTCACACCTGCCATCCCTCCCAGAAAATACAAAAATGGACAAAGTGGCAGAGATGAGAGGGGGGCTGTGGGCGTGGGGGTGGATGAATGACGTCTGTCAAACTCCAAGCTGTTTGTAGCTAAGAGCTAACTGAGCCAACTTGGATCTAACAACAGCTAACCGGCTAATGAATGTAGGTGGGCTAAAGTTACGTTTTTTTTAGCCGGCTAAAAACCGTGTTTGTGCTACACTCTCCCCAAATTATGCCAAATTTCAAAATTAAATAACATCCAAATGGATAAGTTAGAAAAAAATTTGCCCCCCCTCACAGTTGTCATGAAGGTAAACTTGACCTATTAATCCTAAAATGGATTTTTGTATCATGGGGATTTGCTCTGTTTTGGAGCCAGCCCCTAGTGGATGAGGGGGGAACTGCAAGTTTTTGCACTTTTGCATAGGCTTCACATTTCACCTCCGGAGGTTGCTGCTTGATCAAGACCTGTCTGTGTAGCAGAGGACAAAACGAACAACTAACCAGAAAACTGGTTCATTTGTTGGTTAATGCAAGACGTCTGTTTCCATCATGGTAAAACATGGAGCTTCAGCAGAACCTAGCGGCCTTGGGTTGATCAGATTTCTATCCAAGCTTCTACCAAGTTCTGGCTATGAGCATTTCTCCCAGAACGACCTACACCATCCTACACCCGTGTCTGTTTTAGTTTTTTTTTTTTACACACAACTCCACTGTGTTGTAAACCTCTTCCTGCACTGTATTTGCTTCACTTGAAGTTGACTGAGACTTTCATTTAAGGTCCCGGGACCAGAGGCTGCTTCTTTAATCCGAATCTCAAGTTTGTTTGCAAATTCACAATTCACCAAATAGACTTCCCCATCAAGTGAACTAGAGTTTGAATCAGAATGGCTGCTGTGAATGCACCCTGAGAGAGCCCTGGATTTCAAAAGGACCAGAGTTCACTGGTCCACACCAGAGGGTGAATGAGCATTCATATTGCCCCAAACTTACGATACTATTTGTGGAAGCAGACCAGGGTTTGTTAAAAGTGGTCTAAACAGTTCCAGTGTCAATGCATTTCTGACTTGTTTGATGGCACAGTGACATTGATTATGGACAATTCTGGAGCTGTCGCTACCCAGCAGTGTCCTGAGGCTAAGAAACCACAAGGTACAACTTTAGCTTCCAGGATGCCACGTGACTTTGTGCACCACATACCATGTCAGCAACCAGATCTGAACTAGTGATGGTAAGTTCGACTCTTTTCACTAACCCGGGTCTTTTACTCTCGAACAGTAAAGTGAACGAATCTTGAACGAATCATGTCG
>JBAFTC010000013.1:32619808-32630985 GCA_037177435.1 Melanotaenia nigrans | reverse complement strand
GCAGACTTCTTGCAGGAGGTGTTGGACAGTTGTGGAAAGCAGAGTTCTGCTCTGTCCTGTGTTTCCATCTTCAGAGACTCGCAGAGAACTGCAGCTCTGGTTGCTTTCTGAACCAAAGTCAATAATATTACTGCCTCCTCTCACTTTCAGCTCCTCCCCTCTTTTTCTGTTGGACACTGATATCACTCCTCCTTTCCCTCTTTACAATCTATCACCATCTTTATTTTTTCCTCCATCCCTGCTTTTATTACTGTCCCACTCTGTCTGCTCTGTCTTAATGTTAGTTTCTTTGTTTGCCAGGCTCACTGCCTTTCTTAAATTATCGAAGCCGTATTTACACAAAAGTCCTGCACTAAAAACCTTTGTTAACAAAAGTTCCTCGTACTGAGATCGTAGAAGTTAAAGTAAAATATCAACTTGTATCACTCCATAATCATAAATGAGGGGATCTTCAAATTTTTACTTAGAGACACATTCATTCATTCTCTATTCTTCTTTGTGCACGAGTCTAGCATACAGTCTCATCAGACACATCATGTAGATTAATAGATGTTCTGTTCTACATGTAAAGATTTTGAATTAAAGATGTCAAATTTGCTTCCAGTGAAATCTCTTAACCATTTGTAGGTTAAGTCGAACTTTTCTCATCTGTCTCCCAATCCCATAAAGGAATTGCCAGCAGGGCAGAGAGGTATTCAGAGCTCAGAATGCAGTTTCTAATAGAGCTGTAAATGGACAGTTAATTTGTTGCAGAGTAATGACCATCTGCTGGCTGTTTAGATTCTAATAAAGAAGAAAACACCAAAGTCAGTTTATGCATGTGTACAATGATGTTTCCAGAAGTATTTATTTCTGTTGTCTAATTTATCAAAGTATTCATAAGAAGTAAGGATTAAGGTATTTGGCATTTTTCTCTAGAAAGAAAAGGTTTACATGGTGTAATAAAAAGAGCCTTTTACAAAAAAACAAGAAAATGACTTAAGCTTTGGAACTTTAGCGTGATGCAAAAGTCACATTAAAACCACTGACAGCTGGATAAAAGCTATCCGGATTTGGGAATCCCATTTGTCGGGATGGCGAATCACATAATCCAGCTTACTTTTATCCCAGTTGTTCTAAGCAAAAAAGGATTGGATCACCCTGATCCAGAATCTCATTTTTCAGGATCACCAAATCCGTATTTCCCGTATTTAAATCAATGTGGGCTTCCGGTTATGTGAAGAACAACAGGTAGAAGAGACGGTATGGGGTTACTTTATGTGATCATAAACATCCACTTCTATTTACGACTGTATGATACTTCTTCGGAGCCACAACATATATAAAACAAGTAGATGCCCACCTACAGTGTGGATAGTGTAAAAACGGGCTCCACATCCACCTGTTACTAGAATAAAGACTGTTCAGTGTTCCTCATCTGAGGGGAGACCAGCGTTTTTGCGGCCCTGCTTTTAGGAGACAGATCTATAGTCTTGCCTTGGTTTGCTGCAGTTTGGTCAACTTGATCTGTTCTTCTGCCAGTAGTATCTGTGCTTCTGTTCTTTCGGCTTCTTATGTGAGAAGTGATTCATACGCATCATCATTGGTACTTGGCATAGGATGTTTCACGCCTGTTTTCTGTGCTCCTGTGATTTTTGGCTCTACCATTGAAAGGTCCTAGTTCCTCGACAATAACAGGACTGTGGTTCAGAGTAAATGAGTGTGTCTCAAACCGCGCACTTACCTGAGTGCACTGGAAGGTAGTGTGTAGTGCGCACTAAGCTACCAGCACTACAGTTCTCTAAACCAGCGGTGTTTCCTAATCAGTTTTCAGATCAAGGACCATTTCTTTAACGCCAGAGACCCACAGTGCTTTATCTGGAGGTTCAACAATCATGAATAAACATACGGAACCTATAGTATTAATCATTTTTAACACTTATAGCCCATCTAGATCTGTGAAATCGGCTATAAAACTGCCAACATTTACGTTGCTAACTCTACTGCAGCCTCCAACAAACAATCAGATCCATAACTGTCATAAGGGATTGAAGAGATAAGAAGCATGCTGCAGTTAATATTAGAATTTTGATCAAATATCTTCATACTTACAACAGTAGAAAACAGCCTCCGCCTGCATCGGTACCGCTGAGTCGGTGGCTGCCATTCAGCTCTGAAAAACTGGTTGAAAGTCCCTCCCCTTCCGCTACGTCAGCAGGATGGCGTCCATTTAGTGCGTGTAGTATCCATGGTTTCGCACTAGATTTTTGGCCGAATTTAGGGCAGCATCTGAACTGAAACTTCTGTGTCAGCACACTAAGCACTTAAATGTAGTGCTCGAAGTATAGAAGTGCGCGGATTGGGACACACCCTGTGTCTACTAGGTGACTTGGGTGAAATTAACGTTGTAATTAACTCTGCACACATGATCCTCACGGTCTTATGTATCACAAAGAATATTATCCTTGTGAACTGGAAAACCAAAAATAATCTGTGTAATAAGCAGTTTAGGAATCTCTTAGTAGACCACATCAGTAGTGAGACAATAGCTGCGTTTCCATTAGAGTATTTCGCAAACTAAAAGCGATACTTCTAACATTTCAATAAAGTGCAATTGCCTTTTGAAGGTGTTTCCATTGTGTATCGGGTGGCACCGCAGAGTGTCGCTCTGCCCTTGGGGCTGTTCCTCTATAACACGGGAAGTGGCACCGTACCAGGGATCGCCAGTTTCCTTTTGAGTTGCCAGGACGTTGCTGGGCCACGTCAGTCTCGGTGCAGGTTGATTTTAGCAGCAAGCGGGTAAATATGTTTTTACATGTTGAATTTTATATTGTAGATGAGTTTTTAAATGTAGCTTGTAATGCAGGGTTGGGATCTGAGTGATGTTGGTCCTTGGAATAAGTATTTGACTAAGGAAGGGAATTCAACGCTGCAGGTATGTTATTATTAATGCGTCTTTGAGATTGAATTAAAGTGTTTTGGTTGTAGTAATTTTGTATTTCTTTTTTTGCTGTTGTCGGGTACCGTTACCTGCTATCCTTTTAAGACTTTTGTTTTTCAAGTTGGTCCGCTCCTGGTCCGAGTTGTCTTTTATGGTTGTGATAATTGTAAGAGCGGACTAACTGTTCAATCTTGTTGTTTATTTGTTTCGTTTGTTTGGGTCAGTTCTCTGACTTTTGCTTGCAGATATGCGGTGTTGGTTTACAAGGATTGCAGTGCAATCGTGTGCGGTTTTGGTTTGGCCCGCTATTAGGGCCGGTTACCTAAGCGGATCCTCCGCCTTTGTAGTGTGCAGGTATAGTTCAGGTGGGAGTAAACTGGTTCCGAGTTGGACAACAGGAGGAGAATATGGGGATGGTCCCTCATTGTATTTGATAAATAAATCGAGTTAAAACTTTATGTTGTTTGTTCTTATTGGATTTGCGTTACACAGCCTTGTGGTAACAGTTGAATGGTGTTTAGCGCATTAGCCGTTATTCTTATAAAGTCTTGTGTGTAAAGTGTTTACATTACACTTTTGTAATATTCTTCTATATCAACATGTCTGAAAAACCACTTCATGAGAGCGTAAAAACTTTTAGCGATATTTGGGAGTTTTTTCAAAATGGAGGTGCTTCCATCACCGGTTTGTTATTGAGATATTTACCTTTTGTGCAATTCTAGGGGTTTGTGTATGTATGTGTGTGGGGGGTGGGTGGGGGTGTTTGTGTGTGCCAAGATGAGTGAGAGGGGGCGAGGATATAGGTGTGTTAATGAAAAAGCAAAAGGAAAGGAAAAAAAAAAGAAAATGAATGGATAGGTTTTTATTCTTCTCTACAGTCAGAATATCAATATTATTGTATAACCAGGAGAAACTGTAGTCTAGTGGTTACAGAGGTGGGCTTTAGGCTGGAGGATCCTGGTTTGATTGCCAAAAGAGGTGAACCATTGTGGGCCCTTGAGGCTCTGAAACCCCTTAACTGCTCCCAGGGCGCAGAAACATGTCAGTCACCTGCTCTCTAGTAAATTTACTAAACAGATGCAGAGCTCAATCATTAAATTAAAAATTATCCATCCATCCGTACATCCATTGTCTGCCGCTTATTGGGAGTTGGGTTGCGGGGGCAGCTGCCTAAGCAGGGAAACCCTGCCCTCTCCCCAACCACATTCACCAGCTCATCTGGGAGAATCCTGAAGAGTAATCCATCCAGCATGTCCTAGGTTTTCCCCGGGGCCTCTTTCCAGTGGGACATGCTTGAAACACCTCACCAGGGAGGCGTCCAGGAGGTATCCTAACCAGATGCCCGAGCCACCTCATCTGGCTCCTCTTGATGTGGAGGAGCAGTGACTCTACTCTGAGCCCCTCCCGGATCACCAAGCTTCTCACCCTATTTCTAAGGGAGAGCCCGGCCACCTTTCGGAAAAAACTCATTTCCGCCGCTTGTATTTGTGATCTTGTTCTTTCTGACACTACCCACATTTCGTGACCATAGGTGAGGGTAGGAATGTAGATCGACCGGTAAATCAAGAGCTTTGCCTTTGGGCTCAGTTCCTTTTTCACCACGACAGACCGATGCAGAGTCCACATCACTGCAGACGCCGCACCGATCCGCCTGTCGATCTCCCCCTCCATCCTTCCCTCACTTCTGAACAAGACCCCGAGATATATGAACTCCTCCACTTGGGGCAGGACCCTATTGCAGACCCGGAGAGAACAGTCCACCCTTTTCTGGCTGAGGACCAAGGTCTCGGATTTGGAGGTGCTGATTCTCATTCCAGCTGCTTCACACTTGGCTGCAAATTGCTCCAGCGAGAGCAGAAAATCACGGCCTTATAAAGCCAACAGAACTACATCATCTGCAAAGAGCAGAGACCCAGTCCTGAGGCCACCAAACCGGATCCCCTCAACACCTCGGATGTGCCTAGAAATTTGGTGACAAAGGGCAGCCATGGCGAAGTCCAACCCTCACTGGAAACTATTCTGATTTACTGCCGGCAATGCGGACCAAGCTCCTGATTGAATCAGGGTTCGGATGGTGTGGGGTAGGATCCAGTTTCTTATGGTATGGGGTCAGATCAAGGTTCTTCTGTGGTATAGTGTTGGATTAGGGTTCTGATGGTATGGGTCGGATCCGGGTTCTGATGGTTCGGGGTCGGATCAGGGTTCTGATGGTATGGCGTCGGATCAGGGTTATGATGGTTAAGGGTCGGATCAGGGTTCTTTGATGGTTTGGGGTCATATCAGGGTTCTGATGGTATGGGGTCGAATCAGGGTTCTGATGGTATGGGGTCGGATCAGGGTTATGATGGTTCAGGGTCGGATCAGGGTTCTGATGGTATGGGGTCGAATCAGGGTTCTGATGGTATGGGGTCGTATCAGGGTTCTGATGGTATGGGGTCGGATCAGGGTTCTGATGGTTTGAAGTCAGATCCAGGTTATGATGGTTCGGGGTCGGATCAGGGTTCTGTGATGGTTTGGGGTCATATCAGGGTTCTGATGGTATGATGTCGGATCCGGGTTCTGATGCTTTGGAGTCGGACCTATTCCAGGGATGTTCATGTAGTTCTGGACTGACCTGCCTGCAGTTCTGACCTGAAACAACCATGGCCCTGGACTGTTGGACTTGCATTTGCAGGAAAAATAAACTCATTATCACTTCTTAGTCTCAATGTCAGAACATTTTTTAAGTTCATCATCTTCACAGTGATTCGTAGCAGCTGCTAAAATACTCTAAATGGATGTGACGGATGTTTTAAATCAGCTTAAATCTACTTCTTTCCTTTGTGATTGAAAGTGAAATAAAGTAAAATGTGTGTAAGTAAATAATAATAAAATATATAGCTTTAAAAGATTTAGAATGAAGCCAACATACATTTTCCTTCTGTTATTTCTCATGAATACTTTGAAGAACAGAAATTTTAACCCAGCGTCCTGAAAGCAAATAGAAATGCTCTTTATTGTAACTCCTGGTTCATCACTCACATCACCATTCATCTGTTACAGCAGATGCATCCAGATATGAAAACAACAACAGTAAATACCATAATATCATTCAGTGTTCATGTATGTACAGCAGCAAGACGACTTCGCTGAGTCATCGTCGACGACTCCGACCTCGGAGATACGGCAACTTATCAACCACTTTAACTGGGAATCTCAATCATTTGTCCATCACTCACTGACTTAATACTTCTATAAACACGAGCTGGAGAAAGTAGTTAAGGATGGGAATTATCTTTCATTTTTATTTAATGGGATCATTGTGGGATCATGTTGGCCTTTATCAGGTGACAACCAGAATAAACCTGATGCTAATTTGATTTAAAATCAGTCAGAAGGTTTATGTGTTGCACCTCATTTTGTTGCAGAAAGTTGATGGAAAAATAAATATACGTAGAAAATGTATAGAATTTCAATTTTCAGAACTGTATAAAAGTAATAATTGTATTCTGGTGCCTTTGTGGATCAGGTCTGAAATTTTGTGACCAGTTTGATAAAAGCTTGTTTATATCTGAATCATGAAAGTGTAACAGCCAGCGAAGTTTACATGAAGACTGTTCACAGCATAAACGGATCAGAGGCGTCGACAAGCATTAAAGTCATCCTGTGTGGTTAAACAACTCAATAAAAACAGAAGAAAACACCTCAAAATGTACAAAAAGAGAAACATGGAACAATCTTTGTGTCACCATAGTGTCAGTCACAGCAACTCACAACCGGTTTCTAACTACACAAACCAAATCACAACAAAGCCTGAACCCTCTCAGTATCAGTAAACAGCTTCAGAATCATTCCTAAAAGAAATAAAACTCATCTCAATGTAAAGTGGCCAATGCTTGCTCACTCTGACACATCTACATCCAGTTTCTGCTCGTTTTTTGTTTTGTTTTAGCAGTGTCGTCGTTCTAGAGATGCAGGAAACTGCAAGGCAGACGTGACGCAGGGCTGAAAAGTGATGGTGAGTTTCATCAGAGTTAAAATCTCAGGCAAGTCCAAGCTGCGGAAAACACTGATTTAAAGGTGTGTTCAGTTAGAACAGACTGCTAGCCTCTAAAAGGAGTAAAGCTCAGAGACATAGAGATGTTTTACTGCTTTGAAAAGGAACTGCATGCATTTAGCAGGTAGCGCTGCTGTGTTTAGACTTGATAGAGCTTCAACTGACTTGAATGATCCACTTTTTGCCTTATAAAAACACGTGAGGACGTAATTTGCCAACGCTCTGTCACATCCACAGCATGCTAATTTGTAAAAGCACAAATTTAAAAACTCTCTACAATAAGAAAAAGCTTAAATCATGAAATATTTTACATCTCATTTTATAAAGTTTATGAAGTAAGGCTGGAAATAACCTGGGAAACTTGGTTGGATGTGCTCACTGACGAGGCTAGCTATTATTAGCAATACAAAGTAGGAACACAGCTTTATGTTGTCACTTACGATTATGATTTCAGAGCTGTTGAGCTTTTGGTGTTCTAACCGTCCTCTTAGCATGGCTTCACCTGCTAGCTTTGTTCATTTTTGATGCTAACACACCATTATTAGCTTCCTTCACTCAGAGATGAGCCAGGCTTTTATTAGCTCAAGCTGAAATCAGAGCACCTTCTGAAAGGATTCTTCAGCAAACGGTCTGATTTCACATCCAATCTGTTGATCTGCTCCAAGTTACCAGAGGGAAAAATGAACTGGAATTCCCACTGACTAACCTAACCTCCCCAGTCACATCCTCAGAATCCAACACGGCTGCCCCATGCAAACATGGATAAAACAAAAATAAATAAATACTGGTGAGCTGCAGTAATAAACTATTTAAAAGCATTTCTGTTCGTTTGCATCTCATTAAATGTGTTTGTAAGTCCAAAACACCGTGTGATGCATGTGTATGCTTGTAATGTTAATGATGTTTAGCCAGGACAGTGAGATAATCCTTGTGTTTGATGTGGTTCCCAGGTCTCAGAAATCTCGACAGAAATGACTTGTAGGTTTTGGTTTGAAATGTTTAGTCAGTATATTTTGAAATTGAAAGCGTTTTTGCAGTTTCCCCATATTTCATGAAATTTAAAAAAAGAGGCCTAGTTATTAGTTTATAAGTTGCTCAAAGGTCTGAGGTGAGATTTTGCTGAGTAATCTGTTTCACATGAAAACAAATCAGCAGTTTACTCTTCAGAGGTTAGCAATCATCTGTCTGGTTTATAGCCAAACTCTCTGCAGCAGTCTGGCTTGTTGATGAATACAATTTTATAATATATCACCACTGAATCCGGTTCAGTCACGACTCAACACCTGGTTTTTATTTATTTATAGATGAATTAAGGTGTTAGTTTATAATATATATAAGTTTATTAATGTTATGTTTTGATGTGCAGAATGAGATTCAACCTGTTAATCAGATACAATGCTGGTGAGTAATATTTATATTTAACTATGGGTGCTGATGTCTTTACACATATACCGAAGTGTTAACGACAAAATCAGTTCAAGTTAAAGTGAAAAATATCCAGTGATTTTCCATCATTCTTCTGTCGTCAAAAACCTCAGAAAAGACCATTTTCTTCTCAACATTCATGTTCTGCTAAAGAATTTTAAACTTTCCTTTAGATATAATTCTTTACAAACATGCCACTTGTCTGCAGAGGTTAAAAAATAGCTGCACATCATTTGGTCACGAAGCAACTCTAACTGACACTGAACGTCTACAACGTGCTGATTGGAGGAACGGAGCTGCATGGAGGCAGAGTTCAGCCTTGTGTCTGAGCTCAGCTTTCATCACTGCTCTTCTACACTGCAACTATCTCTCAGAGGTGTGTGTTTCTGTGTTTCTGTGTGTGCGGCAGTGGCTTTTGCTGAATTAGAGAGAAAAACAAGGAGCAGACAGTTTGACTGCAGCTCAAACTGAAGCTGAGCTGGTTTTGGTACCACCGAGGTTTTACATCTATAAACTACCAGCGAGTCTCATTAAACCAGTTATGTGCTTTCTAATCCTGCTTTCATCCCAGAAATAGCATCTTTCACTATTTTTTAAGATCAAAGCACCCTCTGTGAAAATGAACTTGTGCATGAGGGCCAAATGTAGCCCAGATTAGACCCAAACATGAGGAAAAGAACGAGGCTTATTTTGCCTGGACTCCCACAGTTTGCTCTTTTTTCTTCTTTTTCATTCAGATGTGTTTAAAGTCAGTTATTGATTTCAGTTTGATTGAAAAAAATCAGCTCTGTTAGTTAAATCTATTCCAACATTCAGCCTGTTTGTAAACTTTAGTGAAAAGCAGTTAGCACATAGCATTAGCACCAGCCTGCATAACTACCATCAAACTGCCTCCTTGTTTTTCCCTTCAGTGCTGGGAAAGAAACACTGTCACTATGACATCATAGCTGGCTAAGCCAATAGGAGCGCTCTGTCTAAGAGGCTGATCAATGGTTTTTTTGCTCAGTCTGAAAACTGACTCAAAGCCAGCAGGAATGTATTTTTAACTGAGGCTCAGAAAGGATTCAGAGGGTTTCTGGATGAAAATGCTGTTTAGATGATGTGTGGAAAGTATCAGGACGTTTTATGAGTTCAGAGAGATTCAACATTTCCTGCACAGAATCCTGCTGAGCTGCAGCTGCTCACCCTGCTGCTTCTCTGTCAACCTTTATGTTTCACTTTGTCAGCTTCTTGCCTGCAGACTTATTATTTGTGCTTGCTCGGTAGGGTTGTAGTTCATGACTGAAGCATGGCGTTAAACAGGTGTTGTTAATGTGTGCAGCAGAGCTCTAAAAACCATCCATGTTTCTCTGCAAACCCAAAGCCGCCTGACGTCTACAAACTGAAGTGTGATGGCGGCGTGTCCGTGTTGGCGGATGATAATGTTTGCAGTCCGTTTGGCTTCCTGCCTGCTGATCTGGGACGAGCAGGGGATCGTGGAACATGCAGTTCTGGTGGTGTCAGAAGAGACAGACCCTCTTCTTCAGGTCATTCCTCTTCCATAAAGAGAGACGGTCAAATTCCTCGACGGACATCCCAAAAACACTGAAGAACTCCTCTTGAGAGAGGTGTCTCTGCAGGACGGGAGACATACAGAGAGACAGAAAAACCATTAACCTCTTCATGAGAGATCTACCTGTAGAGGGGGCAGCATAACATCTGTACAGTCCAGCAGATGTTTGCAGACAAGCGGCTATGCTAACATGTAGCATAGCAACATGACAGGAGAAACTCAGCTAAAAGACTCCATCAAGTATCGGCATCCAAACCAAACACAGTTCAAAGCCCAGCAGTTATATGAGAAAACATGAGAACACTAAGCACAAATTACTGATATCTGTGGTAAAAACATGCCGTGAATGTACAGTGGCTGTCAAGGGCCAAAATCCTTTCAGACATAAAGAAGTTTTCATGTGTAAGTGAATCCAGTGGCCTCAGGTGCAGCGGTGACTGAACTACAGGTAACTACTTCAACATTATGTACATGTGTACTGTCTTCTTCTTGTTAAGGTGTTACTTATATAAACAAATCCAAGTTTTAGTTTTCACTAAATTAACTAGATTAAAAGTAAAATAATCACAGTAAGCAGTAAAAAAAGAAAGAAACATCCAGTTCAGAAATATGCTGATTTTCTGTATCTCAAGTGTCTTGTACCAAATTCTTCCTCCCATTCTGCATGGAAATTGTAGGCTTTCGCTTTTTTTCGTAGGGCCTCTGCACGCTCTCACCGGGGTGCCTTATTTTGATATTTGTGACAGTAAATGTTACGGCACTCTTCTCTTATCTCATTGGTCACTTTAGTGTAGCGCAACACTGAAAAAATACGAACTGGATTAAATAAAAGTCGCTTGCAACACTGAGCATTAATCAGGGAGACATGATGTGTTTCTGAATGAATTTCTCTCTTATTTTCCAAAGGCGACGTGTAATCTACAGTATTTACAGTGATGGAAGCAGATTTGCTTCTGAGGGTGTGATGAAGCAGTTTTATTACATCTTACCTCCAGCCTGGTCCGGTCCACACCAGGAGGGAGTTTACTGTGTCCTCTGTGAGTCACCACCAGCATCTCATAGGGGAAAATCTACAGATACAAACCAGATCAAACACAGCTGCCATCTTTTCTTTCTCGTTCCTGTCAGATAATTCATCTGATTCTTCCAAACTACTAATTCTGTTATATCCCAGTATAAACCAGTCTGTAGCAGCTTTTAATCCCAGTATAAACCAGTCTGTAACAGCTTTTAATCCCAGTATA
>JBAFTC010000013.1:32598188-32609589 GCA_037177435.1 Melanotaenia nigrans | reverse complement strand
GTTTCTGCTTCTGCTTTGGTGTTTTCTCTGCTTGATACCAACGATCTGACCCTTCTTAACATCATTTGCACGACCACATCTGGTTATGTCAAAGTATTGTGCTGGCCAGGTTTAAGAAAATGTATTATAAACACAAAGAAAGAGGTTTTTACCAGGCCGGTGGAAGTGGTGCAGGGTGCTCTTGGGACCAGAACTCTGTATGGTGGGTGTGTTCACCATGTTGGGCGTTGGTGGTGTGTGTGTGCTATGTGTCCTGCTGCTCTGGATGGTGGAGCTAGGTGAAGAGCCCCCAGGGGATCGGTTCTCCAGCCATTCCCTGGACTCCTTGGACGAGTTCTGGACAGACAGCAGAACACAGACGGGTCAAAGCCTTGCTTAATGGCAACCGAGATATGTTGAGACAACTGTCCCCTCACAGTGAAACTCAGAGAGGACAACTAGAAACTACGGGACCAGCGACAGCGACGGGTGAACCTCATCGCCACTCAGGTGAAACCGAACACACAGGATACGACAAACACCAGCTTTTCTCAAAGAAACCTGATTGGTTTTGAGATTGAAGGGAATTTTGACATTTTCAAAGCAGTCCATGACAGACAAGGCACGAAGGAGAAAGAGTCGAACAGAAATCTGCTGCTGACTCTACTGAACCAGAGAAAGACAACCCTGGGTTCATCCTGTGTTACAAGCAAGGATGGTGGACCTCAAGGCTGATCCAGATAGATCCAGAACCTACGTTCATCTGGTGCCACACGGCTGCCTTTTATTTACATCTCTATAATCTCTGCGTGAAGTCTGGGAAAGTCAGACACAGCTAGAATGACCTCCATGTTGAAAGTTTGCAGACTACGCTGCCTAGCCTGCTCACAGCTGATTGGTCAGTCAGTGTAACCCTCGCTGGTTGGTTGTAATGCCATGTGACGACAAAAATTTAACATTTAACTTTCTTCTGTTGCGTCTCAAGCCCCCCCATGTGCACGTCACATTAACAAATGTCGCCTGTCGTTTGGCTGGAGGACGACAGCGATTTTCGCCTCATCGCGCAAGTTCCATAGAAAATGATGGAGAACGAGTGACATCGCCAGCCCATTAGACCTGATAGGCACCGTCTAAACCATGACTCCAACTCCAGCGTCAATTCAACCCCGTCAAAAATCAGTGGTTTGATTAAAACTAAAACCATCTATGAAATTACTATGAACTCATCAGTTATCACTGGAAGCTAATAAAATACCAGAAGAAACTCTTGAAAGAGCTTTATAAAGCACTTTGTATAAGAGTTTAATCCTTGGAAAGACCTTAAGGATCTCTGAATAACCATAAGAGGCCCTCCATATGCTCCTTTCTTATAAACCCTTGTAAGAACTCGCTGGCCATTACAACTTTGTATAGAAGCACTATACTTAGCACTTAGGAACATCTTAGCTATAATTGTAATATCTTAAAGGGGGACTACATGCCACTAGACCTTTAAACCTCACCCATGGGATCATTTATGAGCTAGATTTTATCTGGCTGATACACATCCAAAATACTATTTACACATACAAATAATTAATTACTAACATCAGGTCTCAGCTTCTAGACAGGTTAAAACCTGGAAGCTTATTATAGTTATTAAATCTTTAAGAAGAAGGGGTGGGAGTTTACAAGTTTTACTTCTTCTCACTCCCTTTGAATATGTTTTGGATGTCTTACTTTTGTATGCTTGTTTTTTTCATTATTATTTTTATATTCATATTTATGTTCAAAATAAACTTAAACCTTAACTTGAAATTACTGCTTGATAAACACATAGACCAAAAAAGTTCTCCAGAAATCTTTCTAAAAGACCAGGAGGCTTGTAGGACCCCTTAGTGGCCTGTGGAATCACTTAAATTAACCTTAAAATCTCTTCAGCCACCAAAATACACATTACCGCATTACTTTTTAACAAAAACTACTTAAAATGCTAGAAGAGCCACCAAATGAACTCACAGAACTTCCTTGGTGACCAGAGGAAACAGTCAATGAATCAAAGAGTAAAATAATGAGTAGCACCTAAACCTGAAAATTATACTGATTTACTCTGAAGTGTTTATATGACCCTTTAACAAAATGTAAAAACAAACAAATAAACACAACAAAATAATTTGCATACATATACCACTCATTTCCATAAACTGTATGCCAGACTTATTGCAGTGCAAAAGCTGTCCACTAGTGGGCAGAAGAGAAGCATCAGTTTCTAGACAACAGGCTTTTCAGCAAAGTTTTTACCATAAAATGATGTAAAACTGTATAAAATATGATACATATGGTATTAAAGGGTTTATCCCTACATCTACAGAATATCTGTTAAAGCTCTTCCTCAGTTAAAACTGAGGTGAGTATTACAAGTTTCTAAAAGACTTGGAGAGAAAGACCTTTTTAGACATCCTAAAAACTTACATGTGTCCCTGACATCCAAACTTACCACTTCAATGCATTAACAGACACCTACAAGATCCTAAATGATCACTACAACAACTGAGGGCCTATCAAATCTTCTCAGTGTGCCTCCTTACAAGACAACCACACCCCACTGTTAAGCTGTTCTACCACATGTTCTCACCTGTAGCTGCTATGAAGCCAAAGTCTGACCTTGGATGCAAGGTGTAAACACACTGTTCTGCAAAAACGTAGCAACAGCAACAAGAACTGTTCTCACAGAGCGAGAAGATGATTCACAGAAAGCATTCAGAGATATAAGATTATTACGGTTATGCCCACCGTGCACCTGCAGTAGAAATCTGTTCCTGTAAGACGTTTTCCACCATTCTCCATTACAGACTGTTTAATGGACCACTGGTGTGCCTGGACCTCTGACCTCCACTCTAATGGGGGAGTGTATTGTGTCTTATTTCTAGTTAAAATCTTTGCAAAACTCTACATCAGCATAAGTCATCACAATGTAAACAGGAAGCAGAATCTTCCAGATAAACATCACCACAGGATGTAAAGCGCTGGAGAGAACTTACCTCCGGGGTGGGAGGAGGAGAGATGGAGCGAGGAGACAGGGACCTCTGGAGGAAATAAAGACAAAAATAGATGTAACGCTTGCATCTATAAATAGACTGAAGAAGAAACACATCACAAACATGTGCTGTCATCATCCCAGTCAACCCTAACTGGTACACCTCAAACAAATGCACGAGGAGTACTGGGGAGAAATTACACTTTAATCTGATTATTTGTCAGATAACTGCTGTTATCTGACAAATAATCAGATTATGTTGTCTGCATGATCACTTGAATAAACCAGACAGTGATCAGATATTTTTGTGCATGTAAACGGGCTAATTTATGGACGACATTCTTACGGTTCACCTGCAGCGGCTCTCACCTCCACTAGAGGTCGTACAGTATTCAGATAGGTCTGTATTTGGGAGGAGAATGGTTTCATACAGATGCTATTCAAAGATCCAGTGTGTAAGCATTACTAAAAGCTAGTGGTAAAGATCACGAAACATGAAGTACTAACACCTACTGTAGTGGTAAAGATGGGTATAGCACCTTGTAAATATACAGTGGCCATCAGTGGCCAAAATCCTTCCAGACATAAAGACGTTTTCATGTGTGAGTGGATCCAGTGGCTTTGGGTGCAGCAATGACGATGATGATGATGCACTGCAGGTAACTACTTCAACATTATGCACATGTTAACTGTCTTCTTTTATGGTGCTTTTAAGGCCTTACTTATCCTAAACAGTGCTCTAGCATTTATCAATCATCTGCAGTACTGCAGTTTTTAAGCTTCACATACAAAGTTGTTTGTCCATTCAGAGACACTGTAGTAACAATGGTGGCAGCTGCCATGTATGTGGACCCACAGTAGATATCCTTCATTCTAAAAAAATAAAAAATACAAGGTAATTTTGTAAAGTGATTAGATGCCAATAGAAACACTGTTTTTATTTATACATTAGAATTTTCGGCCATTGACCTTCGATTTTGTTCCACGCTGCAGCTTTAATTTCCTGATGTCATGCAATAAATTTACTGGTTTCGCACAACAGCCTGAGCAGACAAGCTCAGGGGACAAGAGGTCTCAATAATATGCTAAGCTTTGTTGGTATGTTTTATTAGCCAAAATTAAAATGTTTTCACGGTGGTAATGATGTCAAAACACTGGATATAATAGAGAAATACATCCAGACCCCTAGAGACTGGTTTAACCTCGAGCCATTACCTTTGACCAAGCCCTCAGCACCAGTCCTAATTTGTTACGTTAATGAGACGACTCTTTGGGATCCCCACAATGTTCATGTTCCCAGAACTTGATAAAAGCACACACACACAAATAAGCACACACACACAAATACATACACAAACACACACGGTGGGTCTCAGCTGTGCGATCGCTGAGCAGCAGATTGATGTCCCTGTTTTCAGCCTGACACAGAACCAACCAACAAACTACCAACTGTCAGACCGGCTAGCCTGCTGTCATGGCGACTGGTCTCCTCCCGCTCCTAGCTAGCAACGACCTGGACCCCGACACGTCCAGGACAAACTGGCCTCCATCACACACTCTCATGTCAGGATAAATGATCTCTTGCATCAGTGGAAGATAAATGATTATCACTATTCATATAATTAACAAAAGCTTCCTGGAATAAGAATCATGGACTGAAGGATTTTAACTGTTTGTGTCTGCATTGCTACAAGGGTTCTGTGCTTCTGCATGACACAAGATGGTCACAAGACTAAAATAATCACCAGAAAGAGCAACAACCACAAAAGGCTCGACAAAAACAACCACAACAGAAAGAACAACAAAGACCAATACAGATACACAAAATGACCAAAAGAGACACAAAGAACCTTATGGAGATGCAAAAAGAGACATCAGAATACCACAGAGACACGAAACAACAACAGAGACACAAAGAAAACGTTCAAAAACTCCCAAAGAAACACAAAATTACAACAAAGTGACAAAAAACAACTAAAAAAGGTACAAAAAGAACCATAAAACAAAGTGGCCAGAAAGAGTTTCCACATGAGCTGAAGATGAGAAATGACTAAAAGATAGAAAATCACAACGATTCAGAAATGAGTAAACAGAAATAACCAGAACACAAAGAAAACACTCAGAATGACCAAAAACACACAGCGGCCAGAAAGGGACGCGACAGGAGGTGAAACATGATCATTTAAAATGACCAATAACATTTAGAAAGAAACCACAGAGACACTAAACAACAATACAAAGGTATAAATCCCTCAGAGCCATAAGGAATGACAGAAAAGGGACAAAAAAGCCAAACAGACACAATTTGTCGACAGAGACACAAAAACCACTGCATAAGTACAGAACCTGGGGACCAGGAGGTCCTACAAACGCAGGAGAAGTTTGAAGAACGATGAGTAAGAGATGTAAAATTATCAGAAAGACACAAAGAACCAGAAAAGGACGAGAAGAGAGAAAGTCCACAAAGCGAGAGAGGGAGAGAAAACAGACTGGTGGAGGGCAACACTGGGAAAGTGAAGTGGTTTCTGTGTGGAAGGCTGGTCTGGATCACCTCCAGGGGACTGTAGCTGTAGTGCGGCTGGTAGATCATCAGGTCTGGTCTTTCTATGTCCAGGATGGCTTTGTCTCTCGGCAATGCTGCCAGATCCTTGTAGCAGATAACGCCGTCCTCCACTCTGGCCTGCAGAGAGACGGGGGAGGGGCGAGATTACAGATCACTGATTTCTGATTAATCTGAAGGCTGATGGAAGTCAAACTGAGCGGGTGCTTCGTCTCACCACGATGGCGGCGGCAGGGGATCCTGGGATGCTGGTCCCTCTGAGGGACAACACACTCCCCGGAGACGTCTGGGCCAACTGCTGCTGACACACACACATATGTATCTTTGTGAGGACTTTCTACCCCATTCCAAGACCATGCTGGTTATGGTCTAGACCCGGTTCTTCTAGAGACCCGTCCCTCCATCCATACCTCTATCTGAAACCAGAACCGGGTCTGAACACGGGTCTGAACCTGGTTCTTCCAGAGACCCGTCCCTCCATCCATACTTCTATCTGAAACCAGAACCGGGTCTGAACCCAGTTCTTTCAGTGATCCGTCCCACTATCCATTCCTCTATCTCTGAAACCAGAACTGGTCTGAACCCGGTTCTTCCATAGACCCGTCCCTCCATCCATACCTCTATCTGAAACCAGAACCGGGTCTGACGCAGCTTTAAATATCTTCCAGAGAGTGAGAAACATGATATTTACCTTGGGCATCATCCTGACTGCTGATTGGTCAGTTCCTGAGGGCGACACAAAGGGAACCTTTAGTTAAAGACTGGTTAATACTGTGTACTAGTAGTAGCTGTAGTACACAGTTTGTTGTGGGTGAAATTCACCTGGATCATTTAGAAAAATTCTCCAGTATGCATCTGACCAGTCTGCATCACATTATATTTCCCATAATGCACCACCCAGTTATTTATTCATTTACTTTATTATTATTGTTATTGCTGCAGCGTCTGGCTGCTAGAGCTGAGTCCTTCACCCAGCTTTGACTCCAGCCAGATATTTATGTCAAACTGTAAACGTGAATCCAAATAAAATCCTTTTCTGTGGTAAACTGGTAATAAATGTGGGACTTATGAAGTTTTAATGGATTAAAAACTGCCATGTAAACAGCAGAAGAAAGGATCCAAAAGAATTTCTAACTGAGCATGTGCAGGAGGCCAGCATGGACAAAGGATGAGGAAAGACTAACAGTTTCCACCTGCTGCTACTCTTTGTGCTAAGCTAAGCTAACTCATCCAGGAGTTGCCTCTGTACTGGCCTCACATCAGACTCATGTGACCCGAGGTTTTGGCTCTTGTCAGATTATTTATTTGGACCTAAATCTCAGACAGTTAGCAGATCTCCCAGCGAGCACGGCTCTGCAGGGGCTGCTGTGCTGCCAGCTCTGCATTGTCTGATGTAGATGGACGGACACAAAGGGATTATTCCAGAGTCCACAGCTTTGTCCACCTCAAACACACACACTTCCACAAATGTGTGGGAACGTGGGCAACATGCAGGCAGTGACAGGAACTGAGTGTGGTTACCTCAGAGAGACTAAGGGATCATGTCTGCATGTGTTTATCTTCTGGCCTCGTCGGCCTGATCAGCACCTGAAACACAAACACGAAGAGCTGTAGAAAACATGGCGGCTAGAATTCACAGATTCACCAAACTGGACGTTCGTCAGGATTCACAGAACTTTAATATTTGAGCTGGAGGTTGACAGACATTTCTTTCTTTCTCTGGACCTCTGGACCGCTGTCCTCCAGGTTTTACATGCAGGTTTTCCTGCTGCAACACACCTGCCTCATTCACCTGAGCCAGCAGGGAACATGTAAAACCTGCAGGCAGTAGCTTGGAGGTCCAGAGTTGGTGATTCCTGCACTTGTGTGTGACATCTCAGCCATCCTCTCCTATTCTGAAAAAAACTATAAACTGCAGTTTTAGTTTAGAAAAGTTCTTCGTTTAGTTCACATTGAAAACGGAGTTATTTTATATGTTAGGAGCATATTTACTAATCTGAATAAATGTCCATGTTAAGCTGATGATCAGCGACGTTATGTAATGCTGTTGAAGAAGGAGAAGTTCCTTGGATAGAACCTGTGGACGTGTTCTAAGCAGACCAGATGGCAGATTACTCCTTACAACTAAAAGTGACTTGACTTGGAGTTTTCTAAAAAATGACTAGTGAACATCTCTTCCTCAACCACACAGAGAAATAATGTTTTCATGCTGTGTACATAAGCAGAAAGCAGAGGTAGGACATCTCGATGGGTAGGATGCAGAGTTAGATTTTTTAAATCTAATCTAAATAATAAAACTGATAATAACTGATAATAAAACTGATAATATAACTGATAATAACTGATAATAACGGATAATAAAACTGATAATAACTGATAATAAAACTGATAATAAAACTGATAATAACTGATAAGAAAACTGATAATATAACTGATAATAACTGATAACTGATGATAAAACTGATAATAACTGATAATAAAACTGATAATAACTGATAATAAAACTGTTAATAACTGATAACTGATAACAAAACTGATAATAACTGATAGTAACTGATAATAAAACTGATAATAACTGATAATAAAACTGATAATAAAACTGATAATAACTGATAATAACTGATAATAAAACTGATAATAACTGATAATAACTGATAATAAAACTGATAATAACTGATAATAACTGAATAAGCTGAAGCTTGACATGAACTGTGATGCTTTGTTAGAATCTCCAGCAACGTCTCTTTTGTTTGAGGAAACTTGTAAATTCCAGATAGATTGGAGCCTGATGAAAATGTTTTATAGTGCTTACATCGAATCTGTCATTTCCTTTTCAGTCATTTGTTGCTATGGAAACCTTGCTATCTAGGAAAAAGGCTCCTGAGGGAAAACTGTGCGTAGCTGGGATGAAATTCAGCTGCCTGGATGACGTGTTTAACATCAGGGCGATGAAGGAAGTGAAGACAGAACTTATCCTTTGAACCATGAATACAAGCTACTTCCTTCTGGTCTTCGATTGTCTGCTCCTCCTGCTACTAAAACAGATCCAGGTTTTCCTTCGTGCCTCTCCATCCGGACTCTGAACACCAGGGAGGTGAAGAGGTAGCTGCTCTGTGCTGCAGATACTTTAACCTCTTTTTATTGGTTGATTATTTTTAATTATGTACCTTGTTTTAAATGATTGAATTGAGCTCTTGTTTTAATTAGCTGCTCATAGGTCTGTGGAGGTCAGTGAGGAGTGGAGGGTCATGTGAGCAGCGAGCTCTGCTGGGTTCTGGTCCATCTTCAAGGATTTCACTGTGAGAGAGGACCATGGAGATGGGAGCACATCCACCATCACAACCAGGTTTCCATAGAAACAAGCTGTAGCCGTGGGGTCATCTGGTGGGAATAATCAGTAAAGGTGAGCATCATCTGCGTAGTCATGATGCAGGAAGTTGTGTGGAGGTTGACCAGAAACAGGATGAGGGTCGGCGTCCTGGACGACGAAAATACCTGCTGCTGCCAGCTTGTCTTCAATCTTTCTCTTTGTTTGTCAGATGTGATTCAGTCTGGACTCCCTTCCTCCCCAGTACTGATCCCTGCTGGTGTCTGGTGTCACTCTGAATAATTGATGTGGCTGACTGGGAGCGGTGGTCACTTTCAGCAGGTCTCTGATGTGCTGCCGAGACCTCCGTCCAGACAGACACATGTGAAGTTTGCTGATAAAACAACGAAGCATTACAAGCATGTTTAAAGGTATAAACCCTCAAATATTCTGTTATCGTGGCAAACAAAAAGAATAAAACTAATATAATCTGATAGAAACTTTGATTAATGATAAATCAAATACCAGTTTCAGAGGAACATGTTTTGTGAGCTGAACTGAGTTTCCCTTATTTCGTTTCCTTATCAGCGTTATAACCGTTATCTGAATATTTTTTACTGTTTCAACAGATCAGTTGTTTTTGTTTAGATTTTACCTTCAGTTGAATATTTCATTTGCATGTACTGCAGATGATTAAACAGAAATTTTTTAAGTAACCACAGTGAAATACTGAGAGGTGAAGCTCGGAATCGAACCAGCATCCTTCTTTTACTCTATTCTTTAAACTCCTCTTTGATCAAAGCCAGAGTTTTTCTCTTCCATTTATCACTTATATTCAGGTATTATTTCAGCTTGTTACATTTCATTAAATTAAAAAGGACATTATTGAATTTATTAAACTTTTTATTCCTTGAAGCTAACGGTTCCAGCTCTTCTTTAACCTCTGAAGCACAGACTCCTCCCTCATAAAAGCAGTATATGAGATTCTGCATTCTAGCAGATGTTAGCAGACACCAGGAAGCACCAATGCTAACAGGTAGCATAGCAACATGATGTAGGGCTGGGCGATAAATTGAATTTTGATCACAATTACAATTATCACAATTAAATCCCACAGTCCCAGCCGCTTTGGTTTCATTCAACTCGAGTTGCAAACACCTCTCCAGTTATGGGCTGGACACACGGGAGGCGACATCGCTCCTTCTCCATCATTTTCTATAGAACTTGGAGGAAATTGCTGCCCTCCTCCAGCCAAGCAACAGGCGTGCATGTGAAATGTTGTGCACGATCATGTAGACGTGCACACGGGGGGTTGTGACGCAACATGAGAGAACAGAAAAATGTTCAGTTTTGTGAGTCGCAACTAAACAACAAACAAAACGTTGTGAACAAACAACTTTTTTTCTCGCCAAAGACCAGGGCTCAATTAACACAGTGAACAACCTGGGATTTAAGAACCTCATCAACACTTTGGACAAACGGTATCACTGCCATCTCGTCATTATTTTAGTGGAGTGTCTCTGCCTGCCCTGTATGATGAGTGTGATGAAGGCGTTGTGAAGGATGTGGCTACAGTCCAATGTTTCGCCACCACAACAGACCTGTCAAGCTGCACCATAGAGCCGTATATTCTCCTATGACTCCTATGGTTTTATAGTGAAGGATTCACTCTTCTCCTCCCTGAGCCGCCACCTTACCGTGATTTTAGTGAAGAAATGTCTGTTTTTAGAACTATTGTCTCTTCTCAGAGCACTGTCGTTGAAAGGAGCAACACTGTTAAACTCTTCTGTGGAGTTAAGGAGAGGAAAAGTACTGGTCCCGATGGCATTGGAGGGCGGGTCATTAAAAACTGTGATGTTGGCAGGTATATTTAGTTTTATTTTTTCAACATCCTGTCCCTTCACTCTGGAAAGATTCTTTCATTGTTCCAGTACCTAAATCTGCATCTCCGAAAACTCCTAACAACTTCAGACCTGTTCCACCAACCTCCCTGGTCATGAAGTCGTTTGAAAAAATTGTCAAGCATTCACTTCTAACCCGTGTCCAGGAAAATCTAGACCCGCTACAATTCATTTACAGGTCAGGCAGAGGGGTTGAAGATGCAGTAGGCACCCAGCTGAATTAGTTTTAACCCAGCTTGAAGGAGCCAGGTCCTTTGCACATCTTTTTATTTGTTGACTTCACATCTGCTTTTATCTGCATACGTTTTAGCAGAAAGGTTAAGGGACTCCCACAACATGGATTCTGGTCTTGTAGCCTGGCTGGTTGACTTTTTAACAGAGTGACCACAACGGGTGAGAGTAAAATGTGTTCTGTCAGACACCTCATCTCTTCCACTGGTCCCCACAGGGCTGCGTCCTCTCACTTTTTAAATTTGTTTTATATAGGCACGTTGACAAGTGACGTCACGCCCACTTGTTCTTTAACCCAGTTTCCAGTTGGAGGGTAAAAAGCCGGTGCCTTCCACTGTTAGAAGACGTGAAGTTGACAGCAAGTTACGCTAAATCTAAATCTCGCCCTGAAATATTATTAAATCAGT
>JBAFTC010000013.1:32459208-32470392 GCA_037177435.1 Melanotaenia nigrans | reverse complement strand
GAGGTGTCCAGTGGGTTCATACACCAAGAGATGCTTTGGTTCAGGTGTGTGTGTTTCTGGTACTTTGGTTGATGTTGTATTGGTTATTTTCTAGGAACTCCTGATGGTTGTCTGCTTAGTTTACCTGTAACAGCTGTAGGAAATTCTCTGTTGTGTGTCTGTACAGGTGTAGCAGCTGCTTGTCTGCTGTGGAATGAAGCTCGTTGCTTCTACTTTATCCTCGTTCCCTCTTCCTTTTTACTTCTCTTCACAATTTTCATTTTTTTCTGTCCCCTCTGGTCAGGTACAGCAAGATGACATAAATTCTATAATTCAAAATAAAATAAAATAAATAAATAAATAAGATAAAAATAAATAAACAAATAAATCAGATTATCAGGAGGAGCCTTTTTACCCATAAAGCGCCCCTTGGCAAAGCAAATGCATTCGGAACAACACAACAACCAGACCATCATTCTGCTGCCACCGTGCTGGACAGGACAAATAAAAAAAAAGAAAAAAAAGAAAAAAAGTTTTTAAATGCCTTGTTAAAAGAACCAGAAAGGAACTTGTTATGGACCCAGAAAACGGCTGTTGATTCAACTCAGAGAAGTATGAGCCCCAATAAACAAACAAAACGCCGTAGTTTTGTAGGTGCAAGAAAAACGTGAACCTGTGATTATTTGTTGGTTTGATACACGTCTCAGAAGGGAAGCTCCATGCCATGAATACTGCTGTTCTCTTACACCACCGGCCTTCGCTGATAAGACCAAAGATTACAGACTGTGGCTGAAATGAACCCTGACTGTGTAAACAAAGAAAACAAAGTAATAAATAAACATCAAAAGCATAAATAACAAAACATAAAAATCATTGTAGCATAAAAATTGCATAATTAAAATGAAATAAAAACATTTTACATTGAAAAACAACCTGGATGACTTTTTCTTCTTTGGCATGAAGCAGCAGCAGGTGATGTAACGACGTACGTTCTGCCGACAGCTCGAAGTTATTCACACTTTGCTCCACTGTGGTTGTTTTAAAGTGCTTTATAAATAAAGTTGGATTATATTTTTGCTAAAGATCAAACTGATTTGAGTAACGATGATGTTTTTGGTGCAGGGGGCTCCAACCCGCGGCTCTAGAGCCGTAAGCGTCTCTCTGGACCTTCCACAGTGGCTCTTAATGCACGGCTAAAAATGCTAAAGAACTAACTCATGATTTAAAATATAGATGATAACAATGCTGGTTTTGACTCATCAGACTCAAAGAAAGTTTTTAATGGAATAATTGCAGTATATTCCCACAACTTAACACCACTGAAAGTACCAGTAATATTTATGTTATTGCTCTTTTTTAAACGTTGGGAACTATGGTCTGTTTTTAAACATAATTTTCCACACAGAAGAAAGTCAGTCTAAACTCCTTTTGCAAAAGTTTTATGTTTTTCTGTCCTTTTTTGTTTATACCAAAAAAGAAATAAAAATGTGGTTCTTCAAAAATGATCTCATATTTCCAATAATAGATATTTATCAAAAATGTAAGTTGTCTTTTTTCAAAAGGTCTCGTCACGTTTACGTCTTAAACGACTTTTATTTAGACGGGCTGAGGGGAAAAATGTCCCTTTTAACTGTAAAGTTAGCAGATCCCTGCTCTAGTGGCTTGGTGAACCTCAGGCTAAACTATGTTTCTGTGATTGTTTAAAAGGGGAAGAAAACACTTTACTGCTACAAGATGCAAAGACAAACAAAATGTCTGACGCACAAATCCTATGTTGTGTTGTATTAACTAGGGTTTTGGTTTATGTCTGCACGTTTAAAAAGATGTCAAATATTGGGTGTCTGTAGGACAAAACCTCCAAAGTTTTCCATTTTGGAGAGGTTTTGACTAAATAATCATCACCATATTGCAGACATCTTATTTTTCTCTTTAGCTTTGAACACTGTGATGTTTTCCTCCAGGATATGCTGCTAATTTGTCAAATCCCCCCTTTTCCTCTGTGTGTCACTGGCTGCAATGCAAACCTATACAATCCTTCCAAAGATCTTTTTACAGCTGTACCTAACAGTGGCATTTTAATGAGGCAAACAGTAAAACACTCTCATTATCAAATATTGTTGGGAATGATTTATTGAGCAGAAAATAAGATACATGATTGGGGGAAAAATCTTCAATAACTTATGGTTCCCCAGCAGCGAAGATGCTTTTAATGTAAATCAATATATGTGTCGACACAAAAGAAAAAAAAAAACAAAAAACAAAAAAAAAAAAACAAAAAACAAAACAAAACAAAACAAACAAAACAATAATAAAAAAAAACTCATTGTAATTCCAAATATGTCCACTCGGTGTCGTTTGCGCGCAGAGTTACGCGTTACTGAGATACCCGGATGTTATTGAAGCTAGCTCTCTTAGCAAATCGGCTAGCCGCTGCGACGCCGCTGCCTTCTGCCGCATCGGGGACTTTCGACCATTTTGATTACCCCAGCGCAAATAAATTGCTTTTTCATCGGCAATTTAATATAAGGAAAATAACATGATAGAAATTAATTGAACGGATCGCTAATTTGACATATTTTCGCTGATTTTACAACCGGTTTGGCGGGACTAGATCGGGTTAACAATACGACGAGCTAAAGGCTAAAGCAGTTATCGGTGAGACACAGGCCAGTTTGTTTTTAGGTAGCTAGCACAGTTAGCTCGGAGAGCTACCGCTGCTGTCATGGAGGACAAATCTTTTACTAAAGAATTAGACCAATGGATCGAACAGCTGAACGAGTGCAAGCAGCTAACAGAAAACCAAGTCAGGACACTCTGTGAGAAGGTAAGCTGTGTTTTCTCTCTCTCCATCGACCTCGCTTTCTGTGCGGCCTGGCTTGCTTGAGCGGATCCGGCTAATTTCTGGATTGAGGAGAAGACAGGGTAGTTTTTGTCGCCGCATTTTCGATCATCATCGCTGGGCCGTTAGTCATAACCAGCGTAGTGAAATATAATGTTTAAGATCAGCATTCTGTTTTTAATCGAGCACTGAAACCAGTTTCGGTTGTGATAATTATAAGAGGTCGATGTCTTATTGCGGACAGGCCAAAAATTCGCACCGTCCATTGCCAGCATATAGACGGAGCCCATTTTACCACCCATCCATCCATTTCTAAGTTAGATTGAATCTTTCCATCAGAGCCAACATTTACCTTTGTTATATTTCGGCATATCACAAATTTGTTTCGGTGTAGAGGGTTAAAGCTGGTTAATGCGCGTACGTGCGGTGATTTGCACCGCGCCCTATTTATTGATCAACGGTTTTATTACATAAACGTGTCGAGCTGCAGGTTTCACCATGTTTAACACATAAATCTCATCAAAAACAAGCGTTTACAGTAAATCCTGCGGGTTTACCCATGTGTTAAACAGGTATAAACTGCTCAGAATAAAATCGCTGTTATATTTTGTGGAAAACCGAGGGCTGCAGGATTTTTATCTTAATGCTGACAGGAATATTTATAACGGGAATGAAAAGATACAGATAAGAAGCATCTTCTAGGAGGATGAGTTTATTAAAGAGTTAGGCAGCAGGATGAGCGGACTCTGTTAGCTGTTTATTTAATGGAATATTTCCATCACATGCAACACACATTCAAACTGTCCAATGGTGTCTTTTATAATTTTAGTCCTGAATTATTTGGGTCAGGCTCAACTGCTTTTAGATCTGGTTTGAGGCAACTTTGACTGGAAATAATCAAAGTAGCTGAGAGATCATCTTTGTCCTGTAATGACATTTTCATGTGTCCTGTAGCGAGACATCTTCACACACTGATGTCTGAGAGTGAAGGTACACGAGGTCCGGTCGCTCTCCTGTGTTTTTCTCCACTGTTGGATGATTAGGTGGGAAATGGAGATTAGATGATAGTTTACCTAGAGAAATTAACCTGCTTGGATAAAATGCAAAGTCAAAAATCCTGGAAAAATAACAGAATCACCACAAAGGAAAATGGATATGTCCCAAGACAAGCTGGATGGGCGAACATCCAGACTTTGTAAAGATCTCCCAGTAATATTGGTTATTAAAAGAGTAAAAAAAATCTCTAAGATCTAGGAGAGGAAAAAATTGAGTCTTGAGCATTTAAATTCTTTAAAGGATGACGTCCTTCATAATCTCCATTGATCAGGCACCTTGTTTCATGTTGAACTCTGCAGGATGGGTTCTGGTCATGTTTCTTTGGAAATCTGAACCCGGACTAGGATCTGAAGAAAAGTCTGAACCTGTGTGCTCTGTGGATCATCATCCTGGTCCTAATTTAAATTCAGTGAAACTTCGACTCCTGTTTGTGTCCATGTGCTTTTCATCTCTTCTTGGACTTTTCTGTCTTCAGTCATGTTGCTTTGACATTTTGACGTCCTGCATGTTTTCATTTTCCAACCTTCCCATTTTATCTGTTCCTGCTCCACATGTCAGACACAGAGAACAACCAGCATCTTACTCCACTCTACGCTTACTTTCTGTCATCTGTATCTTCGTAAACAGCAGATTACTTTCCATTTTTAGACTTGTGGTATGTGTCATCTGTTTTTGTTGGTTTGTGTGGTGATTCCAGGGTCAGCGGCTGTTATCACTGTTTGTTTACGACGACAGGTTTACACATTCAGGGGACAGACCTGCTCGTACAGTTACAACATTATAATTAGTATTCTTTTGGAGGATTATTTGGCACTAGCCTTCTTTTAAGAATGGCTTGGCCGGGTACATGGGACCGCCAGCCTGTGGCTTTCTTTGTTGGTGAATTGTTAGTGATTCTACGAAAATGCATTGTTCAGTTTTACGTAGACGAGAGGGAAATGTAAGATGACACCATTTCTGAATGTGTTGTTTTTTTAAACATGGGTTGTGTGTTTCTGCTTCCTTATTTGACAGAATGAGCAGAAAGGTTGAAATGTTTATCTGGCCTCGGTTAGTGAAAATATCTCCAGCAAAGCCATTAAACGTGAGGAAGACAGGAGTGATGGCGGTGAGGTCTGAGATGGTGACTGGAAATGATTAAATCAATAAGTTTATTACCAAACACTCTTAGAAATGACCAAAAAACAACATTGAATGCTTCAGCATTTCTCGTGAGTTATTGGCCTGACTCCAGAGGTTTGCCGTTTTCCAGTGCTGGTTTAGAACCAGAATCTCTTTCTGTTTCAGCCACCAAAGCTCAGACCCCAGCCCCCTATGTCCCAGTGTTACTGCTCAGAACAAAGAACTGCTTACATCAGGGGCTGGACGAGCTCTTGTTTAGCTTTTCTGAAATTTAGTCAACAAGTTTAATAAAAGTTAGCTGTGGTTGACGTGAACACACTGGACTACAAGCAAACCTGGACATACTGTTGGGTCTTCTTGAACTACTGGATCATTTAAGTCATTTTAGAACTGAAATGAATAATTTCTACTGTTCGGGTTGTTAAGCATACATCTGAGGGATTTTCTCCTTTTCAGGAGTAAATACTTTGTTTTGCATGTTGTGTTCTGAGACGTCTACGGTAACAGACGTGTGATGAAGACGGAGTGTAGCCATGTGTACCATGATTTACTGTCTGTAAAGATTTATTCAGCCGTCTTCTGTTCACTTCAGCTTGTTGTTGTTTAAAGAAAATGTATTATTGTGATCTGTGTTTTAGTAAAGCTGTTTGTGTCCTCCTCAGGCCAAGGAGATTCTGACCAAGGAGTCCAACGTTCAGGAGGTGAGTCGTCCCACAAGATTTTCTCATCATATCAGAAAATTAAACTGGTGAATCACATGACTGGTCTCAGAAAAGGAACTGAAATAAGTAACATGAAGGGACCGGTTGTGTTTTCTAAAGGCTGCTGTATTAATGCTTTTCTGTTCTCTGTGGTAGAAAATATCCAGGGACCTATAAAACTTAATTTCAACACCAGACTAGCAAACAGGTGTTTTTTATAGTTTCCTGAATGACTGCAGTTCTACTGAGTGCAGTTTTGTTAATGTCTTTGTATCTGAATTACATGTGAAATTTGAACCAGAAGATCATCTGCGTTTCTTTGGTGTATTAAAACCAGGGATGGGGCCATATTGCCAAAAACTGATAGCCAGCCACTTACTGACATTTGTTGGTGTATCGCTGGTAAATCTTCAGTCTTTGTCTAGGACCAATAAGTTGCTCTGGAACAGCAGCCTGTCAGCTGTCTATTTTTTCCCAAATTCCAAAAGCCATAATACACCATACTTGGGGGCACTGCCAGCGATGGCACACAGAGCTTGGACTTGGTATATTGTATTTGCTTTCCGTTAACAACAGTTTACCAGTGTGTTACCAGCTGTTAGGGCACACGTGTCATTACGAACAAAGTCTGAGAGCTGCTCTTCAAATCTATCCGATATCACGTTCACCTCGTACCTCGTTTTCATGCTCTTGTTCGCATGAGCATCTCAAGTCAGTGTTGCAACTCTTGCAAGTGCATTGACGTGAGGTAACGTTCCAAATGTATGCTAAGAGCGCGAGGCAGCCATAATACGTACGCTAAAGCATTGCTACCAGCACATCCCAGCCCTAACGCTACACCAAAAAAGCGTAAATGCCGTAAAACTCAAACGCAGAATATTCAGTCTCACCTGAGCAAATTCCACAATACTTGGTGCTTTTCAACCAGTTCTGTTTTTGGCATTCGGTGATTCTGCTAGCCTTTTCCACATCTCGGATATCATAGGGCCATGATGGGATGTAGTAATAATAATAATAATAATAATAAATTAGATTTCTGTAGCCCGTCTCAAGGCACCCAAAGCTCTTTACGTTGGATCCATTATTCATTTACTCCTCACTCATACCTGGTGATGCTAGGCTACATGTTAGCCACAGCTGCCCTGGTGCAGACTGACGGAAACATGGCAGCCAATCCTACACCTGTCTGATCGTCTCTGATCACCACAAACATTCATCCACACTGTTGTTGGTTAAAGTACAGAAACCTGGGCTTGACCAGCAGGTTTCAGATTGTAAACCGATTAAACAAAAAGCTATTGGTGGAAACTAATCTGAGACATTAAATTTTACAGTTGTAACTCTGTTCTTTAAAAAAAATGGTTTCTTTTGGGATCAAATGATATGTTTGCATATTTTCTCTTTACATTATAAACATATTGTCTGTTTCATGAGTTTGAATACCAGGAACAAAACCAGAAATAAATAAGAATACATTGTGTTTTTCCTCTTTCTTCCCATGTCCTTTTAAAAAGAAAGTGTCTGGCTTCCTCTAACAAATCTTTTTCAGATGTGCACATGGGGAAAATAGGAAATGTAACTCTGAGCACGACGTCCACTGAAGGGCGTTACAACCTGAATGTGGAAGACGAAATCAGGAACATTTCCATGAGTACAGATGAAAACAAACTCAGTGTGACTTCCTCCTCCAGGTGCGATGCCCGGTGACGGTGTGCGGTGACGTCCACGGTCAGTTCCATGACCTCATGGAGCTCTTTAAGATCGGAGGGAAGTCTCCAGACACCAACTATCTGTTCATGGGAGACTACGTTGACAGAGGCTACTACTCCGTGGAGACAGTCACGCTGCTTGTCACGTTAAAGGTAAACACACATCCGTCTATTTCTGACACTTTAGTCCGTTTCAGGAGGTTTGTGCTTCTAAAAATGACCTCCAGTTCCTTATAACTCCATTTAACAGCAGTAAGCACAGAGTAGATCCTGTGGTGTGCAGAAAGCGTTCATGTGACTTGTGTGATCCGGACTTGAAGACGTGGCTTTACTCTGCTGATGTAAGACTAATGTAAAGTTGTGTTGCGTCACCGGGGTGAGGCCGTGATGCGTCAGCTGAGGAAAAACCTGTCGGCCAGAAAAACAGCAGCACGGATCAGGTTTAGTACAGAATGAAGCTGTTTCATCTGCTGTTTAACAACACCAAGGTTCATCCCCTCCGTGCTCTGAACTGTTGACTGTTTCCACCTCCACACACACACACACACACACACACACACACACGCACAATTGTTTAAATTATGCAAATTAGGTGTTATGCAGCCAAACAAGTGTCATTTTTCATACAGGAGTAAATTAAACCAGGTTGAAATTTCTTGTTTAAGTTTGTTCACACATTAGATGTTATTACAGAGGAGATGAACCTCTATCACTTCACAGCTCAGAAAAGACTCGACAACCAGAAAAGCCTTCGATTTCTACTGAGTGAGATTTAAAAGCCCTTCGGTAGAGAGTTAAAAAACACAGAAAGGAACACCAGTGGGCAGTTCGTGGAGTGGAAGTACTGCTGGTGGAGATTTTCCCAGGGGATGAGGAAAAAATGACCTTTCAAAGTGTTGGATTGTAAAATTTAACACTTGTAGAAAACACAAGAGATTCATGGAAATAAAGCAGAGCGTGGATGACATGAAAGCTGGCGAGGAGAGTTTTCTGTCTCGTTGTGTGTCTGGCTGGCTTTAGGTGAAGTGCAGGGATTTTTCCCACTTTCTCATCTCGCTGTTTGTCGTCCGGTTTTTTTCTTTAACAGATGAACGTTACTGACATCATTGTAAACGTGGTTCTTTGGCATTTTGACCTTATAAATCCCACCTATAGCCAAACAGGAATTTGGATGAGCATGTCACGTGACCAATTTGAACCAAGGACATTATTTGACTTTGAGATCAGCCACTGAGAGATGCGCCTAGCATAAATCTTTTTATTTTATCTCACGTTTAGTAGCTAGTACCGTCCGGTGCAGACAACTACTGCAACGCTGCGCTACATGTACAACAATAAACTTCAGGTGATCTTAAAGAAATTTGGAGATGGACTGAGTAGAACACTAACCAATTAGCAAGGAAACCTCTTCTAGGTTATTCAGGTGTAGATCTGATGATGGTAGATTTTTTATTTTGGAAGCTGCGCCCTAACGCAGAGATGGCTGTGTGGCTTGTGCTGTGTTCAGGTTCGTTTCCCAGAGCGAATCACCATCCTGCGAGGCAACCACGAGTCGCGGCAGATCACGCAGGTTTACGGCTTCTACGATGAATGCCTGCGGAAATATGGCAATGCTAACGTCTGGAAGTACTTCACAGACCTGTTTGACTACCTGCCGCTCACTGCGCTGGTCGACGGACAGGTACGTGGTGCATTCAGGGACCTGTCTCCCACTTTCTGTTGGGATGTTGGCCTATGCTGAATGTAGCTGTAACAGTATGGGATCAACAGTTAAAAACCTCATCATGACTGCGTGTTTTATTTATTTTTTATTTTTTTATTTTGGCTACACAAACCTAGTTTTTATACGATGTGACTGGAGAACTTAAATCTGAGTCTGTTTGCAGATCTTCTGTCTCCACGGAGGTTTGTCTCCCTCCATAGACACTCTGGATCACATACGAGCTCTGGACCGCCTGCAAGAAGTCCCACATGAGGTACATGTTGATCAGTTTGTCAGGTTTTCATACGGGTAGTAAAAATCTTCAACTGTTACTGAGCAGCTCTTATCGAAGGTGTAAATGTTAAAAAATGACTTAATGATGCAGAACTGAATAAATTTTTAATCTAAGGTCACTCTGCATTCACAGTTTGTGTTTATTTGTTCTAAATAATCCATGTGAATGACTAAATATCATGACAAATGATATGACGCTGTATAATATTCTGACTTTGATTGAACAAACTACCAGTGGTGAAAACATCAGCCTTCCAGATTGTTCTGCACATGAAACATTTCCAAACATTAAACCGGTTGAAAGGACTGAACATGTCCATCTATAAATTAATAATCAAATCCACAGAAGAAGTGAAACCCAGATGTTTGATGACCTGATATCCTGCATGCAGAATCATCTGGAACTCAGTGAAGTTGAACTCAGGTCAGACAGGAAAGCAGTGAGCAGTAACTCTTCCTCTTCATCAGGGTCCCATGTGCGACCTGCTGTGGTCCGACCCCGACGACCGCGGTGGGTGGGGCATCTCTCCCCGCGGTGCTGGTTACACCTTCGGACAGGACATCTCCGAAACCTTCAACCACGCCAACGGCCTCACCCTGGTGTCTCGCGCCCATCAGCTGGTCATGGAGGTAACGAAGTCAGACACTCTTCATCACAAATGTCACACAGTTTGAATCTGACCGGAGTCTTCGTCAGGCACAGGTGGCCGGGTCGGATCAGGACCGTTTATCACACCTGTAACAACTAACTGTAACAGAACGTGTCTCTGGTGATGTCTAAATATCCCTGTTTCCATGGCAATGCAGCTTTTTACACAGTGATCAAAGAGGGCTGCCATTATAAGAGGATAGAAACCAGTCAGTTAACCTGGCAGCGGTTGGTTGTGCTGGATCCTACAGCCATCGGTCATGTGACCCAGCAGCCATCTGCTCGGTGATGAAGCGGTTCTCATCCAGATGGGGCTGTTTGTGTTTGTCTCCAGGGCTACAACTGGGGCCATGACAAGAACGTGGTGACCATCTTTAGTGCTCCAAACTACTGCTACCGCTGTGGAAACCAGGCAGCCATCATGGAACTGGACGACACTCTGAAATACTCTTTGTAAGTAGAAAGAAGACGGCTGTTGAAATAATTTGAGTTAAAGACCAGCTGAGGGCTGAAAAGCTTCCAACTTCAGCCCGTGTCTTTACCGCAGAGGTGTCACCATTATAGATTTTCTCAGTACAAAGCATGATCCCAGTTATTCTGTTAATTTTCCAGCATTGCACCTCTTGTATCTCTTTATTTTTCTCTTAACGTAACTGAGTGCTCATGACGCAAACGTGACTAAAAAGCTTCTACAAGCGAAGAGAAAGCAGATGAAATAGTTGATGAGAGGAAAGACTGACTCTGTGGTACGGACGTGGTTTGGCTCAGTGTTGTCAACGTAGTGACTTTGTCGTTATATTTAGCGAGTTTAACTTCCCTCTAGCATCTTTTTTTAAGTGACTAGCGACAGATTTAGTGACTTTTGGAGACTGACGTAAATGAACGTAGTTTATTCTTATTGAGGAGCGGTAGCCCTGCAGACCCCTCCTGTCCAAAAGCTCTCAGAAGAGACCTGGTCTTCACGCAGCAGCTGCATCAGAGCAGGAGATGATCAGCTCGGTTTGAGGCTGAAAATGAAACGTACAAAGCTGCTGCTGGAGGATCCTGCGCTGGCTGACCGTCAGATATTAATGTCTATTAATGAAGAGTGTGGACAAAAATATTTAAAAAGTAAAAAGTGTTCACATGTTCCA
>JBAFTC010000013.1:32430649-32454465 GCA_037177435.1 Melanotaenia nigrans | reverse complement strand
ATTAAAGCAGGATATAATGTAAACTTCACTCCTATGTAGAGACCAAATATTTTTTAACATAAGTTGTAATAAATAAGGTTGTACAGTCTGACATTATCATAGGTACACCACATTTTTGGATATTGATATTTTCCTTATTAAACTGAAATCAGACCTTCTGGTTGATGGTACAAATAAAATAGAAAAAAAACTCAATTTTAAATTTCTATTAGGTGAAATATAATATATTGATCTTAAGTGATCGTTGATTCAATGATAAACAATTCCAGAAATCCAATATGAAAGCATGGGTCAAACATTGATACATAAATAACTTATAAGATGCAGTCTATCACTGCTTTCCTGGAGCTGTATTAAAGTCAGACTCTAAGTTTTGGTTATTATAACTAAGTTTATACACATATTTTGCTTAAGATCTCAACAGGGAGGGAATTCCAAAAAGCAGATTTACTGATATTACTTACTGTTCCAAAATGACTAATCTAGTTCATACGGAAACATATGCTGTGAACATAGCCTGGTAGGGGGTAGGTTTGGTTAGGCTATGGCCATCTTATCTGGCTTTGTATTTAAGTGCACGTTCCAGAAAGCAGCGGCTTTGACGCTAGTCAGTGGCGTTTCCATTTGAGGTAGGTCCTGTTGATACAGAGGCCCAGAATATACGTGCTCTACGCTGTAAGACCATGACTTGATACCCTGTCCTACCCAGATGAATATCTGCAAGACATTATAGAGTGGAGTGATTACTGTACCTTACAAACCTTCATTACTTTGTCCACTTTAGCTTTCACACACAACACTTTCCCACAACCAACACTCCCATACACCACTGATGCTACAGATTATACACATAGGATTCACTGTTAATTTCCGTTTATTTAATTTGGTCACTTTCTTTAAATAAATTATACTTTAATTGGCATCCTTTGTTGTCCCGCTTCCTTCTTGTCAAACCCTCCCGAGCCGGGCTTGACACTTAGAACTTAAAACTCTCTATAAGAACTTTTCTGAAACGGGAATCAAGAGAGTGTAACGTGTTTTGTTTCAATTTGAACTAATAGAAACATCGAACAAGCTTTATCTTATAAATTAACTTTCTGCCACTCATTATGATTTAAACAGCATTTTAACATTTTTATAGAAGTGTTAGTTTTTTTAACACTAGATAGCCCTAGCACAGGGGTGCCCAAGTCTGGTCCTCGAGATCTACCATCCTGCAACTTTTAGTTGCAACCCTTCTCCAACACACCTGAATCAAATGACTGGCTCGTTACCAGGCCTCTGCAGAGCTGAATGACATGCAGATGACATCTGATTCAAGTGTGTTGGAGAACGGTTGCATCTAAAAGTTGCAGGATGGTAGATCTCGAGGACCGAACTTGGGCACCCCTGCCCTAGCACTAAGAAAAGTACATAAGTGTGTTGATTTGAAACAGTCAGTGATCAGAGGGGAACTGTTCTGAGCACAGTTTAATTGTTTTGAAAATAATAAAATATATACCAACATTTTTAGTGCATTCTGATCACTGGCTTTTCTCCAAGGAACAACTTTTTATTCCATCTGCTACACAAACCGCAGTTTTTTCTTTCTTTCAAATGTAATTCTGTGTGTTTGTAGAGTTGTATTAGACTCCTCTGAAGCATGCAGCGTCCTCTGCTGCCCTGAAACTAACACATCTTTTAGGCTTTGCTTTGCTTGTGTCACTATAAGACACTGACACAAAATTTCTACTGAGCTGCATGTCCATGCAAATATAGTTCAGTCTTGCTCTCTGTTGGATGTTAAACCTTCTGGTCCCACAGATGTTTCATCTTCTTCTCTCTTTGGTTTCAGTTTGATGAAGCATCATACAATCAACTGGCAGTACATGACACCATAGATATCTATACAAAGGCTAGATGTCTCATCCCCGCTGTTGGCCAATGAAGCCGAACAGCCACAGCTGGCGGCCATATGTATATATATATATATATAATTTGAATTATTACATGTTTAGTTTAAACATGTAATAACTGAAATTATTTTATTAGTAATATTTTGTATTATAACACATTATAATACTTTATTTGCATTCTCTTCAATGTCTGTAAAATCTTGGACATAAAAGTGACATTTATTTGGATAACAAAATGGGAACAAGATTTACACATACACATCCAGGAATGCAGCTTGTTGAAATCCCCACCCTGTACAGAGAACTACGCTGTTGTGGAGATATTCACATGGAGACACACAAACAACCTAAAAAACATGTCTTGGCTAAAACCCTTCAAACAGGACTGTTTTGCTGAGCTTGTGGTGCATGTAGTTTCTCTGGAAGCTAAGTGGAGTCATCTTGGCAATGTGGTGCACCTTAGTTTAAAAAACACACAACTAATGTCAGCAGCATATGGTGGTAACTGTCTATGCTGTACTGTGTGCAGCCGATGTGCTCCTTGAGCAAAAACACATCCTCCGACCCGATCCTCTTCCGTACCATGTACAGGACCTCCAGCAGTCTGATGGGATGTGATTGGCTGGAACTTGCTGATTCTTGTCAAATGAGCCGCTCTGCTGCTCTGATGAGCCTTCCTGTGCCTTCTGATGGAGGACACAACTATGCTCCACGTTTAAGTCATTTTTCATAAACAAAAGCTGCAATTTCAACATGATCAAGCATCCAGAATTATAGCCAGGTTAATAAATTTCTTAAGAAACCAAACCGTTTGAAAATCCGTCAAGATTTTAGTGAAATAAGAGTATTTATGTTTGTACAGATCACTTACTTTCCCTTAGATTTAATAGATCCCGCGAGACAGCAACCCTGTGGTAAGATGGCCGTCGCGTGAGGCCGTTCGAAGCGCCGCCATAAAGCATCTAGCTTTTGTATAGATATCTATGGGGATAACAACAGTGATGCTATTGCTAACAGACGGGGAGCACCTTTAGCACAACTCTAGCAATGCAGCATAAATAAAAAGCTGTCGGCAAGCTCCACTCAGCCCACTGCTGTGATGTAACCTGGCTGTAGCTACTAGCTACCCCTGTTGAAAAGAGAGGGGGACATAGACAGTATATAAAAGATGGACGGACGTCACCCGTAGGTTTTTGAAGAGCTGAATTGAAGCTCATTGGGCGGTTCCCACCATCGCCATCTTGGCAGCATCGCACATGTTGTCATTCCCGGAAAATCCAAAAATGGACAAAGAGGTGGAGCTGAGAGGGAGACTGCGGGGGTGGATGATTGACACCCATCAAACTCTGAGCTGCCTGTAGCTAAGAGAAAACAAAATCCACCCCCCTCACAGTTGTCATGAAGGTAAACTTGACCTTTAAACCTAAAATGGATTTTTGTACCAGGCTTTAAACATGTTTATTTCTACTGTGAAGTTGGTCTTTTTATCATGGGAGTCTGTGGGGATTTGTTCTGTTTTGGAGCCCTAGTGGATGAGGAGGGAGCTGCATTTTCTTTGTACTTCTGCTTAGGCGTCACATTTTACAGGCGGAGGTTGCTGCTTGTAGGGATGACTGTGGGATTGAAGGGAGTCAGAGCTCCATCTAGTGGACAAACACCGCATGGACATCATTCTGCACAACTCCGACACAGCATTTACTGTTTTATGAGAAAGTAAGAATAAATCGGCGTATAAGCAGCAAAACAATGGCCCATATTGGTTATTTTGAATAGGGCGTATATCGGCAAATTTTTCCGGCCTGATGATTAATCGATCGAGTCCCCGTCATTTTGGAATGCTACATACTGTATTAGGATTGCTGCTTCCTAATTTGTACAGACATATTCTGGACTAGGATCTTATGTTGCTGCCTGTACAGGGGAACATTATGCTGCTTTAAAAATGTTTTTATATCTTGTAACAGATAAAATATTCATCCATTAACACATCATTCCTTTGTTCATGTCACATATCTAAACTGTGTAAAGAGTATGTTAAGTTTTGGGGCTACAGTGAAGTAAGTGTGCTATAAATGTGCCTCCACAGTCTTTCTGTTGCACCGGCCTACTGGGTGGATATAATGAGAAAGAAGAGGAGGAGGAAGGTGGAGATGCCAGAGTGCTGAACATCTGTCTGTATGGAGGATGTGGTTCTGCACTATCAGCCTGGATCAGCAAACAGGCTCAGCTCCCTATTAGACAGGACAGAGAAGCTTTTGGGGCCTTTCCCCCATCGGACTCCCCCGGTCTTCACCCCGTGGTTCCCGACTGTTGCATCAGACTGTCGGCTGCCCATCAGACCTGCCAAACCAGCTCCCATTATCGCCAGTACAGGGGACCTTCTGTCTGTGACGAAGCCCGACACAGAAGACGACAAACAGGGAGCCATCGATCGCCGCATTGCTCGAAAACGCAGTGTCCACACAGAACCTCCACCCAGAAGTACTCAACAAACTAAAGATGCATTCTGCATTTCAGAGCTTCCAAACCATCCCTTAAAACATGCAGCGTCACTCAGGAAACAGCCACAGCCGGTCAGACGCTCCTGGAGCGTCTTCACACAGAGAGGAGTCCTGCTGCAGAGCTCAGAGACGCTGTCCAGATGCTTCCGTCACATGATGTCCGTCCACAGGCTCCACCCCCGCCAGAGGGCCAAGTGGGTGATCTCCGAGTACAACTGCAGCAACATCGAAAAGGTCGGTCTGTTGTCAGAGAAACTGTATGCTATGGAGGACCAGGAGGGTCTTTGAAATAGCAATACAGCATTTTGATGATGCATAATTAATTTTGATACTGATCATTACAGGTTCCAAGACTGAACTTCAGCTGATCAGTGAAGAGCTTTGAACCACAGCGTCCAGCATTTTGATCGAGTACAACAGTAAAGAAACTGAGATGTTATTCACTTTTCAGCATCGTTAACATGAGACAAAGTTGCTTCTGTTTGCCGTCTGCAGGATCCTGGCCGGTCTAAGTCAGCTTGTTTAGTTGTGTTTTAGCTTCCTGTGGTGCGTAGACACACCGATGGCCTCTGGTCCAGTCTGGACACGTCTGTGTTGTTCTGCTTGTGCTCCATTTTTTTCTGCTGTGCTTGTTCTCTGATCAAGAACACGAGTTGTTGGTATGGTTAAAAAAATCTGAGCACAGTGTGGCCTCGTGGACTTGAGTGGGATCAGACTGCATTTCAAGACTTTATATTCTGCTGGAGTAGGTTGAGTTGGGGGTTGCGACGTTCTTCTGGTCCCAGTTTGCTTTCACACTGCACTTTGTCAAATGAACCGAACCTTCCAAGTTACATTTTGCCATCCTTGCTGCATTAAATATTAATGGAGGAGAAGACAAGAAAGCCAGTGGGTTATGGGTAATGCTGGACAACTTGTATTTCCATCAGAGTAAGACATGGAGCTTCATCAGATCCTAGCGGCCTTAGGTTGGTGTATGGTTCATTTAGAGCAGTGTGAAAGATCATTCTAATGCCGGTGCAACCAAAAAAGTAAACTCTGTTCCTTCTGAAAACCGGGGGTCTCCTGGTTTGGTTCTCTTCCAGTGTGAAAGATAATGAAGCATCCAGCAAACCAAAGAAAAGAAGTGACGTAGATCTGACTGCCTCTCCTGTTGCTCATACTGGACCGATTCTGATGAAATGTGGATTATATTTGAACACCAAAGTAAAACCAGAAACCAGACAGCAGAAATCTATTGTTTACTTGTGGTGAGTAAGCTGTTTTCAGTCCCGGCTAGGGCTGGGCCAGGACAGTCTTATATTTAGCAGAATCGTTGTTGCTTCATCTGTTATCGTGACAGAGCAGCTCGTTTGAAGGTTCATTCATATAACGAGGTGGTTACGATGTTCTCGTCAGTAAACCGTTAATCTATCATTAACTGTGAAAAGCTGCAGGAAGTGGAGCCGACAACGCTTCAGGGATTTTCCTGCAGCTGCTTTCATCTGTGAGGTGGACATGCCGACAGCAGAGTGGATTCTGATCACCGGAGTTTAGCCAACATGCTCCTCTTCCTGGCTTTAGTTCGTAAAAGTAAAACCTGATTTTCAGCCCTCAAACCCAGTTTATTCTGTGGAGAAAATGGCCTTCTGAAGTAGATTTAATCCCTAAGTTTCAGCAGGTAAAATCGGCTGGATTCAGAAAGATTCCCACCCAGCAGGTTCTGCTCTGGAAACACTGACGTCTGCTGGGGTTGTGGATTTTATCTGTTTATTTTTTCCACTGACGTCAGCAATGTTTTTCTAAAAAGGAGGAGCTGATGCTGATTTCCATCACAGATGTATCTGCAAATTATTATTGTTTGTTCTTGTTTCTGTTTTTAATCCAGTTTATCAAATGTAGATTAAAAAAGTCCAGGGGCCTCATTTATCAAGCTGTGCGTAGCAAAGCAAACTACAGGCGGTGTTTGCGGTGCAAAAGGGAAATGCTGCACGTCTACTTCAGATTGAGAAACGAGTGCACACGCACGTCCTACACCTGTTTCCGGACACACGTGAGGGAACTCCTTGCCCCGCCCACACGGTGGCTTTAAATGGTCAGATGAACGGCTGTAATACTTATTCATCACATTTCCACGATGGCTCGGCAAAGGAGGAAAAGTGGATTTTTTCGGGGTGTGAGACAGAGATCCTGATGAACCACGTTGACAAACATGAAAATGTTTAACTGGTGGACACGGTGTGGACACGGTGTGGACGTTACTGGTGTCAGAAAGACAGAATAGTGGCAGCAGGTGGAGACGCTGTCTTCACAGTGTCAGAAGGGTTAGGGTTATTAGGATTACTTTATAAATAAAGCTCCGGGGGGCCCGATTAATTTTATTTTATCTTTTATTTATTTATTCTTACAGAATGCTTTTTATTGTTGTCTTCATTTCTGTCCTGATGGTCTTTATTTCCCACAACTCCTTGTCCACCTGGTTAATAGTGGTGATTGTGTCCCTCTGCACCGCCCACCCAGCTGTAGCACTGCCCACCCAGCTGTAGCACCGCCCACCCAGCTGTAGCACCGCCCACCCAGCTGTAGCACCGCCCACCCAGCTGGAGTAAACAGCAACTAGAAAGAAATATTATTTAACACTAAATAAACTGCTACCAATCTCAGATGTATGTGTACATATTTATTTTATTAAAACAAATCTCTGGTATCATTACTGCCATTTAGCAGACGCTTTTCACCTGTCTGAGAACCAAACTTCGGTCTCCCGCATGGCAGACAGATGCTCTACTGACGGAGATAACCAGCCACATGTTTCCATGTCTCTGGCATGTCTTTCCTTCTGAAACTGTGATGACCTGCTGCTACTATTCTGTCTTTCTGACACCAGTAATGTCCACGCCGTGTCCACCAGTTGAACATTTTTACGTTTGTCAACGTGGTCCATCAGGATCTGTCTCACACCCTGAAAAATCGCTCTTTTCCCTCCTGAGCCATCATGATGTGATGAATAAGCATTACAAGCGTCCACCTGACCATTTATAGCCACCATGTGGGCGGGGCAAGGCGTTCCCTCACGTGCACCCGCTTTAGAATTGATTCTGATTTATTACGGAAACAGGTGGAGGACGTGCGTGCGCACGCTTTGATAATCTGAAAGTAGAAGTGCAGCATTTCCTTTTTGTGCCGCAAACGCTGCCTGTAGTTTGCTTTGCTATATAAAATTTTACAAACGAGGCCCCTGATCATTAAATGTTTATCATGTTCTTTCTGCTTATTAAATTATATTGTGTTCTTCTTTTTCTTCCTCATCCACCCAGACTTGGTGCTCTCTGAACCGGTCCGTCCGGACTTCCAGGCTGCCGACGTGCAACGCTAACATCCAGCGGGACCGTGCGGAGATCTGGGTGTTCTGTGATGTTGCATACTCGGAGCAGGTGGGGCATTTCCTGAAGGAGGAGCTGCAGCTGTCGGGGAGTATCAGCCTGTCGGTCCACAGACTGGGAAACATCTTCAGCATGTAGAGAAAAACCGGTAGAAACCAGACGGTGTGATAAACCTCCAGATCTCAACATGCTGTGGCTGAAATGAGCAACATGACCACAAAGGGGCAGTAAGCTCCCCTGACAGAGTTCTACTGAGTTTACATGCTGCTTTCCTGGTTTCTAGTTTTTATACTATTTAAGGCTTATTTATGCTTCCTTACGTATGTAGTAAGTCGGTATGTCCGTTTCCAGCGTTGTCACACATCGCCGCCCTCAAACTTCCATATGTTGCCATGATTGTTTAATCAATTTATCCACTAGTGGCCAGAGCTGAGTTGACAGTTCTCTTCCATGTTCTTACGTCGGTCTCAGACGCCGGCTGCTGGCAGCACCGCTGTAAAGTTGTTTTCAACCACCCAACACACCCAGCCTTTCTTCAAAAGCTCCTGCCATCGCTACAGTCTTCTCCTCTCCTCGTCCTCACGTCTTCTTCCTGTTCCTCCTCTCCTTCTCTAGTTTGTTCTTTTTGCTGCCTCCCGTGGTTTCTGGTGGTATTTCTTTTTGCTGCAACAACCGACCACTGAAAACACACCAAATATATGTGTAAACGGTGCTGGAGACAGATGAAAGTGTCTGTTTGTTTATGCATCCATCTAAATGGGCCTTTAGGGTGAATGCAGGTTTCTGATGCACCTCTGAACTTCAGCCACTAAAATGAGGAGCATTCCTCTGGTCAGGGAGATTTTACCTCCTGAAAATAACAAGTTTACAAAGGTTAAAAGAAACTTTGGGGGTGGAGTTTGTATCACTGAAGCATTTCCAGTGCAAACAAAAATAATCAGGAGATTCTACCAAAGCGAACGTCGACTGTTTCCAGCCTGTTTTATTTCACAGTCTTTCTTGCTTTAGTGTGGAAATGTTTTCTTAAGTCTCCTGTCCACCCAAAGCTTCTTTTCATGCTGAGCTCTTTTTAAATTTTTTATTAGACTTCAGAGTAATTTTAAAACTAAATGCACAGCATTGGTTCTTCAGCAACTTGCAGCCAACTCGGTGTTGAAGCTGCTGACTTAAATCACAGAGTGAACTCACTGATGATGTCTTTCCAGATGTGGTATAATATTTGGATCAAAAGAATTCCTGGGGAAGGTCTCTTTATCAACAACTGCAAACACAAATGGGCACAAATGATCATAGAAAAACTATCAAATATTCCAAGCAGCTAAATAAAATACAACATAGAGAGAACACACCAACCACGAGTTTGGTTCATCTTTGACGATAATGTTTCTGAAAGCCAAAAGCATTTCAGACTAATTCTCGAATGCCAGAAGATTTAGAGAAACCTTGACTAATACACGTTTGCATGTTTAAAATAATCAAAATGTTAGTACACAAAAACTTGTAGCATCAAATTTAAGGTTCTGGGTTATATGAAGATAACCACTCGTCTGTCCTAAAAGGATGCAGCGATGCAGCGACTGTAGGAAAGACGTCCTTTTCACTGAAAGTACATTTATCACTGTCCAAACTAAACCTTTGTCTCAAAATTCACCACATAGATAAATATCATTTAGCTAATGAGAAAAAGGATTTCCATCTCTGAAAAAAATTCCTTAATTAAATATATTTTCTCTGAAGAATAAGGAACGAATCTTGTGTTTATTTGGAAGTGTAACATGCTTGTAATTTATACTCTCCATGAAGTTGATTTAACAATACAGATGGATGGAAACCTGTCATTGTTTAAGGTTATTGTAATATTCCTCTAAGCAGATTTCCCAGAACAACAGGAAACATCGGTTTTTAAGCAGATTAATTTAAATCTCAATAACTTAAAAAGTCACCATTGGTATCCTATAAATCTTAAATGGCCCAAACGACTTCCTCCTCCTCCTCCTCCTCCCTTCTTCTTGTTTTTTTTTTTTTTTTTTTTGTTTTGGTACAAAACGCATTGTTGCCGTCACCGACAGATGGACGGTGTGGACCAAAATGTGGCTCATACTTAACCAGAAAAATAAACTCATATCGGTTTCTTAAGAACTGAAGTGAACTTAATGCTTTTTCTCTTAGAGTTTTCATGAAGTAACTTCTTCGACTTTTTCCTTCTTTCTCCTTCGTGCTACTCGCAGTACAACAGATTTTGCTCTGCAGTGGTGACGTCTCCTAGTTTAATGCTTTCCTGTAACATGCTGTATAAACCAGTGTGTTTGAATCTCAACCATCTTATGGTCTCCTCTGTCCTGGTCCTCCCTGGTCTTCTCACCTGTCCTGCTGTTCTATGAACACTATAAAACCACTGTCCTTTCCTTCCTTCCTCCCAATGTTGTCACCTCGCCTTTATCTGCTTTTTTATTAGGCTCTTTATTTCCCACTTGCTGAAAGTGATACTCGTGAAAACTACACTACTTTTGGTTGCCTGCATCACCGTCTGATTACTATTATTTTTGCCAGTTATTCCATAGTGAGCTGGTTTCCATACACATGTAATGTCGACAGCAACACTGTTTGCATGATTTCCATCAGGACGTCTGGTCCGCTGTCTGGGTGATTATGGTGTAAACTTGCTAATGATGAACTGGAATCTGAACAAACTGTTTTGTGTCTTCCACCCACTGAGCTGCCAGCAATGCAACCCCCAAACTTGAGCTTACAACTAATTCTTCTTCTGCTGAATTACCACTAGCAGCGGTGTAGCCTATACTGCACAAAACAAGTCTATTTTTAAAACGTGAATAATTCAGCATTTATACAAAATTTAAAAATGCCTCAACAACATTACATGTTTATCTTTCCACAGGATGGAAATACTCAAATGTACAGCTGTATTAATATTTTATGTAAAGATTTTTTACCATTAATGAACTGAACTGAGGGAGGAGATGAGTTGAAGCATTTTCTGCCTTATTCCTGGTTGTTTGTTGTATTTTATTTAATCTGAAATCAGATATTTTTTATGTTGCTGCTTGTCTTGCTTTCAGGTGTAAATAAAGCTTTATATCTTTTTAAATTTAAAGCCTCTGCAGTGAGAGCCGTGTGCTGAATATGCAGTGTGATCTGGAAAAGCTGCTGCAGCAGTCACATGATACCAGAGTTACCCTGCTTTTCACTGACACAGAAAACACACACTCTCACACACGAAGGCAGTTCAAAGCCTGCAATGGTTGTATAAGAGCTGAATGAATGAGGACAGCATGAATACAGTAAACCCCCACCTCACTCTCTTTTGTTGCTGTGAGACTCTTGACAGCCCTGCACGCTGCATTAATATATAGGTTAGCGGAAGTGACGCAGCGCCCTGCCTCCCTGTAGAGATGTAATCGCTCTGTAATCCATCTGTAAGACCTCTTAACGACGAGAAAACGTAATGGATACAATGTTTAATGCAGTTAATGCATTAAACATTTAAACAAAAACATTTATTTGTTTTTAAATTTAAGTACTAAAGCGAAAGTTATTTGATTTTGACGCAGCTCTTCTGCCCCACTTCTCCGCCGCTGTGTTTTATTTTGACAGCCAGTCGGAATTTATACATTTTATTAGCATTTTCTTGCTTCCGTTACAGTTATAACTAGTTATCATATAAAACATCACTTCCTGGTTTCAGTCTGGTTTGATCAGGCCCCCTAAATGACACAAAAGAAAAACACTTTATTAAAACGTCTGTGTATTTGACAGCGAACATCTGTTTTATTTTGACAAGCTGTACCGGAAAAATGTTTGAAGCATGCGCATTTGACACCAGTCTGCCCCTGAGACCCGAACGGCCGAGCCACTTCATCCTGGAAACAATCGATAAAATAACGGAATAACTGGGTTGTGGGGAGCTTCTGGAGGTCGTGTCTGCCTGCTGCTCCGTGATGGCGACCGCTGGTGTGTCTGTTGCAGGCTTGCACCGGTGAAACGTAAAGAAAATACAAGGTGAGACGTCGGAGCGACATGAGCTAATCGGCTAACCGAGCGCTGGCACGCAGTCGTTTCCCGTTTCCTGCAGAGGTTTCACGGATCGTAGCTGCGCTTTATGTCGCTGTTTTAAAACAAGGACGTTTTTATTTTAATTTGTTTATGGGAATGTCAGGTGTGGTTGAAAGTAGAATTTTAGGTCCTTTGTTTAACTTTCAGAGCTGGAAAGAACTTTAAATGCTAGCCTGCTGTTTTTCCTTGTTTTGCACTGTTAACTCAAAAGTCCGTTTAATAATAGAAATATTTGGCGTGTTTGTGGTACTTTTTGTCTATTACGTATGCGTTTTCCCACAAATATTTCATTTTTCATGTGAATGTCGGGCATGGGCTGAGGTTTCTGTATGTTTCGTTAGCTAACAGAAGTCAGCTAATGTCGGCCGAGAACAACCAAACCTGATAAACGATCATAAAGTGCTGAGCAAATTAAAATCCTGAGTTATACACACGAGTGCCAGCTACTTTAATGTCATATAATCATTAAAGATTAATGAAAACAATGGCTGAAGGATGACAAGGTTTTAGCTTCAGACTAGACTAATTTCTGGTTTTCTTGTCTGCTGTGGTGTTAAACCAGGCGTGTTTTGGTTTGGTTTTTTTTATCATGTCAGTTTTTAGACATTTTACAGATTAATCTATCAAAGGCTTCATTAAATTATTCAATACATGTATATATTTTTATACTATACAATTTTATAGAGAGATCTTTTTGCAGTTTTTTCCTCATTACATTGTGATTATACCAAGATGTCTATTTTTGTTTTAATGGTAATGTTTATTAACTGATATAATTAGAGCGAAGCTTTAGCTACCAGATTATTTATTTCACATCATTTGTTTTTTGACATCTTGAGCTCAGCTGGTTGTGTAAATGGTTCAAACTGGCGTTGACTGGATTGAGGGGGATTTACAGGTTTTTTTTGTCATTGTTTAGAGTTTTAAATAAAGCACCGTGTATTTCAACAATCTTTTCTGAAGTCTAATACTGGCCCTAACCTGGGTAAGGATTTATTTTTAACTATTCAGGATCGGTTCATACAGTTCTGTAAGGAAAGTTAATGCCTGCAAATATTTTTAAAGAAATGAAATGTCATATGATCGACGTTGTGTACAGAAATGTGTGTGTGAGACATTCTCCTCCTGTACTCCCGGTTTTATCTTGTAAAGGCTGCTGGTTTGTATATTGGTACGTTTCTTTCTCTGTAACATGATGTGATGTTGTCTCAGTCATCTATATGAAAAACCTTTGATTTGTAATTCATGTAAAATAATTTTTAAAAAAAATCCAATAACTCAAGTAGGACTAGTGTTTGCTGTCCATGTGAAGTGGCAGGATGGAAACCTTCAGATGTGTGTACAATAAACAGGCTGTAGCTCAGGAGGGAGAGCAGTCGCCTTCCAACTGGAAGGTCGGTGGATCGATTCCATGACTACATGTCGAAGTGTCCTTGGGTGGGGTACATAACTGACTCAAGCTGACTGGAAAAGCGCTGTATAAGTACAAGTATAAGTAAGCATTTATCATTCATGATGATAAAGAAGTAATAAGTCCTGATGCTGAAGTCTTTGTAGAGGCTCTAGAGTTAGCAATATTACTTTTATTTATATTTATATATATATTTATATATATAGGGTTGGTTTTTAGATTGTTTTAGATTTGGTTTTACAGTGTTTTATCTCAGTGTTTCCCCAGAATTTATGACAGCGTTTCCTTGGTCCTTTTACTTGCTTTTACCCTCTGTGTTGTTTGATGGGAAGTGGTGGGGGTGGGCTTGCTGCTCTTGGGTTGGGGTTCTGGGGGATTTTACTCTCTGTAAAGCACCTTGAGTTGCTTTTTTATGTATGAAAGGTGCTATATAAATAAAGTTTGATTGATTGAAACATAGATCGTAAAGACACATTTTCAAAAAGCTCAGTTTCCGTGAGCCACTGCAGGAGGGTTAAGAGACTGTTTACCTAAAAGCATAAGCAGACATGTTAGCATGTTCATATACGAATGATGAAAAACAAAATAAGTGGCGCCACTTGTTAATCTCCACAAGGAAAAGCCGCTGCTCAAAAACTCAGTCATCAAAAAAAGATGCATTTTGTTTTTTTCTCATCTTTGTAGTGTAACGTAAAGCTGCTTACCTCAGCACGTTGCTATACGTCCTACCAGCGTGGCTTAGAGTTACAAAACTGCAAATAACACAATAACATTTCATTTCAGGGTTAATTTTCATGTCATTTTACGTCCTGCTTTACAGGCTGGTGAGCCGTCCTTCACAATGACATCTTGCCCATTTTTTCTATAATGAAAACGATCCTGAAAAGGATGACTTTTTGTTTGGAGGTAATAACCTCTCCGTCCCACTGTAACACGCCTCCTCTGCTGCTCACACAGAACAAAACCGAAGCGACGCAAGCAGCAACGCGTGGCTGTCGTTTAACGCTTTCATCCCGTGTGGAAGTTGTTCCATCTGCCGACGTGGTTCAGACATAATCTCTTATAAAGTCATGATATTGAAGGATCTTTATGATTTATTAATCACGGTGTTTAATACTGCAATTAAATGAAGTAATCGTGGCATCCCTAGTTTGGAATAGTGTGAACGCTCATGTGGACCAAAGAAACCGGAGGTCTGGTGGTGAGACTGACAACGATTCCCCTGAAGTTCGTCTCTCGGGGAGAGTTTGTCCAGTCGTGCTCGTAGTCAGCAGTGTGTCTCTGTTATAATAAGTTGTTCTACCATCGTTGGTACAAACAGCCTTACAATGACTTTAGCAGCATGTGGTAACGTCTGAGGGCTGGGCGGTATCTGATTAGACGGGATCATTTATCTACATGTAGAGTTCTTGTTGCATCAGAATGACACTGAGAGCCTTTTTACCTTTGCTTTACTAAAACCTCTTTCCCCAAGTCAAAACGCACGCCACCGAAGCTGAAGGGATGTGGGACCTTATGATTCAGAAAACTTTATTTGCCCCCTACGGGCAATTAATTTGCAGCTTACCCCAGACACCAGTCAGCATTGAAAGTGAAATGTGTCAGACATAATCAGTACGCAGGACTCGTGAGGCCGTTGGAAGACATGACATGATGAATGAAAAGTGGAATCAGTTGTAAAATGTGGATTATGAGGAAATTTGCTCATATGAGCATGTGACCTACTTTTCCTGCTAATTTACTGATCCAGTCTACCTCCCTACTAACGTCTTTCATGGTGTCTGAGCCAAATGAAGACCAACGAGATGAGTCAATCTGTCGCAGCTTCCTGTCTGGTGGCGTCACCTGAACGGGCAGGAAGTCGGTGGAAGCTAAAGGTCCATTTATGCTTCTTCTTCGTCACTTTAGTTTCCTTTTCATGAATCCGTTTTTAGAGCATATCATCCTAATCCACATTGTAGTAGTGTATCATAGATACTAATTGATACTTAAAATTACTATATAGTTAGAAATCAATAAGCACAGTTATCAATACTTAATGCCACTTCGGCGTCCACTGGTTCATGAAAGGCCCAGCCACCTTTATCCATTTTAAACAGGCACTGCGGGGGCAGCTCCTCCCCCCACAGCAGCTATCTGATGGACCCACTGTGTACAGGAGGGATACTAAAATTTAAAACCCTATACGACACCAAGGATGGTGCTCCACACTATTTTTGATGCTATAGAATCAGAACAGTATAAAACTTAACACATTCCAAACAATACAAGAAAAATATCCTAATAAATATCAGAACAGACATTAACCGCTTAAATAAAAGTATTATTTAAACTCCTTACTTTGTGCAGACTGTTTGCTCACTGTGGTGCAAAAAGTACAAATCTAAAACAACTTCAACCACTAGTTTGTGTACTTTTTTACATACCTGTCCTTTTCTTCACGGTACTTTAGACAAGATCAAGGAAACAATTGAACAAATAAACTAGTTAAGATTATCTACTTTTTAAAAGTAAATTATTAAAAAAAACATTTAAAAGACCAGCTTTTTATGTTTTTATCTACAGTCTACATTAAGAGGCATTAATATCTGAGTGTAAGCCAGGGTGCGATCAGCCAGTAGCAGCTTTGCGTTGGTGATGGAGCTGAAGAGACCTCCTGCTCCACCTGGGTGGGGGAGGGGCTTCCGGTGCATGTGGCTTGTTAGTTAGTTAGGCTTGTTAGCTCCAGTCCAGAGAAAGCAGCTAAATGTGCCGCTAGGTTTTTCTGTTTTTAAATGTGCTGCAGGAGAGGTCTAAAAACTTGCTAATCATAGCCACAAGTTGCTAAGTTGGCAACACTAAACTGTGGGTCCTACAGGGAGAAGCTGCCCGCTGCAGTGCCTGTTTAAAATGTGTAGAGGTAGCTGTTTTTTTTTTTTTTTTTTTTTACCGTGAATCAGCAGACACCAAAATGGCATTTAAGTATCGATACCTGTGATAATCAATAGCTAACTGAATGATAAATTTTAGACTGGATTTAGTAGATTTAATATCTTTTATTTTTCTGTTATTTATTTTTTGACAACCCTTGTTTACAGTGTTGCCAGCTTGGCGACTTTGCCGCTATAACTAGCGCGTTTTCAGATCTGTCTAGCAGACGCCTGACAAATCTAGCGACTCTTTCTGGCTTATTGGAGACTTTTGGAGATGGATGTGAAATCACGGATGGTTTGCTTCTTCTCAATGAGGCGTGGATGCTGCCGCAGGCCCCTCCCCATCCATCCATCACTGCTCCCAGCTGCAGTCGGAGGAGGAGAGATTCACTGCTGCTCCGTCCTCAGAACGAATTAAACCTGGCCCCGACTCATCCCGCCCTGGCTTACAGTCTCATATGAATGTCGCCGGTAGACAAAAACACTTACAAAGTTAATATGGATTTTTTTTTAAATTTATTGATGAATCTACTTAAAAAATAGATCTTCATACTAGTTTTTTCTTTTTTTTTATCTTTGTGCAAACTGATGGAGCTTTAAAAGAATGCATTTTTTTACATTGCTAATGTCTTTTTGGTACATTTATTAATATATTTTTATTGTATTGTTTGGGCTGAAACATTCATCCGTCCATTGTCTGTTTATTCCAAGCTCATATGGCTGCAGCATATCTGTACACTAGTGATGCGCGGGCCGCCCTCTAACCCGCGGGTCCCGCGGGTTACCCGCAGTTCGGGTCGGGGCGGGTCAAAGAATTTTCGCTTCACTGCGGGGCGGGTTGGTGTGGTTTACTATTCTGAAATATCTAGTTCTATCTATTAATTTTATTTTTTGTCAAACTGAAAATAAAGACCTTAATCAGTGTCTACATTTTGTTACTATAACATGTAAGACAAAATATTTATCAGTTATTTAAACACAGGTCACGTTTTATAACATAATGTCCACGTAGGCGCGTAGTAGGCTATGCAGCCTACACAGCCTACGTGCAGAGAGCACCAAGCAGACCAGCAACAAAAGATGGAAGAAGAAGTGTTGAATAACATTCGTTCGGGAGTTTACGTCCTTAGAAAGATGGAGGGTCAAATAGCTAAATCACAGGTTTGGGACAGGTTCAACGAGGTAATCAGTGCAGACAACAGCAGTAGCATTGGCTATGTGCTTTATAACACTTAAATGCTTAAACGCTTTAAAACACTTTATTTATTTGCCTATTTATGTTTATAGGGTTAACGTTCAAATGAAAATATATTTTGTGTTGCCAGTTTCCAGTGCCAATTTAGGAGACCATATGCACCTTTCTCAGAATAAATAAAAGCATTTGTCAATATCATAACATGTGTTTTATTCGGGCGGGGCGGGTTAAAAAAATAGAAGCGGAGGTGCGGGGCGGTTTGGTGCGGTTCAATTTTTTTAAAAGAGCGGGACCCGCGGGTCAGGGGTTTTTCCGATCCGCGCATCACTAATCCCCCACAGCCTCTGACACAGCCCGAGGAATCTTTGAACATGTCTTCTGTAACTTTGGTCTCCCAGAGGATGTTGTGTCATACCGTGGTACCCAGTTTGTCTCTCGCTTCTGGCATGCTTTCCTCCGCCTGCTGGGGGTTATATGGTTAGCCTATCTTCCGGGTTTCATCCTCAAACCAACAGGCAAGCTGAACGGAAGATCCAGGAAGTGAGCCGCTTCCTCCGGACTTTTTGTCTCGAGAATTCATCCTCCTGGAGCGAATTCTTCCCATGTGCGGAATACGCTCAGAATTCCCTTAGACAGGCTGCCACCAGACTCCCTCCGTTCGAATGTGTTCTGGGGTACCAGCCGCCACTTTTCCCCTGGAATAGGGAGCGCACCAAAATGCCAGTTATGGATGAGTGGTTCTGGCGTAGCGCAAGGGTCTGGGACTGGGCTCATCGACACCTACAACAAGGATTCAGATGCTACACTGGTCGGGCAAACTGACGTCGGTCCATGGAACATGCCTACGCTGTGGGAGACCTTGTGTGGTTGTCTACTTGGGATAGCCGTCGCAAGTTGAGTCTCCGTTGAATTGGTCCATTTAACATCATAGCTCTGATCAATCCTGTTAGTTTCCGCTGCACACAATAAGAATGGTTACATTTGGCTCATATTTCACAGATGTTAGTTTTTGTAAAAGCTGTTTGGTGCCTGAGTGATGGTGCATTCACTGGCAAATTGTAAATTCAAACTTTCAACTAGTGAAAATCAATTATGATGACAATGAATAGATTAATATTTAGTTCTAACTTATGATTTACTGTCACAAACAATTATGTATTATGCTTGTTGAATTCAGCTATGCTATCTTTTCCCAGCTAGTATAAACACACTCACAAAGTTATCAGGTTGCACATACATAGGCCCATAAGGGCCCTGATACCCTTCAGTGCCTTTGGTCAATTAAAGCCTTTGAAAACAGCAACTGCAGGAAAACAGGATTGTAAAAAAGACGAGGAGTAGGGGTGATTATTAGGTGTGAACATCAGCACCACAACCACCTGTGAGCCTGCTGATCAAGACCAAGTTCTTATTTTTAATCATTTTAAATATTTTAGGTCTCATTAAGAAGCACACAGCAGTTTTCATATCATAGAAGAGCTTCCTATTTACAAGTATTCACGATTAGCATAAAAGTCAGCAAAATATCCATAAATGAACCTTCAAAGCGCTTCATTAACTGGGTGTTGAAAAGGTGTTGAAAAAGATGCATGCATGTGTGCCAACAAATGGTCCAATATCATCCACAATGGGAAGAAAAATATGAAAAAATGGATCAGTACAAAGCAGGTTTTCAGTGACCATGCATTGCTTGGCAGCTGTGGGTCAAATATAGGTCGGCTGAAATGATGTTACACCCGCCCTGACTATGGTGTCATGTTGTCTCAGGAGGCCCAACTCCCCCCTGTCACCCAGCCTGGCTCTGGCTCACTGGCTCGTCACTGTAACAGTTTCAAGTCCGGCTGTGCAAACAAGACAGGCTGCCAGTAATGGCTTATTGTTTGAGGATTCTCACTCATGCTGTGAGAGGAAATTAATGCTCTTTAGATGGAGGATTTACATCCAGTATCACTGAACAATCAGAATTTCGTGAGAACATCATTATAAAGCTATCATTCACACTAATTCATGGAGGATTGCTTTTATCATGATACAGTTTTATTTAACATCTTAATATTGATGGAATAACTTGTGGTCTACTTATCATTAAGAATTGTTGCAGAATTATTGTATTTCATCTAAATGAGTAAAAAAAATAAAATCTCCTTCAGGTTGAAATATTAATTTGAATTGCCAGTGATTCTACTCTAAGGTGAACTGTCAGTGAAGAATAAATATCTGGACATAAACGTGTTTGAATTGATAATGCTATCAGTAAAAACTCAGTTACTGTAGGAACCTTTTTTGGACTCGCACTGTTCAGACAGATCTAAGTAATTTAGCAAACATTTAAAAAGCTAGGAGATACACAATGGGTTGTGCTTTTGAGGAATGTAAAAGTTCTTTACCGGCTAATCCTCTGGCGACAGACAGCAGCTCAAATTGTAGCAGCACCTACTTATAGCGGCACTTCCTGTAGCTGCCACAACCCATTCGCAATTATCCACAACTTTCCAGAGTCTGCTGGGACTGCAGACAGGCCAGTGTAACAGCGCTAATGGCTCAGACTGAGACGGTTCAGGAGCACCCTGTTCATGTGTAGCTGAGGAGGTTCAAATCTTCCACCTCAAAGACCGCTTTGTGGTGTACGCGGTTTGTGAATCTCGCTTTGCATCTTGCCGCTGAGCTGCTGTCTGTCAATTATTTCTGCCTGTGTGTGTGCAGTCTATTGCCCCGATGGTGTTACAAAGATCAACAATATAATTAAACCCCATCTTGACTGTGACTTGTTGTTAAATAAACAAAATGAATGAAAAAATATTGTAATTTTCCCTTAAGAGAAAATGATATTGTTAGAGCATGAGCTGCAATAACAAAATGATTTATAAATATGCAAATGTTATTTAAATATCACTGTAGTTTTATTATTGTATTTAAGTGAACTGAAGAGCAAAACAACACATACTGACTTTGTTCAAACATGGCTGCGTTTAAATGTTCATGAGAGTACTCCTGAATGTTGACAAGATTTGTTCTTACCTAAGAACAAATTTAAGATTGAATGCCTAAATCTTCATTAAAAGTTCATAAGTAGGACTTAAGAACAAATTGGTTTGTAAACATGGTTGGTGAATGAGGGCCATTGCTCTTAAGGAAGCCACTGCTGTCTATCAGTTTAATATACAGAAGCTGTCTTTTTGATGTGCCACAATGATGCCAGAGTCTCTTGCATAATACAAACACTAAGCACAGACACATCCAAAGGGAGTACTGGACAGTCATAGTGCACTTAGCAAATCATTTGTGGCTGCTGATGTTTTAAAAGCATTTACTGGGCAAGTTCAGCAGGTCTAGTTGATGCATGTTGCTCATCTAAGTGACTTCGGTGACCTTACATCCTCTTTGACAGGGCATGTTATGGTAAAAAGTTGCACTCCCTGTGTAGGTAGTTCATGAACACAATATAGTGAATGAATTTGCACTCTTTCTCACAATGACACAATATCTGCAAGGCAAAAAGTCATTTCATTTTCAAGAAAGGATCCAGTCAAGCATCACATATGATCATTGCATTATAATGGAACACATCTATCAAGAAGGGCCAAATCTTAAATGAGTCCTGCCAGCTGATATAGATGGATCTCCACTGTGAGAAAGCTTTACAATAAAGACAGGAGTTGCTGTCTTTCAATATGTCTGTCTTTAGGTATGGGAGAGTGTGTGAAAGAAGGGAAGTGACCAGATTGGTGTTACTGCATATGAGTGTATCATAAGAAGAATAGAAGAATAGAAAGAAAGTAGGAAGGCCACAGTCAGCTTATTACCTGTCAACCACAATCAGAGAACTCTGTCAGATGGTAGATGACCTCGCTCTCATTTATTGATGTCAGTAGAGATGGGAGGCCATCCAGCTCAACACTGCATGGCAGTGCTGGCTAACACACTATAAAACATGGCCATGAGTCTCCAGCTTTCAGGAAATATAATCAAAATGCAGAGGTGACATCATGTCATGAGCTCTGTTTCCCACTTTAAACATGAACGTTTCAAGGCTCTTAAGTTAAAATCGGCAGCAATCCTTTATTAACATCCATGATAACAAATCAATCTCTGATTAAAGGTCACTGTGCTCAGACGCAATTTGTTACACAGTGAGCTCTTTATGAGAACAAGACTAATGTCCAAATACAACTGCTAACACAAAGACAAACATTAAACCAGATCTTTGGCTGTTCTTGGAATGTGGCTCCAAGAGGTAAGATACCGACATAGGCTCCACAGTCAGTTTTATCAAATTTAGTCTTTCAATGCCATCCGGATGACCTTACAAGGAGATTTAGACACATTGTGCCTTCCTTGTCTATTTCCTTGGGACCTTTATTAAACTCATAATAGCATAGCTTACAATACCATAACAGAGCTCCAGTCTCATTCATCACCAAACAATAAATCAATGCAAAGCAGCCTATTAGCATCACATGTAATTTGGCTAATCTGTAATAATCTCACCCTTGGGCAAACATGCATACAGTTCTATTTCAATAGATGCTCTTCTGTGTAAGTTTCTTACAAGATGTGCTTGTACAGGAAATTCTAGGATCCATCAACAAAATGTTTCTTTGAGCTGCCACATAAAGGAGTGATACCATTATCTTTCCTCTTTGACTACTGAAGGGAGGTGGAATACGATCAGGGAAACAGCTAATTTCAGTCGGAGGATGTCCTTCAACCAAATGCATAGATTCACCTCTATTTTCTCTAAGTATTAGGTGAATGATATCAGACACGGATGTGTAATTTTTGGGTGGTAACAGCAAATTACAAAGGGCAGCAAGCAGGGTTTCCTCTGCACAACATCCACAACTATGAAGCATGAACTGTTTTGATGCCCTCAGTGACTGGGTGGATCTCAGATTTCACAATATCTTCCTGGTGTTGTGCCACATTCAATTACTATTTTTTAAAAAGTGCTAACCAAACCAGCTTATTTTTACTTTTTTCTTTTCTTTTTCTAATCCTTGAAAACAGACCAAAACATCTTCTGACCAGTCACTCACTGGTTAAGAGCTACTTCATCAGGGGAGAGATGCTGCTCAGAGTATTTTCTCATGTAGGGCCACTAAAGCAGAATGCAGAGTGGTTTCTTCCTGATGAGGGGCAGATGCTGCTGTTGTAGCTTTCCACATGTAAATGTCAAATTTCCAGCTCAGATAATCACACTAAGGAGTTCATCATCGAAGGACAATTTCATCCAGAGCAGGCTACTGGTTGTGGTGTGTATGTATGTGTGTCTGGGGTGTGGCTAGGTAGGAAAAGTGCTACTCACACAAGATTAGATATGGGCAGCAGGGCTGATTACACAAGAGGCTGTGAGGCATGCAAAATCACATCATACAACAATTTTTTTTCTGTCTCTTACCCTTTACCAGACAGAGCTTCCATCTCTGCTCCGTCTGGATGCTCTTTGAAAAGATCATACAGCAAATGAATGCAAAGAAGAACAAAATGAAATAATGAGCATGCTGTGAAAAGGAAACCATCTTTGATAGATCCAATATCTGGTTTGTTTCAATTGCAAGCATGATATTGTTAAAGGAGACTGATAATGCACAGTGAAAATATCAAGCATCATTGCTTTTCAAAGCATGACCACTTCCTGGGTAAAGCAGAAGGATGGAGCCATGTCATAATACTTTGGCAGGGTTGATGAAGATGAAACTTACAGGTGAGTTCACTTCTCTATTTCAGAAAAAAGAATCATGACTTGGCACATTCACCATTTTCTGCTCTATAAGCTTAAGATTTTTCTATGAGGTATCGATGCTGTGACGGATCTGGCATTAGGAGCAAACAGTGACTAAGGAGACACATCCCTATTGTCTCTTAACTTCGACAAGACCTGTAATAGTGATACAATCAAATGACTCTTCAGTCAGCAATATCAATACTTGTCCCAATTAATTCACTTCTGACTTCACTGTTTGCTGTTAATAAATTTATGGCTCTTCGGAAACATAAAACCTCTTCATTGTGAATTCCTCCTTGAATATTTTATGTGGACATTATCTATAAACTTTTAGCGACCAGTGATGGATGAATGTCTCCTCAATGAGGGCAACGAAGAAAGATAGCTAAAAGTTGAACTATTTTAAAGCTGAAAAAGCACTACTGGCAGGTGTAGATGATTTTATTTCTCTGATATTATAGATAGACCTATTTATACAGATGTGTAGTTTTTTTATATGAAGTAGTTGTGATGTGTAGTTTTTTTATATACTTTTATTCTCATGTAAATACTTTTTATGCTCTGTCTGTTTTTATTTTGTTTATTTTGGCCTGTTTCTTGTTTTTGCACCACTCCAAGACAGATTTGTTTTATCTGCAATGAGGTCTGTCACGTTGGGCGGCGGAGGTGAGGACCCAAATGCAGGCAGGCGGCAGAGGCAGGATTGGTGCAGGATGACAGGGTTTAATGCACAGAACAAAAACA
>JBAFTC010000013.1:32417232-32430549 GCA_037177435.1 Melanotaenia nigrans | reverse complement strand
CGGTTTGGTGCGGTCCAATTTTTTTAAAAGAGCGGGACCCGCGGGTCGGAAAAAACCCCGACCCGCGCATCACTACTGTACACCCTGGACAGCTCGCCAGTCTATTGCAGACCTGAAACATCATGAACCGATAACAAACGAGGAGCTTCACAGCAGAAATAATCACAGATGTAATAACTGTGGTGTTTAAGGATGAGATTAAACTAAACTCAGGTCAGCCTGCTATGACTGAGCAGCTTCCTGTGGAAACTGCATTAAATGCAGCCACAGACAGGAAATCAGCTCTTCCTGGTTTGAGACATTGAATAAATCAGTCAGCAAGCAGTTTATCTGCCAAAGAACATGGTGGCTACATTTCACACCTCCAGAACGGCTGTCAGCTTTTTCTCCTGATCATTAAACGCTGACTTCTCTCCTGTTAGGTTGAGTCGCCTCCTCCCCAGATGTGGCCGCTATCTGTGACCAGACTTCTGTTCTTGAAGGGCGAAGATGCTTCTCTGATCCGGCGGCTGTGGCTCGGCCTGGAAGGATGACAGGACAGCAGACATGGAGACAGGGGAGACGTACACAGAACCACATTAGATCTCCTCAGGACCAAAGAACAAACATATTTTTGTAATATTTTCTACTCGGAGCATTTGTTTGACTTATTGTGAAGCCATACTCTACTAGATGTCAGGATGAGCTCGGAGGGCTTTCAGTACCGAGCGCTGTACGACTACAAGAAGGAGAGGGAGGAGGACATCGACCTGCATGTCGGGGACATGCTGCTGGTCAGTAAGGGGGCGCTGCTGGCGCTCGGCTGCAGCAACGGAGCCGAAGAGCGACCGTCAGAGATTGGCTGGCTTCCAGGCTTCAACGAAACCACTCAGGTACGACGACCCACTGACAGCACTGGTCTGCTCAGTCCAGCACACACCAGCACACCGAGGGCACCAGTAAATCTGATGGATCCGCTGTTACTATGCTGATTATATCCTCTGAGGATAAAATCTGTGTCAGGACTGAATTAAAACTGTAGGTGTTTCTGGTTTTACTGAGCAAGATTATGGTTGCCAAGCAACAAGACGTGAGTTGAGCTAATTTTAACTTTTAAAATTAGTAATATTTTATCTTCATCCACCAGGATGTCCCAGCAATCTTTCTGATGAAGAAAACATAGACTGGACTCTTACAGAGACTCTTGACCATGATAGCGTGGAACAGCTGGTCGCCATAGCAACCACACTATTAAAAACACAAACTTTGTACTAACAGGATCAGAAATGATGCAGGATTTATAATGAAAGATCTTAATCCAACTGCTTGCACCACCAACAAGAAGTTCTAGACTTCCAAATTTTCCTGGTTTCCATCTGCTTGCAGAAGCTGGTCTGATAGTTCCAGAAAGGGCTGGGCGCAATGTCGCCAACATCGGGTAGAAACTATCACAGCAGCGTCTGTGAGGGAGTTTCTTCGTTACGCCATCAGCTGGTCTGAGTGAAGCTCACAAATAAGATCAGGCTGTTTTATAATAAAAGAGCCAAATATAAAGATGTTGGAGGGGAAATGGAGCCGTCTGTTGGGATCCGCTGGAAAACTAAATAAGATCATATTAAATAACTGCATGAAAAAATAAACATTCATATAAATAGATACTGAGGGAGTATAGAAAATAAAATAAACTTGATCTTCTTGGGGTGGTGGGGGTTGATGTGGGTGGGGGGGGCAGGGTTTTATTTTACTGGGTTTTATTAAGTTTATGAGAGCGGTCTCTGGTTCAGAATAAAACGTTCGTTCAAAGTGAACAGTCACAATCAAGTTAAATTTAGCAGACTTATCATCAGCTGCTTTGTTTACCAGCAGCCTGCAGACGTCATGTGGTTTTTATAACGCCAGGATGTTGTGATGGAGTGAAATGAGGCCACGAGATAACGTTTTCTCACCTTTAATGTGACTTATAATCTGTACAGTTAACAGGAAAAACAAATCTGTTTAGAGGAAAAATACATAAAACCAGATACAAAATAAAACAAAGCAAACTGTTCATTTAAATTTTAGTTTGACATGAAAAATTTTAGAACATAAAAACGTTTGTTCAAATTTTCATTTTCTGCTAATCAGAAAAACGGACTTCACTCATTTATTGATTATTAAGTAAATGGATCAATGTTGCTCATGAAACATTAGCACAGGGGTAGCGAACGTCGGTCCTCGAGGGCACCAATCCGGCAGGTTTTCCAGGTTTCCCTGCTCCCGCTCACCTAACTCAAATGAAATGGACCCAACAACCTATATGATCTCCACAATGACTCGTTAGTTTAAGTCAGGTGTGTTGGAGCAGGGAAATCTGGAAAACCTGCCGGATTGGTGCCCTCGAGGACCGACGCTGGCTACCCCTGCATTAGCATCGTCATTAGTCATGTTGTTTTTACTTTACTGGGTAAAATGTGAATGTGGTGGATGGAAAATGAGTTAACCCTGATCATTTATCTAACGTCTTCATCTCTAACTGGATCCTCTTTGACCGATAGGAGAAAGGTGACTTCCCGGGGACGTATGTGGAGTTTGTTGGGAGGAAGAGGATGTCCCCGCCCACACCAAAACCCCGCCCACCCAGACCTCCATCTGCAGCATCAGTGAGGACCGACTCCGAGTCAGAGAGTGAGTAGAGAGTCCTTACAAGTCACCCAGCAGTCAGAGGATCAGAGATGTGGGATAAAAAGATCTGTTCTGTTAACCAGGGACGGCGGGTATCCCTAGATTATTTTATTTATAAAATTTATTTGTAAAAAACAGACGTTGACCAAAGAGCTGTACAATTAGAAAACAAGTGAAACAAAACAAAAACAGATGTCGACAAATACCAGAAACACAAAGGCCTACATGTCAAAGCTCACCTGAGTTTAAAGCAGTGAATAAAAATGGGTTTTTAATTCGTTTTAAGGTGAGGTCCTGGTGTGGAGGGGAAGCCGATTCCACAGTCTGGGGCCAACAACAGAAAAGCAGATCTCACGGTTCTGGAATGAGTGGGTTACAGGTGTTAAAGCTTGGAAAGATAGGAGGCTGGCCCATTGAACAATCCTCTCTAAAACGAGCTGAGATGCTGACGTTGGTGTGATACGACCACGTTTACGTGTCCCTGTTAAAAGCAGAGCAGCTGTGTTTTGAAGCAGCTGCAGGAGAGACGGCAGAGACTGTCTCATACCTGAATAAAGACTGAAACTAGTTCAGCCCCGAAGAGATAAAAGCATGCATTACTTTCTCAAGGTCAGAAAGGCGGGGGATGGTTTGACCTTAGAAATGATTCTTATCTGAAAGAATTCATCTGTTTATCAAATAAAAACAGACCAAAAACTTCCTAAGTTTTAACCGAACTTCTTTTGTAAGGTTACAAATGAATAATAATTAATTAGTTATTTAATAAAATCTTTGACCAGGTTGTTTTCATTCTCGATCAACCAATAGCAGCTTCAGAGTCTGCCCTAAAGAAACGCCGTCTGTCCAAAGGGGCTAATTTTCTACGTCCCGAGCAGAGCGACAGTTTCCCTCGACTTCACGTTGACACGAGTGACAGAAAGTAACTTTCTGGCTCTTCAGCTGTTTGCTCGGTTCAGCCGGAGGACTCGACTGTCGGAAACACGGTTCCCACGCCGCTCAGCCCAGATCGTCCTCATGTTACACTGACGCTAGGCTAGTATGCAGTCAGGGCAGTGGTTGCTGACTGATCACATCTCACATCACATGCTGACTCTGGGAAGTGTGTGTGTGTGTGTGAGAGAGGTTGTTGTTATCTGTGTGCTTCCCTCATCTTCCTCCTTTCAGGCTGGAACACAAGCTCACAGCTTTGGTGTCAACCAGGTCTGACTGTGTTGATTCAGCTTAGAGCTTCATGTTCAACACTTTGTGTTTTATTGTTGTTTGTTTGTTTGTTTGTTTGTTGTTCAGGCCTCGTGCTGCCGGACCTCCCAGAACAGTTCGGACCTCCTGATTCAGCCCCTCCCCTCCTCAGCAGACTGATGGAGGCCGTAGAAACCAAAGGTAGCAGACGCACACGAACACATTGAAACAGTGACTTTCTGACTGGTTTACTGCAGTGAAACAGGTTGTTAAAGAGGACGTGTTCTAGAAAAATCTCTTCTTTCTGTGTGTGAGGTCGGATATTTTTGTGTATCTGAGGTTCTAACTCAGAAACTCGGAGGAATCGACTCTGTGGTTTAGTTTTAGTGCTCAGTGATGGTTCAGTTCACCAGCCTGCTCCATCTGGATCTCCACCAACTACAGCTACAGATGACACATTCACTGCGCCTCAGACAGAAGGAACTCTTGTTTTAACTCTCGTTAGCATCAAACCTCTTCAGTTTTAAAGGTGATAAATAAATGAGCTGATGATGAGCCACCACACAGTTTTTATGGTCCGACCTGGAAATCTGACCTTTACCTCCTCTGTTGTTTCCTTTGTTTTTTTTAACCACGGGAAGTTTTAAATTCAAATTCCCTGTTTGTTATACGAATGCAGCGTTCTCCGTATAACCAGCAGTTCTTAATGTTGGCTGATGAAACTGGACCAGAACTCAGAGGAGTGATGGAGGGAGGAAGGATGGTGCTGGTTGGACTGGTGGAGCTGACCGACTGTTGATGGTTTGTTTCTAGAACAAGTGTGGAAATGTGACATGGATGTGTGTGAACTACAAATTAATTTTGGGATCATAAAGTTGTCCTGAGTATTAACCAGTTTAAAACGACTCAAACCAGCTGGCGTCTGAAGGAAGGAGCTGTGATGTTATTGATTAATAGAGATGTGATTATAGGCAGGGCCGAGGAGTAGGTGGTTGTTTTAAGGAGGAACATCTGTTTCCTGTACAGATGTTTTACTTTATTTATGGACTCTTTTTTTTTTTTTTTTCCACAACATACAGTTTACTTAAAAATAATAAAAATAATTTGGTGAAGAGCTGAAGGTGACATCTGAAACGTTGCAGCAGATTTACCAAACAGACGTCCTGGTGGGATGTTTGTCCATCGTGATGTGCGCCTGCTGATTCTGGATCAGATTCTGGATCCGACGTGTGCGGTGGATTTAAGGTGGTGTCATTCAACATGGTGGTTTTCTAAAGTATCGTTTACGAGCAGCTTGCTGCAGTAGAAGCTTCACAGTTCAGTCAGCCCGGTTGTCCACCTATAAAACCTGTTTTCAGGAAGACGCTTCCCAGGAGACGAAGCCTCACTTCATGTGGATTTTATCACTTTCCATAGTTGGAGTAAAAACCTGGATGGTGAACATGTTGTTGCAGGTCTGGACAGTCCTGGTGTGTACCGCAGCGTGACTGGAGGTGTTCTGGACACCCGGCAGCTAGCTGACACCGGTGAGGACTCAAACTTCATCATCATCATCATGATGAAGCCACTCTGACCTCAGTGAGCCTCTCCATGTTAAACCAAGGTGTGTTTGATTTCAGACCTAGATCAAATGGAGGTCCCATCCCTGTGTGACGGGGTGGCCCGGTTCCTGCAGGATCTCCCCGGTCCAGTCCTGCCCTCCTCTTTGCAGGCTGACATGGTTCACGCAGTCCAAGAGGTCCGAGACCCGGAGGACTGCGCCCAGGTGCTGCGTGGCATGGCCAGCTCCCCGGCTTGCCCCGCCCAGTACGGTCTGACCTTGCTCAGCGTGGTCCGACACCTGGCCCGCTTGTGTCTGCACGGATCCAGAAACCAGCTGAGCCCCCGAAACCTGGCCGAGACCTTCAGCCCGCTGCTGTTCCGCCAGGCTGCAGGGTCAGAATCGCATCCCCCTTCATGTCCTGCACATCCTGGATCTTTTCTGTCAGGATCAGCTGAGAAATCAGACTCAGTCAGACTTGTTTTAGTTCCTAATCTATGTCAATAAAGCTTGAATGAATAAATTTAATCCCAGCGTGGTTTGAACGAAGGCAGCAGTCTGCTGGTAAAGGATTTATTTTCATGAACCCTCCTCATCTGGGGATGGACACCAGCTTCAGGAGGCAAACTCAGACCTTTCCCTGTCCTTGTTGTTGGAGCAGGGAAACATCCGGGTTGTGGAAGAACTAGAAGCTGATTATTTTCTCTAAATGTAGTTTTTGTCTTTGTTCCCCTTTGGCAGGATGAGATAAGCTCAGCCTGATCAATGCATTTAAACATGACTAGTTTTTATTTTTGAATCTACCCCAATCTGTCTCTGTGCAGGTCTGAATCTGGTCTGGATCCTCTGGTTCAGGTCCTGGAGGTTCTGATAACCAGCGAGCTCAATATGAACCAGGCTGCGCCAGGTAACACACACCTTTCTGTCTGAAGTCATCGGGAACGTCACGTCTGCTCTGTGAGCGGAGGAGGACGGAACAAATCCGTTAGTTTCCGTGTTTGCACAGCGGAGCTGTAAATGATCACAGAGCTCCAAGAACAGCTGTTTGTTCTGGTTTTAGGAAAACTGGGGGTCGGCAACAAATGTTCAGGATTTATGAAGCTGGCAGCCGGGGGAAAATCCCACAGGAACATGATCCTTTGGTCTGTTTAACCTTCAGAAAACCTTCAAACTCTTCGGTCCAGATCTGCCTCCTGCAGTCCTGCTTAGGTTTCTAAAAAAATATTTTATTTTAATATTCATTTTTCCTTTGATACCCTGAAAGGAAACCAGCTGCTTTTTCTTTAGTTTTTAGCCTATAAATTGAGAATAACGTGAGAACTTTGAACGCTGGTCTGAGTGAGCTGCACATGCTCAGTGAGGGATTTTCTCTTCTCTCCTCGACCTGAAATATCAACAGTAAAGTTAGATTTCTAACTAAGAGATGGCTGCTACAAGCTGTGCGTCCTCAGTTCAGATTGTACTTACATTTATAAAAACCTCCTCTTGTTATAATTATTATGGTAATTTTCCTGTTTATTTTATTTTTATTAATAAAAAAAACACGCACCAAAACAAACTCCTTGTATGTGTAAACCTACTTGACAATAAACCTGATTCTGATCCTGACTTGAGTCACCTCGAACTCGAAAGAGATTATCCTGGCTCGTCAGCAAACAGAGGAACCTGCTTGTTGTTTCATCTCTTTATGTTTTGTTATGATGAAATCAGCACTTTGGCACATACATGGTTCTGGCTTCGTTCTGGACTCTCAGAACCACAGTGCTTTCTGGTGAACTGGCCCACACCAGTTTAACCAGGAGTGGGAGGACTTTACTTAAACAGCAGGTCCTGAAAGTTGATGGTTAAGTTGTCAGGCTCTATTATAACCTACGTTTTCCCCAAACAAACTGCATGAAATTTCATGTTAGGATGTCAACAGTTAAACTGCTCATCCGTCTTCTTCTGTGGTGGCTGCTGTGGTGTTTGTCCGGTGGGTGGAAATATGGTCGTGTAGGCCTGTCACGACAACAAATTTTTCTGTGTGAAAAAGGTTCTCAGAAATTTTTGCGATCAGTGATAATATTGCGCAAAAGTGTCGTGATTTTTAGACCATTTTCAACTAATGTAATAACAATGCCATAATAATGCAAAGACACCCTTTCAAAGATCAATTAACTTCATTTCAGTAATGCGGCCCACTGGGAATCCTCCCCAACCTCTGGATTAGCCGGCATCGCTCTGGATGTGTATTTCAGCCTGAGAAATCGGATTTAGTGCGAGAGTGTGAGAAGCCACTCAAGTGAGATTTGGCAGCCCTGTAAACAAATGCAGCGTACGGGCTGGTACAGGTTAGTGCTTCACCACGGTGTGGTGCTGCAACACGCTGCTGTCACGTATGACACGAGAGAGAGATCCCTCCACAAGAAACCGGAGCGTTCAGTCCAGATGCTCCATATGAAACCTGCTGTCACACACAGTCTATGGTAAAGTAAGAGAGAAAAAAAAGAAGAAACGCTAATAAAAATGATCGCGGTCGGTAAAATCACCGCGCACATTTTTTCTTAACGTGCAATTAATTGGCTTATTGTTTATTACGAGAGGAACGATCAACTAAGATATGGCTTATTGATCTTTTCCTGCAGCACCAGAGGACCCAAATGAAACAGTTTGAACTGAACTGGGCCGAAGAAACAGTCACCACCATCATCATCATCCTCTACAGGCTACCAGCAGGTGACCTGCAAAAACGCTGTTCTGTGGGTAAAAGTCCCTGATTAAATTTCAGGAGTGTGGACGTGTGACAACAGGACTTTTCTTCCTTCTTCTTCTCTTTCTTACTGCTGTGGACCCGAGTGTTTGACTCATCAGGCTCTGGGGTCATCTTTACCGCGAAGCTCTGCAGGAGCTTCATTGAGAGGAAGGTTCTCGCCATCCTGGCGTCCAGCGCAGCCAGTCAGAGACATTGATCCACTGCTGGTTATCTGATCCAGGACCGGAGAACACAGGTGAAGCCAGGGAGGGTGGATTAGATCCAGGTTATGCAGCAATCTAATCACATGAATAAAGACCCCAAGTGGCAAAATAACAGACTGTAGGGAGGTGGTCTGGTGGTCCAGTGCAACATTATGCTAGTTAAATAAATGTTAAGAACAGCATCACTTTAAATATACGAAGGAACAAAGACGAGTAATGAAGGGATGTACATCAACGCGTCAGGTCCAGATTTCACTGGGAGATCTCCTCGGGTAGCGGTTTGGGTTTGGTAATCATCCGAATGGCCACGGGCGGGCTACAGACCATCTACGATACCACCGCTGCTGCTGTGATCTCTACATGAACCAAACACTGATTGGTGCGCCCTCTAGTGGAATCCTCTGGCAACCAGCACAGTCCACCGGTGTAGATGTGAATGACTGCACTTCTAGAACCGCCCCGCCCCTTCAGTACCTGGTGATGTCGTAGACCATGAGGGCCCCGGCGGCCCCTCTGTAGTAGGACCTGGTGACGGCCCTGAACCGCTCCTGACCCGCCGTGTCCCAGATCTGCAGCTTCACCTTCTGGCCGTGGACTTCCATGATCCTTGTCCCAAACTCCACCCCGATGGTGTGAGGACAGTCCGCCATGACTGAAAACACACACAGGCACAAATTTACTCAACTTCCAACACGGAACAAGAAGGAAATATTAAAAAACTGACGTGTACGTCTCCCAGAGCTCCCATAGCAAACTGGGATGTTGTGAGACGTTGCTGCCTGACAAACAAGTTTAGATATTAAAGCCTGAAGCTTTGAGCAGAGGGAAGAGGAGGAGAAAGGAGGAGGGACTCACATTTCTTCTCTGTGAACTGATGCAGCAGACACGACTTCCCGACTCCCATATCACCTGCAGAAACACAAACAGGACACAGGTGAGCTGTGGGCGAAGCCGCTTTTCTGAAGCAGCTCCAGCTAATCCCAATCCTCTCCGGGAGGACAAGTCTCCAACATCTGGGATTCGTACAGAGTTTTGATTGAGACATGTAGGAGGTCATCCTGAGATGCTTCACCCTCGTAGCGTCTTCCCTGTGGTCGTCCGAGGAACAAATGACTCGGCATGGTTGGCCTGTTCACAAAGCATGAGGTATAAATTGTCTCCACCTCTGTGCTCCTGCTTTACAATCAACGCTATTCCAGCTCATTACCCCATAAACCAGGTGGTTTTGGATTGAAAGCAGTGTGGATGTGCTCCCAGCAACACGCGAGAGTCTGTAATCACCTCATCTGTGCACCACATTTTCCGGTTTCTGAGGTCAGGTACGAGCTCCATCCCAAAAACCGGTGGGACGGTGTGTAACACAGAACATCCTTACTTAACCTCATCAAGACATTTTAAATTCCCAGCAGAAGTTAAACAGTAGAAAATGAGACATTTCAGCATTTCATGGAAATCTTGAGCTGATTGTCCATCTTTTGTTTTACTGGGAATAAAAAGTGCTTTCAGGACATTTGCAAGTCGAAGCATTCTGGTTCTATATTTTATCATTTACAATATTATTTACATCTTATAACCTCTTCTGAACGTGAATCTTCCTCATCGCCTCTTGCTCTTTATGTTCAGCATGAGCCTCCATTTCCACGGCGAGGCTGAACATTCGCTCCCAGGCCTCCAGCACAGCGCAGCGTTTTTAGACATCGAACCATGTGACCCTCATGTGTGATACAGCACATCTGGAACTCCATCAAAAACCCCTGGATTTCTGCATTCATGACTCATTAAACTGATTAGAAACTTTTCAAACACACGTTAGGTACAATCTCCAAATTTCTCCTTAAAGCCTCAGAAAGGCTCACACAGAGAAAATGATGAGCCATTTCGAAGCTACGGAGGTGGAGTTAAAACACTTTCTGATCTCTGACAGTCAGAATACGGAAGGCTATGATCACGCTCACATTTCTTCCCTCCAACCAGCAGACGTCTCTGGCATTTACTGTGCAGTGGCTTTCAGTAAATCTCTTCTTGTGTCCTTGGTGAGACTCGCCACCCTCCTTGGCTCCAGGGTCGGTGTCGCTGGTGTATGAAAGTGGATAAATGTTTGGTGGTGGTCGTGAGCTCGGTTGGACAATAATTTGATCACAATATATATCGATCAATAGATGTGTGGTGCGAAAGAAAAAAGAAAAGAGTTGATAAAAAGTTCAATAGAAAAACAGTTTCCCTTTCTTTGTCATTATAGCCTATCATCTAGCTTAATACTACAGTCATTGCTTCCTCCCAGCCAATCACAAACGCAGAGCCAGGCACCAAGCCCCGCCCCTCTCAAACTACAACAGAGTACACGTGTATTGTAAAGGATGTTGCAGCAAGGAGAGGCGGAGGAAAAGAGGTTGGGGGTGAGGAAAATAAAAGGCCCATAGTGATGCAAGGCTGCAGGGGGAGCTTTTCCTATGTTTGTTTTGTTCTAGTTGAGTGGTGTTTCTTTACATGGTAGCCTAGTCCTACCAGTTTCTGAACTACCTAACGGCCTCTTTCTAGCGGGTGTGCTGCGCTCTGGCCGAGCCGCGGTTTCGTTCCGACCTCTGTGGTGGATGAATTCACACTGGGAGCGCCCCAGACGCAGAGCGCCCACCAAAGCAGTCCACCTAGCAGCTGACAGGATTTCCAGTCTGGCTCCAATGAACAGCTGGATGCTAGCTGGACGCTAGCTGGACACGCTGGACGCTAGCTGGACGCTAGCTGGACACGCTGGACGCTAGCTGGACACCCTGGACGCTAGCTGGACACGCTGGAGGTTGGAGTGAAACCGCGGCATAGCCGGAACATGTGGATCCAGTGGAAACGGGTGTAAAACTGGTAGTGTGCTAGTCCCACCAAAGGAAGCTATTCTATTTATTTCTTTAAAAAGTATATTTAAATGCTTTTGACCAGGTTGAACGCTACCTTGACCCATTCCAGTGTGCATATAGGGAGGGTGGAGGTGTGGAGGATGCTGGGGTTTGGTCTAGGACCAAAGATATGGTCATCGATATTAGAAAGTCTCCATCAAACCCCATCGAGGACGAGGACAGCTATAAACATTTGCTTGTGGTTCTTGACAATAAATTATGTTTTGGGTCTCACATTGACGTCACCTCAAAAAAGGTTTAAAAGCAAAGTTTCTGGATCCCAGCAGGAGGGCCTTTAGGTCATCTTCTACAAAAATGTTCTAAGGAAAGCTGATTCTATATTGAATTGCCTGGACCAGCCGCTCCAGAATGAGTTCATTACCTTCGGGCCGTCGCTTCAGGGCCTCGTTCGGGGTTGTCCTGCTGTTCACCTACTACATGGAAACGACCACTAAGGTGACAGAGTTCTTTTTGTTTTTAGTTGTTCTTAGTTAACCCATTTAAAGCTCATTTACTGTTTTGGACTGTGTGAATCTCTTTTTTGACACACACCGCTGGTTCTGATTTTATTTTTGATGTTTTGATGTGATGTCTGTCCTCTGTTTGTCCTCTGGCTGCAAACCAATTTCCCTCCGGGGACAATGAAGGATTCGATTGATTAAAATATTTTTCCAAATCTTCAGGTCACTTTGTTTATGTTGGTCAGTATTTATTGATGACACTCAGATCTCAAGCTGGTTTCTTGTTCTTTTCTAAAAACCTTCAGTGGTAAGAAAAGGTGGTTGAATGAAGTCTTGAATATGAATTCAGTGTTTGTGTGTTTTTGTTTGTTTTAAATTGATATGCTTTTCTTTATGTGACTTTGAAGCTTTGCATGCAAACAGCAGACCCTCATCTTCAGCTGGTTCTGTGTGCAGGAAGGCGTCAACGCTGTCCATCACCGGCTGCCGTAGCCTGAGGACATGAAGCTCTACAGGCTCAGTGAGCTGTTTATCAAAAGATTAGAAGTATTCAGAAATCCCAGGATGGGGAATGTTTGTACACACCAGCCGTATACAGGATTAGATACTGCTTGTCAGGCTGTGTTAAACTGTTACGACCTTTTCTTTTATTTCCTCTTAATTCATGTTTAGACAATTTCCTTGTGTGTAGTACTTTGTGAAGCTGAGATTTATAGAGGGTTTATTAAGTTTTACTTTCATCTCTGAAAGTGACAGCAGAAACAGTAAAGTTAAACACATCTGCCTGGAAGACAAGACATGCGGAAGCTTAGAAACTTCAACGTGATCATTGATCAATAAACTCACCGATGATGATGTATTTGAAGATATAGGAGTAGTTGTACGGAGCAGCTGTCATCTTTATTCTGTGGAGGAGACAAAGACGGAAACAGTCAAGAGTCCACGCCCAGTCTGACAGTCCGAACCGGGTCAGTCTCTCGGTACCTGAACCCAAACCGCTGGACGCAAACAAAAGCAAGCAGCTGACTGGGTTAAAACACCGCTGGGCTGAACTGTGAACCTAGCTTCAGCGCGAAGCATGACAGTCATGAGGAGCATCTTTAGCAGAAGTACTAAACACGATCACCTGACTTCTTTCTCTGAAAACCCTCAATTCCTCTGTTAGCTTAGAGCAGCGGCTAACCGGCTAAGAGCCGCACTGCTGTCTACGCCTTGCTAGCGGCTAACAGCTAACAGCAGAAAGACACTTTTGTTTAACCTAACAAGAAAAGACATCAAATAAAACATCAGACAGACAAGCTGGGTTATAAATTCAGTTGGTTTTACCTTCCGACTGACGGTCTATCCAAACTGCAAAGCTGTTTAAACTGCAGGCTAGGCTGGTAATTATGGCCGTTTGTTGGTGAACCTGCTGAGCCGTCAGGAAAACCTATCGCTTCTTCCCTGACTCTTCCTCTGCTCAGAAATAGATGTAATATCGCGAGAATTAAAGGCTTCTACCGCCACCGAGTGGACGAGGACGAAAAGGCAGATGGTCTTTGAAATTAATTAAGCTCTATTCAAATAAATTTAATCGTATAACAGCTTAACTTTAGGTCTGTTCATTTTTGTCCAGGGATATTTTCTATTTCTTTTTTAACTGTTTGAATATATA
>JBAFTC010000013.1:32397567-32411309 GCA_037177435.1 Melanotaenia nigrans | reverse complement strand
TACCTCCCAGTCTGACCGCTGAGAAACATCATGTCTGATGCTGACTGGGATTAAAAGGGTTCAGTCTCTTTAAAAAAAAAAAAAAAACAGACAGATGGACTAAAAATAGTAAAAAATGGCTCGGAGTTTTAATGTTAAAATCTAGAAGCTGATCTGATCCAGGAGCTGATGTTTGTGGAAACAGCTTCTCTAGACTCGGGCGTGGAGTTTTAATGGAAACGAGACAAATCCTGGTGTAAAACTGTTCAGATGTTTTTTGCTGATTCTGTGTCCGTCTGCAGGAAAGGAGGCAACAACAAACTGATAAAGATCTTCCATCGGGAGGGGAAGTACGGCTTCTCTGACCCGCTAACCTTCAGCTCGGTGGTGGAGCTGATAAACCATTACCGACACGAGTCTCTGGCCCAGTACAATCCCAAACTGGATGTCAAGTTGCTGTATCCGGTTTCAAAGCATCAGCAGGTCTGACCCAGTCTGAATCCACAGCTCTGCCTGTCTGCATTCTGTCCTGTCTGATTGGCCGTGCTGTTGTTGCTGTTCAGGACCAGGTGGTGAAGGAGGACAGCATCGAAGCTGTGGGGAAGAAGCTGCACGAGTACCACCTGCAGTACCAGGAGAAGAACCGCGAGTACGACCGGCTGTACGAGGAGTACACCAGAACGTCGCAGGTACGCCTCCACACGTTCGAATCCCACTCATTTATAAAAAAAAAAGGCTTCTTCCTGCTCCTGTCGTCATCATCATCAACATCACCATCCTCCTTTTCATCCCACAGGAGATACAGATGAAGAGGACGGCCATCGAGGCGTTCAATGAGACCATAAAGATCTTCGAGGAGCAGTGTCAGACTCAGGAGCGATTCAGCAAAGAGTACATAGAGAAGTTTCGCCGGGAGGGCAACGACAAGGAGATCCAGAGGTAGGCTGTTACCATGGCAACTGTGGCCTTTTCCACACTCTCAGATATGAAGGATGCCTGGTTGCTATGGCACCAGATGCTGCAGGAGGAACCTGCTGCTGGTGAATTTGGTTTGTCGGCCAATCACAGCGTTTTATTTGGAGCAATGTTTGTGTTTAATGGTTTCTGCTGTATCAAAAAACAGAAGAAAAAGGAAAAAAAAAACATTTTTCCAACTTTTATCTGTTTTCCATTTGAGGAAGTTTATTATTTTAACTGAGAGTCATGTTCACCCCGGTTATTCAGAGCAGACATTAATCTGTTTATTCCCACGTCTTCTGTGTCCCTGAAGGATCATGGAGAACTACGACAAGCTGAAGTCTCGGATCAACGAGATCGTGGACAGCAAGCGGCACCTGGAGGTGGACTTGAAGAAACAAGCTGCCGACTACCGGGAGATCGACAAGAAGATGAACAGCATCAAACCAGACCTGATCCAGCTCCGCAAGACAAGGGACCAGTACCTGATGTAGGTGTCGGGCGGAGATGCGGCCGGATCAGAGGGAAGCTGGTGATCCGACTCGTTCATCTAACATCTGGTTGTGTTTCAGGTGGCTGACTCAGAAAGGAGTTCGACAGAGGAAGCTGAACGAGTGGCTCGGTCTGAAGAACGAAACCACGGAGGAGTAAGTGCCCCTGCCGAGTCAGGCTTCCAGGTTTTTCTGAAGGAACGTGAATGAACTCAGCAGCTGGTTTCTGACACACGTGTGCTGATGCAGAAGATTTAAAACTGATGAAAACATCACAGGTCCTTTAACTGGACTCAGTAAATCTGGTTAGACTTTTCTTTTCCTTCATTGTTCCTGAGCCTGGTGATCCATTAACCCCCCAGCCCTCTGCAGGCATTTTATTTATTTTTCTCGACTGTTTTTATTTGCTGTTCATTTCTGCTGTGTTGCAGCCAGTGTGATACTTTTCTGCAGTAACTCGTATTTTTAGTCAAATCTTTAAACTCCAGTGTCTTTTTCTCTCAGGTCTTTTATACTAGAGTTGGGACAGATCTGATAATAACTGCTCTAATATTGACTTGATTCATGGCTCAGATATCAGGCTATCGAGTTTCCAGTTCAGACCAAGCAGCAACCTCTGGCGGTAAAATGTGAAGCCTATGTAGAAGTGCAAAACCTTGCAGTTCCCCCCTCGTCCACTAGGGGCTCCAAAACAGAGCAAATCCCCAAAGACTCCCATATTAAAAAGACCAACTTCACAGCAGAAATAAACATGTTTAAAGCCTGGATAAAAATCCATTTCAGGATTAATAGGCCAAGTTTACCTTCATGACAACTGTGAGGGGAGCGATTTTTTTTTTTCTAACTCATCCTTTTGGATGTTATTTAATCTTGAAATTTGGCATAATTAGGGGCGTGTCCTTTTGATTGACAGGTATCCAACATCCGCGGAAAGAAGGGAGAGTGCAGCACAACCACGTTTTTTAGCCGGCTAACAGAGCGCCTTAACTTTAGCTCGCCTACCTCCATTAATTTGTTAGCTACCATTAGCTTCGGGTTAGCTTAGCTACAAGCAGCTCAGAGTTTGATAGACATCAATCATCCACCCCCACCTTCACAGCCCCCCCGCTCAGCTCCACATCTTTGCCCATTTTTGTATTTTCCGGGAGCAACAGCAGGCATGACGCTGCCAAAATGGCGACAGTAGGAACCGCCCAACAAACTTCACTTTTGCTCTTCAGAAACCAACGGGTGATGTCATGGAGGCTCCATCCAGCTTTTATATACAGTCTATGGTTCAGACAATGTTACGGAACACCTGCACCTACAAGCCTGATGGGGAATGAGCTGCTTTTCCGGGTTTCCAGAGTAAAACGTTAAACTAAAAATCGAAGAAGAAAATAGTGCAGCAGACTCTCCTGAAGCGTTCCAGTGGAACAATAAACCAGCAGGGATGAGGGAAAAGTCATCATTCTGGCCAGCCAGTAAAAAAGGCTGCTAGCTAAAATGCTGTAATCCTGCGTGACAGTATGACTCACATGAAGTAGGTGAAGGAAGACGTGGAATTCTCCTGCTTGGGTTGTTTTGCTCATAGCTGTAGCTTGTTATGCATGACGGGTTTATTTCACAGCGCAGTGTTGGTGACACTGTGTGGAGCATTTTAAACGTTAGCCACGCTTTCACTGAAATACGGAAACCTGTGGAGCATTTTAAACGTTAGCCACGCTTTCACTGAAACACGGAAACCTGTGGAGCATTTAAAACGTTAGCCACGCTTTCACTGAAACACGGAAACCTGTGGAGCATTTTAAACGTTAGCCGTGCTTTCACTGAAACACGGAAACCTGTGGAGCATTTTAAACGTTAGCCACGCTTTCACTGAAACGGAAACTGTGGAGCATTTTAAACGTTAGCCACGCTTTCACTGAAACACGGAAACCTGTGGAGCATTTTAAACGTTAGCCACGCTTTCACTGAAACACGGAAACCTGTGGAGCATTTTAAATTTAACTCCTTAAATGCCAGATTATTTTAATTATTGCCCTATTTTCATCTAATGTCATGAAAAAGGGGAATATAAAAATATAGATGTGACAATTTTATAGCAGGTGTGTATGTGTTTTGGACACCAGGGTCATCGGAGGGACTAAATTTGGTGAGGACACGCAGGCTAGGATCCATTAAATTGTTACACAGGTTACCAAGACACTGCTACGATCTGACTGAACTCTGAAGAGACAGAAATACATAAAAATATGAGGCAGCTGAGATGTCCTGCAGGTCCAAGGAGAACCAGTCTGAACCGCCATCATGTCTGTCCATCAAAACCTGATCCAGTAACATAAGAAGTGAAAACCAGCCACTTTCTCATTAGAAACGGAAGACGTATAACTATTAAATCCACCTTTTATTTTCACTCCCAGTAAAAGCTCTCCAGCTTCAGGACTTAACACCAGACATCCGACATTTTCCTCTTTGACCCATGAATCAGCAGTAATAAAATAATCTTCCAGATCAGAGCAGAAACTTCCAGAAACGTCACCACTGAAATCTAAAATTATCATCTGTCCGTTCCTCAGCGAGTACAGCATGGTGGAGGATGAGGAGGACCTTCCTCATCATGACGAGCGTCTGTGGCGTCTGGGGAACATCAAGCGTGGCCAGGCTGAAGCTCTGCTGCGGGGGAAGAGAGACGGGACCTTCCTGGTCCGGGACAGCAGCAAAATGGGCTGCTATGCCTGCTCTGTGGTGTAAGTGTCCCCCTCTCACCCATTGCTCACCCGTTACTCAGCGTCTCTCTTCCTGTTTGTCTTACCTGTCTGTGTCTTCGTCCTCAGGGTGGAAGGCGAAGTGAAGCACTGCGTCATCAACAAGACGAGCACTGGCTACGGGTTCGCCGAGCCCTACAACCTGTACGGTTCCCTGAAGGAGCTGGTGCTGCACTACCAGCACACCTCGCTGGTCCAGCACAACGACTCGCTCAACGTCACGCTGGCCTTCCCCGTCTACAGCCAGCAGCGCCGGTGACCCGGCACCCCATCACAGGACATCACCCTCTGAGTTCTGCTCAGCTCACGGAGGCTGATATCAGAGACGGATGGAAAGTGGGCTGCAGTCGGGATCACACGAGGACATTTCAGACGCCTCATGAATCACACGTGAACACGTCACATTCCAGTTAAACTTCCAAACAAAGCTCATCCTCACACTGAAACCCAGTAACCCGGATCCAGAGGTCAGACGATTCACTGGTGAGGAAAACTCTGCTCCAGTCCTGTTCCACGTGTAATCCAGCCACCAGGGCTCCTCTTATTTACTCCAAATAAAAGTTCCCAAATCTAAACCACGTTCCCTTAAAACGACTTCAGAGCCAAACTTTAAAGCCATCTAGGTGGTTTTTCTGCCCCCTGCCTGAGAGCTTTCCGGTCTGGCATTTCCTCGTCTCTGGACTGAAGCTGTCAGCTTTGATGCAGCAGAACTCGGACGGACTGAAACTTTAAACACGGATGATGTCGGACTTAAAAGATGAAGAATGAAGATGTTTCTTTAAACACTGTGAGGGCTTCAGAACGAGGCTTAAAACGAGGACCATCAACCTTCATTCCACACCTCCATGTGCTTCAGCTCGCCGTCTCTTTACCTTTCACCGTTAACTGTTTTTTAAAGAGTTGCTTCAACTTGCTGGGCGACGGCCACCATTTTTTCATTTCATTAAACGCCGGCAGCACATTCCCAGGATGGAGGGCTGGAAACAGACTTTTAAAGAAAAAACAATCAGGACATTAAAGAACTGGATCCTCTTGTGTTTTTCTGAAAATGCTGCCATTTCACGTCCGTCTGCATGAATTTTTTTTTTTCTGAATTCTCTCGAGAAACCAGGTACAGAAGATGAAACTAAGACTTTGGTTGTCATGGAAACCACATCCTTAGCTTTTATGGGATTCAGAGTCAACAGTGTTTTCGGGACAAACTGGTAGATTTAGTCATGATCGAGTGATGTTAGTAAAATATTAAATAAAAAAGTGAAAATGTGTCGAATGGGATAAAAGGTCATGAAAAATATGAGTTCTGATTAATAAAAACCTCCACCAGAGAATCTGCAGGTTTTCATGGTGACGGTGTAATCATTCCTCCGTCGGACCTTTGACTCCTTCACACGTCGGGCGTTTCCATATTTACAAGAACAGACTTTAATTTTCATCTTCCCATCTCTCACTGGGGATTGTTTTGTTTTCTTTTTCTTTTAACCCCCAAAGATAAAGCTCACCCTCCCCGTTTTATTTCTGCTTCAGTTTCCAAAACTTGTTTATGAGGCAAGTTGAGAAAATCCAACCTGAGATGAGAACAAAGTTTTCTGTCCACCAATAGAAATCCTACTAAAGTTGTGGAAAAGGTTGATGATGTGTCTGTTTTAATATACTAAAAAAATAGAATACCAAAAACAAATGAGACCACAAGCACCCCTCCTCCAGTAAATGCTCGTCTGCTGTGATTGGTCAGCTCTGATCACATGACCTGATTGTTTCTTCTAAAGTTTGAAACTGAAAAACTAATTTTTATTTGGTAGAAAAGGCGCCTGAGTGCAGGATGTCTGTCAGGATAAAAAGCCTCACACCACCAAAAACACAGACAGGATTATTTTATTCTTTTTTGTGGATGAGATGAGATGAGATGTTTAGAGCTGACGGCTGAATTCAGCATAATTTGTTTTGCATTAAATCTCATTTCCAGACGTCTGAAAAAGAACCAAATCAGAAGTTTTTATTTGTGTTTGACTCCTTATTAACGATTTCCTTCCACATCTTCAGACATTTAACCATCAGTTTGATTTATTTCCTCCGTGTGAATAAAACTGAAGGTCTGGGCATCCTGACAGCAGGAAAACAAAGATGTGTTTTCATTTCAGGATCTTTGTCAGCTTTAACACGTTATTTTAAAACATTTATACGTTTAGATGTAATTAAAGAATTCGGTCAAATCCAAGCAGGTTTTAGGCTTCATACAAAAACCCCCAAATACAAACTTCTTAGATACTCTTCATCTTCATCGTTACGATGTTCAGAATAAACAGAACGTTTCATTCAGGCTGAAAATGATTTAATAAATCACAAAAATGGGAAATACTTTCATGTTTGGCACAAACTGGTCTAAAAAGAAAACAGAACAAACGCCATCAGAGAGAAAATACATCGTTTTTCAGATATCCATATCTATATCCTTTTTATTTATTGTTTTGCTGTTACATAAATATCTTTTCGTAGTTAATTTTAACGTTGAACTGAAACCGTTCAGGTAGTCCGGCTGGACTTTCTTCATTCATTCCAGCTCTGCTTTGTGTGAACACTCATCTGTTAAAAGAACAAACCTGGTGATGAAAACGTTAAAATTTCCTTTTTTCTTAGCGTACTTATGTCTGTTTTATCTCCATGAACACTGTATTTTCTGTATCAGAAGTTTTTTTTTCCTTCTCGCTCATGCTGTTAGTGTTGATGACAATAAAGCACCAAAACCAGGAAACATGATTCTGTTGTGTTGTTTACTCTCATGGAAGTTTTTTAGTCTAAAGTTCGTCTACAGACGTGGAAGAAAAGGTTCACCCTGTTAAACCACCAGCTCGTGAAATGAGGTAAATTTGTCAAATTTAATTCATTCAAGAAAAACAGACAAATTTAAATGGATAATGCACCTAAAATGGGTTTATAAGCTGTAAACAACATGGTGTTGGTTAATTGTAATAAAAAGCATCTATACTGTTTATTGAATTAAGTTTTTCATTTCTTTAAAAATGTGGGTACAAAATGTGTCGTGACGCCGCGTACAGGGTAAAACCAGGTTTTGTTTTTTGGGATCTAGAGCGTACCGGTGCTTCTCTACATCATCTACAAACTTATCTGGCATCTTACAGATCTGTGCACATTTAGAGTTGTTCTTAGACATGTTAACAGCTCCATGTACGAGGTCTAGTGGTAGGACTGCTGCGTCTTTCCAGGTACTGGGGTGATCTCCGCGTTCACATTTCTTTATCTCATCAAAATAATTAGAGGAAAACAGGGTTGGTTGTCACACTTTTTACTTTAATTTCAATTCTCAAAACTTGGTAGCTTCAGACGGATCCATTGTCATCTCTAATGGAAGCCTAAAGTGTCACTTTTCACTCCTCAATATAAAATCTGTCCCAAAGATGTGGACAGCCAAATACAACTTAGTGACGACCATCCCCATGATGGGGTTGGTCGTCAGTTATTTCTATGAGGATTAAACAAAAAATAAAATATCTTAAAAAGGCAGATTAACTGATAAAATATACTTGAAATGTCATAATATTTTCTAAAAGGATTTATTCATAAACATCTGGATAATGTACTTCTTTTTGGAGATGTGACGTTCATAAACGAATCAATTCTTTTGAACGACTCTTAAATGAACGATGAGAACCGATTCACAGCTGTGAGCCGTTCAATTGTGACTTTTTTATATACAAACTTTTGACACTGCCTTCATTAAGTCAAATCAAACTTTATTTATAAAGCGCTTTTCATGCCATAAGCAACACAAAGTTCTTTACATGATTAAAAACATTTATGCACATCTCAGTTCAATAAAACAAGCCCATACATCAAAGTAGAATAAGAAAAAGAAAACACACACACACACACACACCAAGCCCCCCACCCCCCTTCCAGCTAAAAATGACTGAATGAATAAATTAATGAATAAATAAATAAGAAGTAGTACAGTTGAGTAAAATTAAAATAAAATAAATAACATGTGACATCATAGAAGTGTGATGTCCTACACACTCCAGTCATGTGAAGCATGTGGGCAGAGAGTTTTGTTTGGAAACAAATACTGTGTTTTATCCAAAACATTTACTAGAATTTACACAGACTGCTCAGATTTACCCTTTTTTATCTATATTTTCCCTATAATTTTTAAATCTTGTATAGTAGATTTTATATAGGTACATATTTTGTTTGTCATTCTTATATATTGTGAAATTTTGTAGGATCTTGTGAGAACGAGCCAGTCTTTTGAATGGCTCTTTGAAACGAACGGCTCCTCAAGATCCGGCTCCCTTCAAAGAGCCATAAATCCCATCTCTACTTCTTTGTACTAATACAAAGATAATTTATTTCTGGGTTACTAAAGCAGTACCCTCCCACATCACTGATAATATAGTAAATGATCATTTAGTTAAAAACAGATGTAGACATGATGTGTGATCCATGTTGCCCAGCCATAGTACCAGTTTAGTCTGATCAATCTTCCAGTGGAAGTCTTCCTATTTACCTTCAGTTCATGTCTGATGTGTGGGATCATCCAGCTAACATACCTTTTCTCAGCTTAGTTTAATTTCTGTTTCCTCCTACTGCAGGTACCATGTACGGAAAAGGCACTTACTTTGCTGTGAACCCTGTGTATTCAGCGCAGGGCTATGCCAGAGCCGACACAAGGGGACACAAGCGCATGTACCAGGCCCAGGTTCTTGTTGGAGACTACACCCAGGGAAATTCTGCAATGATAACACCTCCTTCCAAATCTGGGAATGCTGCCGACCTGTATGACAGCGTCACGGATAACAAAAATTCCCCAACCATGTTTGTTGTCTTCAACGACATCCAGGCGTACCCAGAATACCTGATCACATTTACGTAACCCATCATGTCCCCACTGCTCTGAGAAAACTTCTAACTTCTGTCATACCTGTAGTTTAGAAAGCTGCCAGTTCCAATCTGCCATAACAACTTGTAAAAGATAAATGGATGCTATTAACTCCTAAATAAAAACAACTATGATTCCTGAATTTGTAGTTTTCATTTAGAGAATATCTTCATTGTCATTCCACATGGTGTTAAAATTAGGAGTACTACTACGCACCTACAAGACATAAAATCAATAAATACACATAAAGCTTTGGCATATCATGCACAGAATAAAATGACTGCTAAAATAATGATCAAAAGATTATGTTGTTTATTTTGTGGAAGCAGGAGTTTGTGATGCCATTGTGTTGTTTATTGTCCTTGCTGACATTCTGTATGGTTGACAGCTTCTTTTCTCAGTGCTGTACGGTTGTTTCTTCTTTTGGTGTCCTCGGTGTCGTCATAGTCCTTTCTGTGATATATGACTTCACCATATGAAGATCTTCTCCTCTGGATCATGCTATTTTGTAGTAAATAACGTTTAGCTAGTGGCGTGGTAAAATACTTTCATGTAAAGAAGAGCTCTGGACATCAGCTTGATGTATAATAAAAAAATATGGTTTTGTTACAAAAAGTGACATTTTAAACAGATTTGCATCTCTGTGAGGTCTCTGGCCAAAATAAAAACTCAAAAATACATGTGTGTGGCATCCTTATGTACCTTTCAGACAAAGACAGTCCGTAGTCCTAAGTTGACCAATCCTGTGGAGCCACATAGGTTTACATGTAGGAGGTTGGGTCGTGAAGTTCATTCTCTAAGGCACCTAAGACACTAAGAATGGTAAAACCTATGTGTGCCTTACATTCTGTCTATACATGGAGTCTAAAATTCACTACTCTTAGCAAATTGCAGTCTGCTTAAGCTGCAACCCAGAATAATCCTAATCTGTGTCATTTTAATTAACTCTAATTATGAAATATTGAGATTAAGATGCTTCAAATACATAAAATGCAACTTTTGGAGTGCAAACTGGGAAAGGTACCAGAGCTACCTTAGTACTTTTAATGTAATTACTGGTTCAGAAAACTACTGGTTGTGGATTTGATGGATCGGCAACGTCTGCCAGAAGCTAGCCGGTCAAACATGATGAGCGAGGTGGGAAGAGTCCTTGAAGATGCTGTGTGCTCTGGATAGAACGTGGCTATTAATGGTATCTGTGATAAAAGGTGATGATCTTTGGTCCTTGTGGTTCTCTGGACAGCTTTACACTCAGAGTACCTCCCTGTAAGGCAGCATGTCAGGATGCTCTGGATGCTGCCTCTGTAGGACACCGGCAGCCTCCGTTATTTGGTTTTTCCCTCAGGAAGTGCCTTTTTAATAATGGCTGTTTGGGGACAAGGTGAGAGTCGCTGATATGAACACCAACAAGCTGCAACCACAGCTGCAGCACCGCCCACCCAGCTAGAACACCCAGCAACTAGAAAGAAATATTATTTCGCTTTAGAGTTGATTCTAATTTATGAAGGGAAACAGGTGCTGGCTTTTATAAATCTAAAAGTAGAAACACCACCTGTAGTTTACTTTGCTACGCATAGTTTGATAAACGACGCCCCTGATCCGTTCAATAGGAAGTTTCAGGTTAACGTCCTCAGTGACTCAAAGTTTAGGAACATGAACAAGAACCAGGTTTCAGAAGGAATGTGATGGAAGTTAACATGAGTTGTGACAGAGAACTGGATCTGAGCTGATTAAATGGTGTGTGTAGAGCTCTTTTTTCTGGCAGCGTGTCTGACTCCAGATCAGAAGGTTACGTGTTCAAATCACATCAGTCAGAAGCAGCTGCTGTCACACGTGAGTCTAATGAAAACAACAGCTGTGGAGAGAAATGTTGCTCAATAATTCATGTAGACGTGAAAATGTTTTCTAGATGTTTTAAACCATATTTGGGAGGTGAGAAACATAAAATTGATGAAAACATAAAATGTCCTCTCACCTTGTCAAGAGTCAAAATGCTAAATGAACCATGTAGCTGATCTATGACCCTGCTACCGCTGTCTTTCACCAGCGTCCTCGAGTTGTAGCCACTGTGACAACCAACCCGTTCTCCCTACTCGTCTAGAAGTCTTCAATAAATAGATGTGCAACTTCATTGGTAGACGTGAAAATGTTTTCTAGATGTTTTAAACCACATTTGGGAGAACTGTGTCATGTTAAAGTGTGGAAACGTCCTGGTTGATGGGGACGCTCTTCTGGAACAGATCATCACATCCGTGAGGTTGAGGGTAAAACCCGCCGCTGCACCACAGAGCCAGAAAAGCTTCCTCCATGCAGCATCTGATGATGGATCCAAACAGCAGCTCTGTGGCTGAAAGCTGGCTTCATGTCACCGTAGATTAATACGAACACCGTCGTTCATAAACCTGGGTCGTCCTCATTTAACTTTTTATAAATTTATTTTTTACCAGATGCTTAAGATCCAATTATCTCTTTTATGAGCAGGGCCTGGCCAGCATGGCGGCAGTAACACAAACGGCCGTTTACACGATACATGAAAGTCTACCTAACAACATTAAAACAAAGAAAATTCATGTTCATGTCAATATTTTTAGTAGTTTTTTTATTCAGTTTATCTGCACAGTAATGAGTATAAAAAGTACACGATTTACAAAGTTAACATAACGGTTCATTCACATCTGTAAAAATAGGGAAAACTTGTACATTTATTTTATGAATTTAAATTAGGATAAAAATAAATAAAATATCTTTAAAAAAATGCAGATTAACTGATAAAATAGTTGAAACGTCATAATATTTCATTAAGATCTGGATAATGTTGTCGTACTTCTTCTTTGTGCTAATACAAAGATAATTTATTTCTGGGTTATTATGCTGGTATTTCTCTGGTCCATCCCTTGCTGCTGCTGCTGGTCAGCGACGTTGTGTTTAGATGTTTTCTTGGTTTAAAGCAGGTTCTTAGAAACTTTAGAAGGATTCCATCTAGTTGATGTAATTTGTGTCCAACTAGTTAAGATTAAAAGAGGAAATCGTCTCTTGTTGAGGAGTGTGCGGCTCTTAAAAGAGCCGTTGTGTGTGTGTGTGTTTTGCAGTGGGGGGGGTATCGGGGTCTACTTGGCCTTGGCGGGCTTCTCGGTCTTCTTGGGCAGCAGGACCGCCTGGATGTTGGGCAGCACGCCGCCCTGAGCGATGGTGACTCCGCCCAGCAGCTTGTTGAGCTCCTCGTCGTTGCGCACGGCCAGCTGCAGGTGACGCGGGATGATCCTGGTCTTCTTGTTGTCGCGAGCAGCGTTTCCAGCCAGCTCCAGGATCTCAGCGGTCAGGTACTCCAGCACAGCCGCCAGGTAGACGGGGGCTCCGGCTCCCACGCGCTGCGCATAGTTGCCTTTACGCAGCAGCCTGTGGACACGACCGACTGGGAACTGCAGTCCTGCGCGCGAGGAGCGGCTCTTGGCCTTGGCTCTGGCTTTGCCGCCGGTCTTTCCGCGTCCAGACATTTGCTTTGTAGCTGCTCTCGTTCAGACAGAATCCCAGAGCAAGTGTGTGAGACAGCGGCGGGGCAAGCCTCCTTTATACGTCCGGGAGAGAGGGGCCGGGTCCTCCACGTCCAGCCGGGACACGCGCTTCCCACAGAGAAGCAGAAGGCGGCGCGCGGTGGCTTTGGCGCGCTTTCTTTGGTGGACTTTCCTCCAATAAGCAGCGCGCATCCAGGCGGAGCTGGCTGCTCCTCGAGGCGGGGCTGAGCGCCGGCAGGAGCCGCCGTCCAATCAGGAGCCGGAGCTGTGTGGCAGCGTCACCGGCTCTCCGGGCGGTCCCCCAGTTTAAGAGCAGCGGTCTCCTCTCCTCCAGAGACTTTCCCCCCTTCGTCCTCATCCCAGAGAAACATGGCGAGAACCAAGCAGACTGCCCGCAAATCCACCGGAGGCAAAGCCCCCAGGAAGCAGCTGGCCACCAAGGCGGCCCGCAAGAGCGCTCCGGCCACCGGCGGCGTGAAGAAGCCTCACCGCTACAGGCCCGGTACCGTGGCTCTCCGAGAGATCCGACGCTACCAGAAATCCACCGAGCTGCTGATCCGCAAGCTGCCCTTCCAGCGCCTGGTCAGAGAGATCGCTCAGGACTTCAAGACCGACCTGCGCTTCCAGAGCTCCGCTGTCATGGCTCTGCAGGAGGCCAGCGAGGCCTACCTGGTCGGCCTGTTCGAGGACACCAATCTGTGCGCCATCCACGCCAAGAGGGTCACCATCATGCCCAAAGACATCCAGCTGGCCCGCCGCATCCGCGGAGAGAGAGCTTAAACCGCTACACACACACACACACACAACGGCTCTTTTAAGAGCCACAACAACAGCTGGAGAGCTTGATCCTCATTTGAGAAGAAAACAAAAGACGTTTTTGACTCTTTCACCATCAAGTCCAGACAACAAGTACAAGCACGTTAGAAACTTGTTTCTTCTCAAACATGGAGACAATTGACGCTTCTTACTGACCTGCGGATCAAACACTCAGCACAACAACCATCCTAGAAAGAATCTCAGTATTTACTCAGCTGTGACGTCATGTTAGGCCTTTCTATAGTAGAACGTCATTGAACTGAAAACTTTGTGCTGAAAGAATAACTGAGTCACCAATACAGTCCTATCATACATGACATTATATATGTATGTATGTATGTGTATA
>JBAFTC010000013.1:32116598-32129387 GCA_037177435.1 Melanotaenia nigrans | reverse complement strand
TAATATAATATAATATAATATAATATAATATAATATAATATAATATAATATAATATAATATAATTCCCTTTATCTAAAACAAGTCTCCCTGGTGATCCCATATTATAAAATATTCAGGGTTGTGGGGAAGCTGGAGTCTATCCCAGCAAATAACAGCTGAGAGGCAGATCCACCCTGTTCCATATGCCAGTCCATTGCTTGGCAGAGAGACAAACATTCACACACACTCAGTCCTGGGAAGAACTTAGAATAACCAGTTAACCTAACATGCATGTCTTTGGACCATGGAGGACATCGGATTACCCGGAGAGAACCCAGCACACACAAAAACATGCAAACTCCACACAGAAAAGTCGCTCTTCCAACCTCCCTCCCTCCAGCTGAGGCTCAATCCAGCAACCTTCCCGCTGTGAGGCCGCGGCACTAACCACCATGCCACCATGCAGCCAATAACATGAGATATATTATGGAATCCAATATGGCTGCCAACCTGCCATCATAGTAGTAAAAAGTTCATTCACTCATGATTCAGACACTTTATTTGTTTTTTGTTGTTAATCGTCTTGTTAGAAAGCAGCATGTTATCCAGTAAAAACGTAAACAATGAAAAGTTGTACATGTGTGTTTAAAAGTTTAAAGAAAATAAAGATATGTTTACATGTGAAGGTTCTGGTGGATTTTAGGTTTATTCTGACATCATACAGGCAAATTCTCCCTAACTTTATGTAAGTAGTATGATGTTATTTTAGGACAGAATGTGAGGACAACCAGGATCTGATTTCTTTATTTTGTCTTCTGTGGTCCAACACCAGATGTGGAGGAGCTGATAAAGATTCTGGTCCCTGATCATCTCCCAGCACGCTCTGATCAACCGGACAAGCTGGAAGTGGTACGTGTCCAGGTTTAATCCAGGACTGGTCTGAACCTGAGGGAACCACCTCCTGCATCAGGGAACTGCAGACAGAGAGGATGTAGGAGGCCAGAAAGACTCAGATTCTTCAGCCCAGAAAGCTCCAGCAGAGCTCCTGCAGGCCTGGAATGGCTCAACAAGCCAGGCTGCTTTCACAAATGGTTTGTTTGATTTCCTATAAAAAAGCGGGCAGGAACATTCGTACATATTCCTACGAAAGGCCGAGCCAGTTGGTGTCCAAGCCACTAAAGGTGTTCTGTGTGCTGCCTGGAGGACTTCTCTGGTTTTTGAAACGACGACATAAAATGCAGAAAATGAAGAAACCATGCTTTTAATATTTCAAATTAGCACCAGGCAGAGGCATCAGGAGTTTATAGGCTTTCTCTATGTCTATTTACAGGTATATTTCAAGAATATACAGGAGATTTTAAACTATAATTATTATATTATATTAAAACACAGTCAATATTTGATTTAGCAGGTCTTTACTGACCACATCCCATTAAACCCTGCTTTACTTTCATTTATTTAATCAAACTGGACTTAATGCATTAAAACCCAAGCGGTGCATCATTTAATTACTTATGCACAACCTAATACTTAAAATGTTTTACATCCAGCTCATAAACTTTCCGTAAGTAGTTTTTACGTTCCAGTTTTATCCCAATAAAACTTCTCGTGTTATTTTTCCCCACATTATTGTTCATGGGTTGTTAAATGGTAGCCTATGGATGGGTACATATATGATAATCTGTGATGTAACCCTGACTCAGACCCTAAATCCAGCATATTTGAATGTCCTAAATTGTGAATGCTAATATAAATCTGAAGTTGACTCCTTTTGAAATATAGTTCTCAAAAAATTGAAGAAAAAAAAGCTTCATTTTCCAGCCAGGTGCTCTCTGAAGGCCTCTGTCAGTTAAATGATAAAAAATCAAAGTTTGGCTTGAACTAAACCAAAAGAATCACTGGAAAGTTCTGCATCTGGAGAATGTCAGTGTGAACTCGACATGATGGTATTTGAAAAACTGACCGTTGAACCTTCACCTCTGTGCATATTTGAAGGCTCATGGAGACCAGCTGTTACAGAGAGCTCTGGTCCTGAGTCAAATGACGTTTTTCTCCCAAACTTCGTCAGGTGAATGCATGTCAACCATAGTTTTCTGTCTCTGTCTCTGTTTTCCTGACTGAATGAACAGGGTGGATGAATGCGGGGGTGGTGCAGGCGCACCGATCTGCTGTGTTGCTGGAAATTCATTGTAAACCCTTTCGGTAGGATTTGCTAGGAATAGGTAATGTGAATATGTTGAAGAACTCATTAGCTGTTTAATTGTAAATGATACTCATTTCTATCAGTGCCATCTCCTTTTATTCTCCCATCTGCTGTTTTTAAACAAAAAATATATTTAATTTAGATTTAAGGGACTTGTTTTTCATTGAGTGTTGAATTACACAGGTCTGTTTCTAATCTGTTTCTGAAAAAGTTCGTCCCAGACTCATTTTCTCCAGAGTTTGCACAAACACCTCCAACCTCTCTGTGGCGGCTGCCTCCTTTCCCGCTTCCTGTCCTGTTGAATGTTGTCTGAGACAGTGGATGACAGTAACAAGCGAGTGCGGTGAGGGAAACACAACGTAACGTAACGTGAGAGGGCCGAGTCAAACCATCATCTCACCCAGGGCTCCAAAGGCCAGCTCTGGGCCCACCAGGAGTGAGGAAGAGGAGCTGAAATTAGCAGCAGCTGCAGAAAATCATTGTCCAGGTAGTTATGAAGACATCAGTCCAGACCAGATCTGATACACCAGCCCAGTGTGGGACTGGTTCCTTTGCTGGTGTGAGACGGGGATGAAGAGTTCCTGTGGGTCTGGGACATCCTGTTTGGGTCAATGCATGTTTGAACCAGAGGCAAGCCATGAAGAAACATTTGTTTCTAACTTTAGGACATGTTCAAAACCCTTTAAGAACAACTTTTTATCTCTTTGAAAACTAGAAACCTGAGCTGATGAGTCAGACATGGAGATCAAACCAGAGACCAGAGAGGTAGGACTGGACATGGAGATCAAACCAGAGACCAGAGAGGTAGGACTGAGTCCATCATCCGGAAGCTTTTAGATAAAAATCAGGGTTCTGACATTAATTAGTCATCTCTACATGCTGACATCATTCCTCATTAGAATAAGCCCAATGTCTCAAGGCTGAATGCTAATGCCAGGAAAACCATTATGATGGTGACCATGATGTCCTCACCCACACCCTTAACCTCCAACCGACATAAAAGCCACTCCAGTCCATGTGGACAAGCCAATCATCACCACCAGGCAATCAGGTGGTCAAACAGCCGGGTCCCAGACAAGAAGACGGTGTATAAATACAGGAAGGTCCCGCTACCTGCTGCCCACTGACTCCCAGCCAAAGACTGACTCCACCGAAGACTAATGAAAACACAATAAACAACCAGCAAATCAACTAAATCAGAAGCTCCGGTACACCGAAACCCAGCCGTGAACCTCCGCCATGGAACAGCTGCAGGTAAGAAAGCTGCTTCTCATCGTTTTAATGAGAACTGTTGACATATATATAATAATAATCTTTCATACTTTCTCGTTTCCTTCTGGGATTAATAAAAAGTCTATTCAGATAGACATATTTTATTTAGAATGAATTAAAAGTAGGCAAAATAAAATGCAAATCAAGACACATCCCTTTAGTTACTGACCGACATGCAGCCATCTCCAGATGATTTATTCATAACAACCATTCTGATCTGTACGCCTGACTTCATGTAGTTATACTAAACACTACAATATTCTTCCACATAATCTGGTGGATCTTTTTCCATTTCATCCGGGCAGTCGTTCCACAAACCTCCTTCTCCTGGAACCTGGTACTTTGTGTTGGTTCTGCTGGTCAAACATGAGTTTTTGTCTCAACTGGAACTAATTCTGAATATTGTGGAGCAAAGATTGGATTCTTGCTCTGTAACTGTTGTGGGACTGTTGTGAAATCAGCCAAATCCTTAAACTTTAGTGTTTTAGAGTTGATTTAAAGAGATGATTGGATTGTTCTGTGTTGGAGGTTTCTGTGTAAAATTCCTGTTTTTCTTCATTGCTACTTAATTCCATTTAATTTCCTACTAATATCCGAGTTACTCTTTGATTCTCAGTCTCAAAGAAAGAAATTCTAAACCTATAGAGGAATATCACCTAAGTGAGAGCAGATCATCAGTTTATTTTTCTCTTTTCTCAGGAGATATCATTTATGTTTAAATTACATGAAAACAGAACACACAAAACCAGACAGCACAGATCACTAGAAGAAAAGCCCTTCAGACAAGTGTGCAACCATTCTTGGTTTCAGAATCATTAATACGACGGCAGCAACTTGTGGGAATTCTACAGGCTGGAAATGCTGCAACACAAGCGTTAGGATGGTAACCAAGAAACATTTCCAAAGAAAAGTTCATCATTTCCTTTCAAGCCAACTGCAACATGTAGCTGAATACAAAAGTTCATCCATCACGGGGAGCCATGTTTTAGGTAAAGCCGGCCTGTATGTTTAATAAGAAGCTCAGTGGCTCAGCTTTAATAGTCTTTTCTGGAAGCTCAGGTAATCTTTTCCCAGGATCTACATATCAAAAAACACAACCAGACATAATGAAAAAGGTCCCAACTTGTTTGTTACATTCCACACGTAGGGCAGAGGCTCGTGGGTTGATCTTTTTAAATGTGCATATATACATTACAACCGGTCTACACTGCAAGTCTGCTACACACAGACAACGACAACAGGAAGATCAAAAAGCAGCTGACCAGGATTCTCCATTAACTTCAAACCCCAGACCTTCGTTCCATCACTCCTTACCTCTACAAAGGTTTTAATCATTCACAAATAACATAAAAGAGAGAAATGAAACCTTTATCACTTAAGGTATTTAAATTATAACTTAGGATGAACTTCTCAGTGGGGCTGAATAACCGTTGGACTCCAGGAAGCTTAAGTTTAGACGTAATAAAATGTCTTATTTGGAGGTAGCTGAAAAATTGTGTTTGAGGCTGCTCATATTTCTTCTGTAATTATGTAAAAGACATAGAATATCACCTTCATAGATGTCAGCAGCACCACTGAAGCTGTTGTTGTGGGTTGTGTGAGGACACGGTCCACCAGGATGACAGGTTTGTTCTGAGCCAGCGCTGGAGGGCACAAGCCTTATGTAGGATAACATCCAGTATGTTTGCAAATGTCTCGCCAGATCTTTAAAGTACTGGAATTAACTAACTCATTTTTAACTTCTGTTGGTAGTTCATCGTCTTTAAGAAATAAAACTAAAGGGAGAGAGATAGCGAATCTTCCTGAATTTTTTATCCTCTCAGCTACATCTTACTCCCTTAATGTTACTTTTCACCTAAGAAAAGGAACGCGGTGAAAACGGCTGCTCCGTCGGACTGCCTGTTCCTGTATGTGAAATGTGTTTCTGTTTTGTCTAATCTTGGACGGGTTGTACTGAAAACATGAATTTCCCTGCAAAGGGATTAATAAAGTATTTCTGATTTCTGATTCTGATTCTGATAAAGTTCTTTAACCAATCCCAGATTATACACACATGGCAGGCTCAGCTCTAAAGTGGAAAATCAGACAATCACACACCGCCCTTTCAACTGGTAACTGTAAAACTTCTATCTTTAATCTAGCTTGTTTTCCATGCCAGATACGATTTAAGATCGACTTATTGAGGTCTGATATGGTTATATGACTCATCCAAAGGAGTTACAGTTGCACTGAATACAGTGGAAGTATTTTCACTTTTATTCAACTAATTCTGACAAGCCACGATAGAGGAAGATAAAACCACTGATTTAAATCGCTTTTAAACTTCTTATGAAATATTAAATCAAATTTACAAATGTCCTTATTATTTATTTCCAGATATGTAAAGCCTGAGACCTACATTTCAAGGAATTTAAACAAACTCAGTTTCTTCCATGAAAACTTAATAAAACTTGTAGACAGGCAAACAGAGGACATGTGACACACAGGGACCTGTCCACTAACGCAGTCTTGGTTATTGTCTCCGTGCAGCTGCTGCGTGTCATACTGATGTGCGTCCTGACTCTCCACCAATGCATGGCCATGCCCCTCGGCAGCCAGTGTGTCGATGAGTCTTTCTGCACCTACAACCTGCAGGACTACCACAGCCAGCTGGTCAGCCTGCCCAGCCACATCAACGAGCGCAGCATCGCAACCTGGAGCTACGTGTGAGTCGCATGCACTCGTACAATTCAGTTCAACACAACTCAGTTCATTTACTTCAAAGCATTTGTTTTCTGTTATTAAACAGAAAATAATCTGGTTCTATATAAATCCAAACTAAGTAAATCTAATTAAATGACATGTCATCAAGTTAAAGTCAAATTCAGTCCAAAGGTTGTGGGAAACATGGAGGTGGAGCTCAGAGTCAGGAGGGGAGGTCATCTGCCTCGACCTGCAGGGGACAGTAAAGTAACACCACCAGGGCACTAGAGGCCTTTATTAACAAGTAGAAAAAATGGCCTGATTTCTGAAGCCAAACTGGGAGCTGGTTTCCACAGAGAGGGGTCTGATAGCTGATGGTTCTGCCTTGCGTTCTACGTTTAGACCCTCTAGAAACCACCAGTACAGTCTGAGAGCGAAGTGAGATGAGAAAATCTGGATCTTTAAGATCCGATGGAGCTTCATGTGTGAGGAGAAGAATTTTAAATTGTGTTCTGAATTTAACAAGGAGACGATGAAAAGAATATAAAACTGGAGAAATAAGATCTCTGCTGATAATTCTCATCTTCGTTTGTCACCAGGGAAAACATTGACTTGAACCGTGTACCTCAGGTCATCCACGAGGCCAGTTGCCACACCAGCCACTTCTGCAGGGGGCTGGAGAACAGCTTCGGCCTGGAGACCATACCAGTGTCCCTCAAGATGCCCGTCCTGAAGAAAAATCCTGCCTGCTTCCCGTCTGCCAGCTACTCTCTGGAATTTGAAATGATCACCGTGGCCTGTATTTGTGCCATTTCTCGGAACAGCTGAACAAGACTGAATGTGCAAACATCAACTGCAGACATGGGAAATCTCTGAGAAAATGTTTTTTAGACAAAACAAAAGGTTGATATAGTAATTTCTGAAAAACTGTCTATTTTAATCATTGTAATAATTATCCTGTGGACAATAAAAATGTTACTGTTCAGTACAAACCTGTTGATAGCTGATCAAAGTGATTAAAGACGTGTTCAGTGCATCATTACTGTCTATCAGAAGTGCAATCTGTTCCTAGAAACATATTCAAATAACAATAAGCAAATTATCTTATACTTGGGTGACATCTGCACCTGTAGACAGATCCTCACCTCCGCCAAGGCGGGGTCATGTTTTCAGCAGCGTTGGTTTGTCTCTCTGTTAGCAACATAACTCGATAAATAATGAACAGCTGTTTATTTAATTTTCAGGAAGTCTCAGAAATGCAATAAGAATAAGAATGAGAATAAGAATGAGAATGAGAATGAGAATAAGAATGAGAATAAGAATGAGAATGAGAATAAGAATGAGAATAAGAATGAGAATGAGAAGAATAAGAATAAGAATAAGAATAAGAATAAGAATAAGAATAAGAAAAAGAATAGAAGCTGTTATAATTGATTGACAGGTGATAAACTTGATAAGCCACCAATCAGAACTGGGGTGATCATTGAGGATTTACTGTAGCGTGTAAATGACACCAGGCATGCTTAAGCAAGCACACGGGCAGCAGTGCTTCATTTCATTTATTTTTCCTTTATACCAGCTAAATTTTAATTTAACCATTTGGCAGGTTGGTTGGTAATAATTTAGACTCTTGTTTGATTTACTGGTTATGTTATTGTGTAACTTAGCAACAGATGAAAAAGTACTGATGTATTTTTTCTTTTTTAGGCAAAAAGTTCTGTTTTTGAGTCAGCTGGACATGATGGAGGCCACAGGAAATCTCTCATACCTGCTGTTGCATTTGAGGTGCTTTCTTTATTTTTTTTACTATATTATCCAGAAGGAAAAAATATGTTTATTAAACCATTATTATATATGCTATATTTGTGAAAGGTTACTGTTAATGTGATCAGTTCATTCTATTATTGGCAGGTCAAGCAAGAATCTCTTGGTATTTCCACAAAGATGTTCCTCAAAGTGGATGTTGAAGATGGAAAAATCTACTTTAAGAAATCAAAAGATGGGCCTGAAGACAAATACTTTGTGCACAATAAAAGTAAGGAATCTATAATCTTATTTATTAGCGTGTTACATTTCATCTTAATATTGTACAGACAGCTGAAGCACTACTCTACGGCACTAATCTTGAAAATTAGTTTAATTAGTTTAAAGTAGTCACCTAGCACTGTGTAAGTATACTATACTGCCAAAAGTATTGGGAAGCCTACAATTACACACATGAGCTCTCCTGGCATCCTGTTCCTAATCTGTGGGGTTTAATATGGAGTTGGTCCATCTTTTACAGCTATAACATTTTCATCTCTTTTGGGAAGACTTGACACAATGTTCCAATCTTCCAAAAATGCATTTGAAAGGTCAGGCCTGGCCCACAGTCATGTTCCTCCACACTTGAAGTGATTGGAACAACTGAATTCAGTACTTTGGAAGGGTGTCTCATTTGGCAACACAGTGAAAGTTTGCAGTTCAACCAAGTTTTTTATTCTACACAGCAGAGGTCCCCAAACCTGGTCCTCAAGGCCTGCTGTCCTGCAGGTCTTAGGCCTGGTACACATAACGATATTTGGACTGTATTTGTCCCGATTTTGCCTCCTCCCTACCTCGGAGGGCAAACGCCCGATCATCGTGAGATTTCCCTGTCAAATCATCATTTGGTCTGTGGTGTGTTACGAGCCGATTTGTCCCGATAATCCGCTCTGAAACAGGTCATAGCCGGCAATTTGGAACAGTGAACATGTTTAATATTTCAGTGCAGATTTCTGAGGAACGCCGACAACGTGTTGTGTGTGTTGTTCTGTGATTACGTTTTTAGAGCACACCACATGCAGTATGATCATAACTGTTTGTTTTTTTTTAATCTTCACGTGTGAGGTCTCGACCAGATAAAAAATCTCATAAGATTAAAAAAATTGTTATGTGTGAACTAGGCTTTAGGTGTCTCCATGCCGCAACACACCTGATTCACATTAATGGCTCATTAGCAGACTTGTGCAGAGGTTTTCAGAGCCTTTTATTTTGAATCAGGGAGACATTTAAAGCCTGGTACACATAGAAGAATTTTTTAATCTTATGAGATTTTTTATCTGGTCGAGGCCTCACACTTGAAGATAAAAAATCAGGCATTAAACAGTTTTGATTGTACTGTGTGTGGTGTGCTCCGATGATCTAATCACAGAACAACACACACATAATGATGCTGTCCCACAACTGACCTACAATCTAGTCCTCTGAGTCGGACATCTCACATGACCAAATGTCACCTAACAAAAACATAGAAGAAGAACCATAGTAACAACCAGAAAAGACAACACCCAGCATGGAAGGGGATATATAGGACTAGGGAATGATGGTGGTCTTGGGACTATTGTTAACAGAAACAGCCAGAAATGAAAAAACGACAAACTGGAGACGGCACGAACATGGACTTTATATCCGTCCTTGTTCCCCAGCCAGCTCGCTCTCTGATTGGCTACATTCCAGCCTACGTCACCATCCACGCAGTCACAATTCAGGAGTTGTCGGCTTTCCTCAGAAATCGGGTCGTGAATATTTAGCATGTTTCCGATTGTCGGCTATGACCACAGACCAAATGATAATTGTACAGAAAGATCTTATAAAACTAATGATAATCGAGTGTTTGTCACCCTTGGTCGGGACGAGGCAAAATCTTTATATGTGTACCAGGCTTAAGACCTGCAGGGTAGTCGGCCTTGAGGACCAGGGTTGGGGACCTCTGCTACACAGGATATCATTACAGTCAACGGACCAATCTCAAAGTAGATTATTGGTATAAATCTGTGCAAATGATTTTATCTTTACACTTTAGCAGCAGCATCAGGCTGCTGAAACCTGTCTCTTACCCCTCACTGTCCCATCCATGGTCCAGCAGGAACATTCCCCTACCAGACACATCTCCACACTGGTCCAGTCCAGCATTAAAACCACTTCATCTGATTCTGTTTTTAGAGATGCTAGCGTGGATTAATCTTGTATCCATTCCTCAGTCTTGCAGTTGGTGAAATCCCAGAAGATGCACACCAAATTAATTATCGTGGTCGAGACTGAGAAGGAGAAGATTTTGCGTAAAGAGTTCGTTTTTGATGACACAAAGGTAATCGTCCTGATCAATTCACTGCTGTTTTGTCTGACACAGATCTGTTTTATGAACTTTGGGCCTCATTTAACACCCTTTCTTATGAATAAATTTGTTCTTAAATTCAGGATATGAAGATTTTCATGACCTGAATTTGTTCTTAGATAAGAGCCAGTCCTATGAGCACTTAGAAGTACAATACAATACTTTCAATACAATTATGAAAATAGAGTAATTCTTTTGTCTAATTTTCATAATACCTTTTGGTCATTTACTAAGTTTTAAGCATTTTATTATTTTGTAGTAGCACTAAGTAGCTTTCCAACCTTAAAACTCAGCGCTCCTGACTTGTTTGATGGCACAGTGACATTTTTTATGTACATTTCTGGAGCCGTCTCTGCCCAAATGGCAGTAAAAGGCTGAGAAACTGCACTTTGCATTTTTTCTTCCAGGACGCTGCGTGATGTTGTAGCTCAGTTTCTCTTCACATGCTAGCAGGCGGATATTAACATACCGGGCATTTTGAACTTACACCGTGGCTGAATTAGCAAGAAACATTAGAAGACATTATCAGTGGAAGATAAGAAAAGAAAGAGTGAAAGGGACAGAGCATGAGAAAATCAACATTAGATTGACTTTTACAGACTGCACTGAGCTCAACTTAGGATGCAAGATTGATGCTGAATTAGCCGTCATTAGGGAGGTAGTCACTGAGAAAATCTGCCAAATTTCTGAAGTGGCTCTTTAAAATAAATCAACCCTCAGGAAAATTTAACTACTTTTCATTCATTCAGATAGTTGGACTTTAAATCTGTTGTTGATTTTCCTAAAACCATTGGAACAATAGACTCCACACTCATACACATTAAAGTCACCCTAGTCTGTTCCCTCAACCACAAGATTATGTCTCCATTGATATCCAAGCCACCTGCAGCTCCCAGAACCTCCTGAGGAATGTAGCCTTTAATAAATAAATAAAACTGAAGGTTCAGGATGTAAAAAGAGATATCAGCACAAGGATGTTTGTCCTGATGCGTTCATGGGACCAGACTGCAGGCTGCTCTTATGACCCGTTTAATAAAGATGTTTGACTTATTTATAACCACATGTTTGACTTATTTATAACCACATGTTTGATTATTTATAACCACAAGTATGACTTTACAAATGAGGAAAAAAAAAACATTTTTAAGTGTGTAATTGCAAATTAGGGCCAGCTGGCACATCTTTTCAGTTAATGGAAAGATTGGTATTCATCAATTTAAGAGGAATAATACGAAGAATTTCATGGCCTACAAACATTTAAGTACAACTTCAATTTAAAAAAAATTTGTAAGCAGATATTGATAAATGAGACATTTTCTCCTCAATCATGTCTTTTTATGTATTCATTTTTATTCCTGTCACTCCAGAAAAGAGAGGGTTTCTGTCAGCTGCTTCAACAAATGAAGAACAAACACTCAGAAAAGCCTGAACCAGACATGATCACAGTGTTTATTGGCACCTGGAATATGGGTAACAAATATCATGTCTAGTTTGTAGATGCATTTGTATGGACTTCAAATATTAACAACTGATCTCCGAATCCTACAGGAAATGTTGGTCCGCCACACAACATCAGGTCCTGGTTTCAGTGTAAGGGCCAAGGAAAGACACGGGATGACACCGCAGATCATATTCCACATGATTTTTATGTCATTGGGACTCAAGAAGATCCTCTGGGTGACAGGGAATGGGCTGACACGTTGAAAGGTGTCCTGAGAAACATCACAAATATTAGCTTTAAACAAGTAAGTAACTCTGGCTAAAGTGACAAGTAATGGTTAAATTCAGGTGCAGAGTAAATGAGCATCAGGTGGTACATCTCCGCACATCCAGGTGGCGATTCACACACTGTGGAGCATTCGGATTGTGGTCTTAGCCAAACCGGAGCATGAAAACAGGATCTCCCATGTTTTCTCAGACAGTGTGAAGACGGGGATTGCCAACACTTTGGGTAAGCACTTCCACCTCAACACAAGGCGCTGAGAAACCTGCCACAATGTTTCACATGGACACAAGTGCATGCTGGGACTTTTGATTTGTTTCCAGGAAACAAGGGAGCAGTTGGAGTGTCTTTCATGTTCGGCGGTACATCTTTTGGCTTTGTCAACAGTCATCTGACCTCTGGAAGTGAAAAGAAGCTCAGGTGAGCAGCAGGCTACACTTTCATTAACATCTAAATTTACAGTGGATGTATCTCACCAACACGCTTAGCCGAAGCTAAAGCAAGCAGTAAGGCCGTCTTTAAGGACAACAGTTTCATATCCACCTGTTCTCGCAGTTCAAAAGGAGAACTGGTTAGAGCAGTGTTTCTCAATCCTGGTCCTCGGGTACCACTGCCCTGCATGTTTTAGAGGTATCCTTCTTTAAAGGGAACGTATCATGCAAAATCCACTTTTTTTAAGCCCTTAAATGCCTGTTTTTGTCTTTTCCAAGCGGTCCAGAGTGCCGAAAAATGTAATTTATTCACTTCCGGTGCAGCATATAAATCTTATTATTCTTTTTGGGTCATATTTTTCA
>JBAFTC010000013.1:32093399-32106096 GCA_037177435.1 Melanotaenia nigrans | reverse complement strand
TACAGGTGGTCACTTGGGACAAAACAAGCAGTTATATAATATAATAGCATACAGGTGGTCATTTTAGGACACAAATTAGATATTCCCATATCATTCCACCTCTGGCCTAAAATGGCCTTAATTCATAAATCCTTCCAAAAACAAGCAGTTATATAACACCAATAGTATACAGATGGGCATTTTAGGACACAAATTAGATATTCTCATATCACAGGTAATCTGTGCAGGAATTATCCAGTTGGGCGGTAGTTACCCGTTAGCTTAGTTAAACCCAGCTCCTCGGTTTGTTTAAGATCCAAATCTGATGTGTAATTTCTCCTGAGCGCGAGGTGCACGCTGGTTTCATCACTGAGAGTCTGACTGTAAAAACCAGCCTGCTATTGTGTCATGAGCCTATTCATACATGATGTAGTCATGGAAACCTGAATGTTTTGGGTCATGAACCAGCTGAAGTTCATGTATAATAATGAATTTTATTTATAAAGCACTTTATGTTTGTAAAATGGATCTCAATAAAAAAATAAATGAATAAAAACAAAGTCTTAAATGATAAGAACAAGTACTGTATGTATGCCTGAAATCATTGTTTAAGTCGGTGAGATCCAGTTAAGTGAGGGAGGGAAAGACATGGCTGGAATCTGATGTGGAAGATGAGTGAAACGAGTGATTGGGATGCATTTTGTTCTTTTTGTTTTCCTGTCAGTACTCCAGTCGGAGGCGGTTCAGCGCCTCTTCCTGAGCAAACTGGTGGATGTAGCGCTGGCCTGGCACAAAGACCCGCCCAAGCTGAAGCCCTCCACCTCTCGTTCCCTTCACTGCTCTGTTCATGCCATCAAGAACACAAGGAGGAAGATGGAAGACAAACACTTGGTCCTGCCTGAGTTCAACCAGCTCTTTGGGATCCAGGTACAAGACTTCAACCAAAATGGCTCTTTTTACACAAACTTCCAGTCTCATGAGAAAACCTAACATGATGTTTCTCCCACCACCGTCCAGGACGGAGTGGAGCGGGCCTACTATGCTGTGTTTGACGGCCATGGAGGGGTGGATGCTGCCACCTACGCCTCCACCCACCTCCATGTTGTTCTGAGTCAACAGGATGCGCTGCAGAGTGACGCCGCGGCAGCTTTTAAAAGTGCCTTCAAACGCACAGACGACCTGTTCAGAAGCAAAGCCAAGAGAGAGGTACCGACCCAACAGTAGTATGGACCTTAAATCTTTCTGTGATTTGAGTGTTTTTGGTGGTCCTTCTGTCATCCGGTTGAATGTACAAGATGCGCATGTTCCCGTGGCTACAGGTGCCCTCATGTCTGAGCGGGTGGATGAAGCCGGGTATGTAAGGTGAGGCAGTCTCGTGGGTTGGAGCAACAATCCCGAAAATGTCCTCCTCAAACCAATGAGAGGGACCGTGGTCATTAATTCTGATTAGTGAAGTAGTTCTAGGAATGGCTGAAGTAGTCCTTGGTATTAGTAAAGTGGTCAGAGAAAGGAGGAAAGTAGTAGAAGCTCTGAGGTGAACAGAGCTGTCTTCGTGGTTTTCTTACGTTCTCATATGACTGCTGGGGGTTTGAACTGGGTTTGGTTGGGATGCGGACGCTTGGTGGAGTCTTTGAGTTTCTTCTTTTGTCATGTTGCTATGCTACATGTTGGGATTACTGCTTCCTAGCTAGTGTGTCAAGAAAAGTACAAGTAAATAGATTCTTATGCTTTAATAATCGTTCTATTAACAATAGTTTGAATGTCTGATCATGTTTTCTTTCTATAGAAAAATAGTTCTTACATTTTCATAGAAAAGACATCATTTAGGAGGCTGTTCCAACTGTGTGTTCACTGAAACAGCCTTGATAGCTGCAACGAACACTGTTTTCCATCCGCTGTGTGTGTGTGTGTGTGTGTGTGTGTGTGTGTGTTGGCAGCGTCTGAGGAGTGGCAGTACTGCAGTGGCCGTACTGATCCAGGATCGGGAGCTGACTGTGGCCTGGCTTGGAGATTCCCAGGCTGTACTGGTCAGAGAGGGACAAGCTGTTACACTCATGAACCCTCACAAACCAGAAAGAGAGGTAAAGATGTCACACACACTGCAGCAGCTCTGTGTTTGTTTAGTTGAGCTTGTTTTATTATTTATTTAATGCCAATTCACAAATACAACCTTCCCAGGAAATGTCCCAAGGAGTGTTAAAAATCTACACAGCTGTGGACAAATTAAACTATGGTGACTAGGACAGAGATACCTGCTGTGGGATCTGGGGCTACAATGAGTCCTGATGATTCACCTGTCTACATGTTTACAATCCTCCTGTGACTGGACCTGAGTTACCAGACTGGAGTCTGCAAACAAGTGGTCCACCATCAGCTGATGGCCAGTCATCTCTGTTTAGTTCACTCGTTCAGGTTTGGTTAACATTTATTTATAGGGAGGAAATGCAGTGAGTTTCAAACTCATGGAAACAAAACAGGAGAAAATCTGATTTAACAATAAACAAGAAACCGAGTTTAACAAACAACAGAAAAATAAATAAACGCTGCAGAGAGGAAAGATGATGTGGATCGGAGAGATCAGGAACTGACTGATTCCCAGCAGCATTCCCAGCAGCATTTTCAGCGTTGCTCCCAGCATTGCTTTGTCTGACGTGTCTCCTGCTTCTTTTTTTGTAGAGATCTGGAACATTCTGGTCCGGATCACAGCAGAACTCTTTAACAGGAACTTTTTTGGGAAGAAGCAATTGATCAGAAGTTACTGAGACCTGATCAGATCATCTCCAGCTCACTGTGGGAAACATTCATTCATTATCTTGACTGCTTGGTCCACTTCGGCTCGCGGGGACGCTCGAGCCTGTCCCAGCTTTTTAACAGGGGAGAGGCAGGTACACCTGGACAGGTCACCAGCCCATCGCAGGGCCAAACAGCCATTCACACACACACACTCATTCCTAGGAAGAATTTAGAGTGACCAATTAACCTATCATGCATGTCTTTGGACGGTGGGAGGAAGCCGGAGAGAGCCCACGCATACACGGGGAGAACATGCAAACTCCGCGCAGTGAGGCCCCCATGTTCGAACGTCCCTCAGCCGAGGCTTGAACCAGCGACTACAACATGTCGGATCTACAGTCAGACATTTTATAGTTTTTTATGAGTTCATCTTGAAATTGATGCCATGTGGTCAGGTTGCCTAGCAACAAGCAGCTACAGATATCCTCACCATAAAATTAAAAAAACTGAATATTAAATTATCTACAGAACATGCCAAGATTCAGATGATCTGGAAACATGCAGGTTAAATCTCTGTCCTGTGAAAAAGGAGCCACATGGTGGCGCCAGATAGCTAAACTGGCTCAGCACCCACACAGAGGCTCCTGTGAAACCTCCTGTGTCTTAGGTCTTAGGCAGGGCATCTGTGCCCCACTTCCTGTCTAGGCCACCAGTGCCTTAAAATATGTTTTAGCGTTAAATAAGAAGGATCCAGAAACACCGCCATCTTCTCTGGACCAGAACTTGTCTAAAATGGTCTGGGGTAAAGTGGAAAACTGTTCTGTGGTCAGATGGATGAAAATGTGAAATTCTTTCTGGAAAGCATGGACGCCATGTCCTCCAGACTAAAGAGGAGAGGGAGCATCCAGCTTGTCATCACAACGTTAAACCCAGTCCAGGTTTTTCGGCCCCCATCTCAATCAGGTGGTTAAACATCTGGGGGTAAAACTGGACAATCAGGTTGATGCTGTTGTGAAAACAAGTTTCTTTCAGCTCTGTCTGTTGTCCCAAGCAAAGCCTTTCCTCAGCCACAGTGATCTGGAGAAGGACATCCATGCCTTTGTGAGCTCCAGACTACTGCTGCTATACGTTATACATTGGGATCAGTCAATCTTTCATCTCCTCTTTACAGCTTGAACAAAAAGAAGAGCTTTACGTTCTGCTGGTCAGCATCTGTTCGAGGCACTAAAAACCAGTTCACACCTGATCCTGGACACCTGTCCTCAAATCTCAGGGATCAGGAAGTGGAGGACACATGAAGGAGACGATCAGGAGGCAAACGTGACTGATCAGCTGAAAGAGTTTCACACAGATGATCAGCCAGAATTTCCACCAGAAAAACTGTTTTCAGGGAAAATAAGCCAGATTACAAATTCAGCTGAATGCATTTAATCCTACAAGATTGTGGCATAAAAAAACTGCCTCTTCATTCTCATTTCCACCAAAGAACAAACAAACTTTATCTCTGAAATGATCAACTCTGAACTTTAGTAGATTTTTTACATCATTTCTGTCCAACCTCAGAGTCAGAGATGGATGAAAGTAGAAATGAAACTGAAATGATGGGATGAACTGGGCAGGGCGTTTTCATTTAGACCCTCCAGCAGGACTCTGGACTGGTTCCTGAATGTATTTACTCATATTTCTGCAGCATCTTCCTAAAGCTGATAAAACGTTCGGTCCTGGAGTCCTTTTATCATCTTGCTCAAAAATGTGTGTTTATGACCAAAGACAATAATTTCTGAGTTTTGAGACATGCGTGTCTCTGTCTGTAGTATCAATTTAATCTGGCTTCATGTAAAAACCTTGAAGCCACCATGGATTCACATTAAAACACAGTTTATGTGCCACTGAGCTGAGACATACTTGGTATCCACTTACAGGACGAGAAGAAGAGAATCGAGGATCTGGGCGGCTGCATCACTTTCATGGGCTGCTGGCGGGTTAATGGTACCTATGCCGTCTCTAGAGCCATAGGTAAGTAATTCACCCTGAATCTGCATGTTTATCATCCACACATTCGTCTGTATGACGCTTCAAATTCTTCTCTAAAAGAAACGTTAAGTCTCGTTCCTCCTCCTCTTCATCGTTTCTGTGCACTACATCATTGGTTTTACTAGATTTTAGTTATTTTAATATTAATCTTTCCACTCCCAGCTGTATTTTTCCTGTCGTATTTAGTACAGATGTACCATGGACGTTTCTAGTTTTCCACATAGAGCATGGAAAACATGGGAAAATCTTTCTATGTATATGTTCTATGTCTGAAACGTAGGAAAAAACTAAACCAGTCAAACTGTCTCTTTGTTCCTCATTTATGATCACTGTAGAGAAGAAAGTAGTTCCTGAAGGAACTACTGCATATAAAATGTAAAATACAGCAACTAAAAACTAATAAAAGACTAGAAAACAACAAATCCCCGTCCCATCCCAACGCTGCTGCAGTTAAAGGATTGTGTTCTGAACCATGTTCAGACATAAAGCTGAAAAACTGTGGGAACAGATAAAAACGTGTGAGGGAACATAAGAGATGAATGATGAGATCATAATATAAGCATTTTAGAGGATGTGAAATCTAAATCAAGAAAACAGACCCTTAGCAGGGTCAGCGGTCCTCCTGCAGGACCACTGGTGGTGCTGGTGTTGAGGCCTTGAACATAACTGCATGTAAACCTGTAGATGAGCTTCCTCTGAGAAAAGGCTTTATGTTCGTCTGACGTGGTGTTTCATCCTCGTTCCTCCTCCAGGTGACTTTGACCAGAAGCCCTACGTATCTGGAGACGCTGACTGTTCCACAGTCCAGCTGCAGGGGGATGAAGACTATGTGCTGCTGGCGTGCGACGGCTTCTTTGATGCAGTCAAACCTTCTGAGGTTCCCTGTCTGGTTGTAGAGGCTCTCCAGCAGACAGGTGACCCTGATGGAGAAGGAGCTGCTCCACCAGATCCCCGTGAGGAGAAGACGGTAGCTGAGAGGTTGGTAGGTCACGCCAAGGCTGCTGGTTCCAGTGATAACATCACTGTGATGCTGGTGTTTCTGCGTCCACCGGAGGAGCTGCTGGAGCCACACTCCTCCAAAACATGAGTTCCAGGAGACTCCACTTCCCAAGATGCATCACAGCAGCCTGTTGCCATGATACCAGCCTCCCAAACACCTGTTTGACATCCTGTTCCTGAACATGCTTTGGTCAGCGGGTTCCCTCGCACATCCTGCTAACAGACCTGAGAAGACCTGACTCGACTGTCCGAGCCACATCTGAGAAACATCTGATGATGATGATGAGACATGAGCTTCATGCCACCTTTTATCTGTTAACCACTCACAAACCCAACACTGACGAGTTTATTCAAGGGAAGCTTTGCATGTTTCTGCCTTGATCTTCTAACTGTAACACACAGCCCACCACATTTCTTCCTGACAGATGATGGTTCCCGCTATGCTTCCAGTCTGGAATAATGTGTTGGACTGGTCTTAACCCAGTTTCAGTAGTTTCTGCATCTCTTAAATGTCTGTTACAGCATTCAGGACCTCATTGCAGCCAGATGTGTCCCAGCCCCAGCTGGTGGCCTTTAACTATACTTCAGACCCCCCCTATAGTGTGCACATCTATGGCCATTTCCTGTCATAGATATACACACACACACTCACACACACACCTCTGCACAGACGGAGACACGTTGGGATTTCAGGAGGAAAATAGAAGCTGATCATGGTTTTTCTCATGCTCTGACCCTCATTGAACGTGTGCAGGTGTGTTTTCTCTCAGATTGTCCTCTTAGTCTCCTTACTGAGCGTAACAAGGACGTCCTCTTTGTTGGAGGTTTATTTTATTTGATTAAATTATGAACTCTGAATTGAATGGGTTGGAAATATGAGTGAAAGCTTTCAAATTCTTAAAAAATTTAAATTTATTTTAAGGTATTTCTATACCAGATTGGCGAATGTAGACACAAAGCTTGTGTATTCAGATTATTTAAGTTTGTTATTGCAGCGCTTCGCTTGAAATAATCTGAAACTGTGTCCAGCAAACAAGAACCAGACTGTAAAGCTTGAAGACTGTCACCTCTGGTGTGGAGTTGTCCTCGCCATCCTGCTCGGCTTCTACAAGCAGGGAAAAAGGAAGCGGGACACTAATGACCTGCATGGTCTGGATGTGCAGTGATATATGAAAGAAAGATTTTATAACAGACCGGTTTAATCAGCTGCTTTAACACATGTGAAATATTCCGTATTATTTTACCTGGAACATCAAGTGTTTTACTTTTAATAGCTTTTAGCTTCCGTATTCAGAGATGAAAGACGTTTCTACATTAAGAAAAGGGCTGTTCCCTCCCTGATCCGTGTTCCCTCCCTGATCCGTGTTCCCTCCCTGATCCGTGTTCCCTCACTGATCCATGTTCCCTCCCTGATCCATGTTCCCTCTCTGATCCATTTTATCTTCCTGATCCGTGTTCCCTCCCTGATCCGTGTTTTCTCCCGGATCCGTGTTATCTTCCTGACCCGTGTTAGCTGCCCTCCTCTTCCGCCAGATCTCCTCAGCATGCTCTTTCTGCACCATCAGTATTAAATGCTGTTACTTGCACTCCATGTTTCTGAGCTCATGTATGTAAAAATCTGACAGAAGTCACATGACTAAAGTGCTTTTCTGAAATCTGGTTTATGGGAACAGAAACCCTTCCTGATGCTCCCTCTGTATAAGAAGTAATTACATCTCACCAGTTTCCTTGAGATGTAGACAAAACTGGAATAATTTACCTGCTGGTTTGCAGCTTCATGCTGTGATGTGATGACCTGATCACCATCAATGATCATTATATATTAACCTGTTGTGGCCATGAATCCTGCGTATGTGGATTAATACACTGCACACGTGCACGTGACCCTGACCTAACCTGGGTGTTACTACCAAGTTCAAGATGAGCTGGTGTTTTTAATAAAAAGTAAAATGTCTCAGTTTTGAATATGTGATGTGTTTACTGTCTTCTATTAATAAAATACAGTTTTATGAGCTTTGCAAATTGTGGTGTTTTTATTTATAATTTCCACAGCGTCCAGATCTGTCTGGAACTGTGGTTCAACTTAAAGTCTATTCAGTCTAAACTGTAAAGGAACAATGCTGGTATTTTCTGTTTGACAGGGACGAGGGATTCCTCTGAGCACTGACCTCATTCAGACTCCTGTGTGACAGAAAGCTGCTTGTTGGGACAGGGAGGAACATCCACATTGTTCTATGCTAATTCACCAGTTTCCCAGGATTCCATCCTCTGCATGGACACGTAGGCGGTTAGACTGAAAGTAAACAAAAGAGCCGGCCCCATCCACCAAACACAAAACTGCTCTGTTGCAGTACCACAGCTTGTGTTGTGAGTAATTAGATATTATCTAATCTTATCCCAGCAGGATGACCCAAGCTTCCCTCCATCACACTGAAATTAGTTTGATCGTTTGATCACATCAGACTCGCGATGATTTAATACCTCATTTAAAGTCATGAGTGTGATGCTCAGATAGTTCAGACCAGTGAAAAGGGCTGAACTGGAATATCTACTGTACTTTACTTTAATATTTTACCATTTCTTTTCAGGGATTGAAGTTTTTTTTTTAGACTTCCAGCTGTTGTGTGTAACCTGAGTAAACCATTTTTTTTATTTTACATATCAGTTCAAGGACCTTTTTGGAATGTTAAAAGAATATGATTATATTTTTGTTTTTAGATTAACTTATACAGCTACTGTAATGTCCTCTTTAAAATAAACCTTTTTCGTTGGGCCAGTATCTTTTTGTCCTTTTGAAAACATGATATTAAACTGATATTAAGTCAACCAGTTAGTTTCAGTAACATAGTTATCTTCACACTGGAGTAAGTTGTCTACTTTCAGATCTGCCTTTAACAAAAAAAAAAAAAGAATATCAACTAATTAAACACGGATATGAAATAATTATTTAATAGCTGAATATTCTGGATTTGTGACATATACCTAGAAAATTCGATTTTGTCCAGAAAAAATTTAAGAAAAATGACATAAACATGAATGAAATCCCAGAATCAGCACGTGTTGCTCCTCTGACTTCTAATGACTGACTGAATACTGACAGAGGAGCTGGAATTTTTTTAATTATTGTAAGCCCATAGGTGTCCACCAGGGGGCAGAAAACAAGTACCAGATTGTATAAAACAGGATTTGGAGGAAATTTTTACCAAAATGTAATGAAATAGGTCTCAGAAACTGAATGAACTATGCTATCTTGCATTAAAGGGTAAAGAGTTAATCCAGAATTCCCAGTTCAGATGTTTTTAGAAGTGAAAACAGACTGGGAGATTTGTTTTTCTGGAACTTCTCAGCGATGTACTCCTTTAGGAATTATTAGGGAAGAACATTGTAAGGCAAAAGCTAACCTCTTGCTCCTGGCTTGTTTTTGAATTAACTAAGGTGAGGTGATCATTAACCAATCATTAAATCTGGGTCATGAAATGATCATGACGTCCTTGTTTACTAATAGTTTGTTGCTCCCTCATTTGAGTCTGAGTAACTAAGCAAATTTATTTCAAATGTTTCCATCTTTACAGTTATTTCTATTTTCTGTGTTTGCTCTGTTTGTGCTTGTGTGTGGATGTCTGTGTGACTGCATGTAAGAGAGATAATAATGATTGTGTTTTTTAAATTCCTATGTTGCTTACTTTGGTGTGTGAAGGTTTGTTTTAAGGCTCTTAGTTTTGCCTTTGGCAGAAAAAATGCCTTATATATAAAACTGATTAGATACCAATAGAAATCCAGTTTTTAATGACCAATGACATTTTTGTGTCATTGACCTTGGATGTTGTCCTGCGCTGCAGCTTTAAATGCAAGCTCTTCATTTGACTTTATTCTGTCTGGTGGGACTTGGCAGGACAGTTTTCTTTGTTCATTCAATGTGATCCAGGACACACTGATTCTGGTTCCTGACCGCTTTGGAGCTAATGGTCTGTGGTTTCAGTCCTCCACTGCTCTGCTGTACTCATGGAGGATAGAGCTGTTTTCATGTGGCCTCAGCTTCTGCTGGACTTCTACCAGCTGGTTATGGTGAATGTTGCGTCACAGAGGTTTGGCTAACAGGAAGTCTCCTGCTACTTCTTCCCCTTCTCTTGGTCAATCTTCAAATCGAGGTTGTTTCTGTCACATTGTCGGCACGAGCACTAATAATTAGGATTTCATGCAGTAAGAGGGTTTGGGTGGAGTCTTGCAAACTGGTAAGGATGATGAAGCTGCAGTATGACCATCATTGTGATCGTATAGACAGGAGCTGCTTTCTCTCTCTCTGCAGGCAAGCAATCAGCTAGCATTTAACAGCCTCTTCCTGGTGCTTCTGGAATCTCCCTCATTACCAGGGTTCAGTCGGCCAGACGCCGTCTGTCTCATCATTACGGTGACATTTTTAGTTTAGATCATTATTATCTGGATCCATCATTAGTCTGCAGGCCAGTGGCGGATGTCATAGTCTCTATATTCCTCTGCAGTTGGTCCGAGCTATCTGTAAATGCTAGTTTACATTAGGGCTGTCAAACATATGGCCCAGGGGCCAAAACCGATCCACCAGAGGGTATGTGAATGTGCAAGTGAGGAAAAATGTGGTTTAAGCATCACTTATTTTTCTACAGACATTTTAGGTTGTTCATAATGTTTTCTAAAAGGATAGTTCGTTAAAATGCAAACATCTTAATAATTTACTTTTTTTCTACTAAAATTATTATTAATATCAATTATTATTAATTATTTATAGGTTATTATGCTGTTATTTTACTGGTCCGAAGCTCCGGACACCAGTTAGGGTTCAAAATGGAGGAAAAGATGTACCCACCACAGACAGATAAACCATGTTTCTACTGAATTTACTGAATCTACTGTCCCTTTGAATGAGGAATCCTCTTCTTCTTTTGAATGGAGTGTAAACTGAACTGATAACTGCTTGTTAATGTTTTGGGTGTTTTGTTGCATGAAGTAAAATGGATATTTCAGATGTTTAGCATGGACCAGTCAGCAGATTGTGATGTTGCCTGAGGATTCTTCTGAAAGCTGCTGAACCCACTTAAGCCCGCTCAGTAAAGATGTGAACATGCAGACGGCGGCTGGCTGAGAAACCAGAGAGTTTCTCTAAAGAATGTGCTTGGCCTCAAACTGTCACATTAACACAAGGTTCAGGAACAGTACACATCTCATTCATTTATCATGCAGTAGAACTGGACTACAATGAATGGGACTGAATTGTATCTGTAAAAGTGGCAATAAATGTATTTGTTTATTTATTTATCTATTTATTGTCCCACTGAGAGCTCCAGCTCTCCTTCAGGAGCAGGTTTTCCCTACATCTTTCATTTTGTTGTCAGTGTTCTCTGTATTACTGGTAAATTATTTAATTATCATAATGTACAGAAATGTACCAAAATCCCATTTGTATTTTAATGGAAAAATAAATGAAACAGTAAATTAAAACAGCTACATGCTACACGTGTCAGATGGTGACAATGAACAAAAAAAGTCAAACTCAGAACAAAAAGTCAGTAAATGACATGACATGACATGTCAGTAAATTATTTCTTTGTTGTAACAAAAATTCCTCTACAGTTGGAAAGTCTGTTTATTTCCCCTTTACATTGAGCTACATTTAAAAAGAAAATGTATTTGTGGGATGGGATGCAGAGTTGAGTATGTGGCATTGTGTCCATGAAAAGTGTACAAGTGTTGCTTTCTTTGCTATATATTTACATGATAAACTGGCTAGTCGGTTCATGAAGGAGATCGGCCTGCAGTCTGGAGATATGGGAACAATAGAAATTAAATTAATATGTTGGTCCCAGTCGTTCCGTGGGTGAGGCATCACAAGTAAATACGTATTTCAGTCTTCTTTCCAAAAACCTACATGTTATACACCGATGGAAAGCTAAGATTCTTGTGATGTATACGCGGTATACCATGCAGGCTACAATCATAACTGTATATTCAGTACACACTTATTTCTGGCCAGCCATCAGTTATATTTAACTTTAAAGCCAAACTGTACTCCAGTAGCAGATGATACTGCAACAAAAATGGTCCTTTTACATCAGCAAGGGTTGAGTAAAAGTAGTGCAGTAAAAAAGTTTTAAAGTTTTTGTAAAAGACAAGTTTTTATGCATGAAAATCTATTTTAAACTAAATTTGAAGCAACAATTATAAAGCAAGGCAAGGCAGTTTATTTGTACAGCACATTTTGTGTACAGGAAAATTCAGGGTGCTTTACATAAAACAAAAACATTACAGACATTAAGAAATAGTAAAAGGCAGCAATACATAGCAGGAATCACAATAAAATAATAAATTACATTAAAATGATTAAAAGCAAGATGAGTTAAAAGTTAACATGCAGATTTCATGAATAGGCGCATGAGAAAAGACACGTTTTTAACCTGGATTTAAAAATGTGGTGAAAGTTTCATCTCCACTGGCAGTTTGTTCTACTTGTTTACAGCATAACAGCTAAATGCTGCTTCTCCATGTTTAGTTTGGACTCTGGTCTGGACCCTGGTCTGGATTCTGGTCTGGACTCTGGTCTGGACTCTGGCCTGGACTCTGGTCTGGACCCTGGTCTGGATTCTGGTCTGGACCAGAGTCTGGACTCTTTGGTCTGGACTAGTTGACCAGAGTCTGGTCTGGTCTGGACTCTGGTCTGGACTAATTGACCAGAGTCAAGCTCAGTCAGCACGGGATCTCCGCAGGGCTGCTGCCTCAGCCCCAAACTCTTCACCCTGTATACACATGACTGTCTCTCCACCCAGGACAGTACCATCATCATCAAATATGCTGATGACATCACTGTCCTGGGCCTCATCAAGACGAGTCAGGACACAGGGCCCTGGTCAACAACATCGCTGTCTATGGAGAGGAGAATGACCTCATCCTCAACACAGACAAGACGAAAGAAATATGTCTGGAC
>JBAFTC010000013.1:32029171-32042261 GCA_037177435.1 Melanotaenia nigrans | reverse complement strand
TGTGTGAATGACTTAAATTTCACATGTGTCTGTGAGAGGGTAATTCTGAATAATGTCTCAAACGGCCCCTCATAATTTTTCAGTACATTTTCTTAACTACAGAACATCCATGAGTTTTGCAAACATAAAAACTGTGCAAAACCTTCAGTTACATAATAATATTATCTAATAAAGGAGATTAAGACAAGTAAATGTTTACATTCATTTTAATGCAGATGCATCCATGAAACGTGCCCTTCATGTGAGCTCAGAGTGCTTTCTTTGGAAAACAAAGCAGATTTAATGTGATTTGATGTGGGTTTTTCATTGAGCCAGAAGAGAAGAGGCTGTCAAAGCAGCCGTAGATGCTGGGAGGAGTTCGGTCAGATCTCGGTTGATTTTAGTGAAATCACTCCTCTGCAGACCTTCTCTCATATTTTGAATCTAATCTGGTCTGATCTGTGAGATCTAATCTGCTGAGTCATAAGACTGGAAGCACAGAGCTGCTGCAGCATCACGTTACATTATAACGCCGTCTGATCTGAACACCCTGCAGACAACAGTGTAATGTTGTAATGTTGTTATAATGATGAATATGCAGCAATTCATCGTTCATCTGTCAGGCATTACCTCATAGCATGAAATGTTTACTTTGAGGCTTCTCTATGAGGTCCAACATTGCCTCAGGGTTTCTAGGAGCAACCCCATGTTGATGTTGATAGTTGCCATGTGGACACCATCACCATCATCATCATCATTGTCATCATCATGTCCCCTCTGTGTAATATAAGAGGTATGAAAGGGTGGAGGGCAGAGAAAGTTCCAGTTTCCCACACCTGAGTGTCTTTCTGTATATGAGCTGCTCATAAATCCAACAATGTCTGGTCCAGATTAGCTCTGAATTCATCTTCATTTTCAGCATCCAGGAAAAAAACAACTGAGTTATTTTAGATGAGATTAGAACTGATCTTAACCTTCTGTCTAAAGCAGGATTTATATTTAAGATGAACAGCACTTTTAAGAACTATAAAAATACTGACAAGAAAATATGAATTAATAAATCCACATTAAAGAAATGAAATAAAAATTCATTCTAAATTCAGATGTCATGTACGCTGCTGGAGTTTAAAGCATAGGAGAAGAAAAGAGGAGGAAGAGATAATCAGTGGAAATGTGGTATGAGCAGGAAGCTCTTTCACATTGGAAATCCCTCTCAGCTGACAAAAGCTGCTTATCTGAACTCATCAGTTTCTCCAACTTAAAGAGTTTCAGTCATCAGAGCCAAAGAGACTGCACAACAACTTAAGTTTAAAGAATGAACCTGTTCAGTGGATCTGACCTTTAATTCAGACTTAGAAAGTTTAGCCACAGCCAGGTTTCAAGGTCCCTTATACAGTTAAATAATGATTTCAGGGTCAACCGGTGACTGTCATCACATTCAACACCTGAATGTCATCTATAGGACAATGAAATGGAATTTTCTGTTTCTTGAAAATAAACCCCACAGGCAGCACATACAGAGAAGCACTGGCCCTAAAATAAACCCTTGGGGTACACCACCACAAGTAAAAGGGAATTACAAGGTCAAGCGTCCCCTAAATGAGAAGGAAAACTCATCTCAGTCAGGTTTGGTTTAATCCAAGTGAAGGTAGGTCCTCTGATAGGACTGTTCAGGTGTAGATGCCAGGATCCTCTAAAGAACTGAAACCGCCGAATTCCTTGAGTCAGCATCTAAAAAGTGGTCATTAAAACGATCAGCGTTTGCACATCTGCCATGGGGCTCTAAAATACCTGAAGGTGATGAAAATAACTTCCTCTTGAAGTTTAGACAGAATACTGTCCTGTAGTTAGAAAGAGACTTTTCTTGTTGGTGAGACACTGCAGAACACAGTGTTTAAAATCAGCTGACTCTGACCCTCTGAACTTCTCTGGAAGCTTTAGTGTTGTTTATCTGAGGTTGGATTATTTCATTTGAAGAGCCAATCATGCCCTGAGACTTCCAGCTGTATCTTTTGTCACCCAGGACTGTTTCTGCCAGGGGTGACTGATATCAGTACTGTTAGTGACACTGAACACAGAGACAAAGGTCAGCCTGAGCATGAGCAGCGAATCAGCTGCAGTTTATTTTGAGCTCGGGTGAATGTCCCTGAAGAAAAACGTCCTGGTTCCACCTCCCAAGAGTTTACGCTGAAACCCTGGGAGTTCAAGAGGTCAAATGCAGCGAAGACAACAGGAAGTTTGATGTTTATCTATCTAACAGAGTTTCAGAGGATCAATGAGGAAAACATCTCCTTCACTTCTGGCTCAGACCTCCCAGCTTACTGGTTACCTTCTGTTGACCTGGATGTTCTGACTACTAGATGCTACAGGAAGGAAATGAAGGTTTTAAATATCCCAACTTTACTCAGAAACAGACTCAAGTCATTATTTGACATAAAGCTTGTTTTTTTATCTGATGATGAAACATGTCAACATCTATAAGGCAGACTCTTTGAGTCTCTGCCTGCATGCACAGTCAGAAAACATGATGCTGCCCTTTCAGTGGCCTCTATCGTCCTGCTGCTAACTTCCTGAGCCGTAACGTCTCAGTGAAGCTTCGAGGTCAGGCAGATGCTTTCCTGGAAGTTGCTTAGTGGAACCAGGTCAGAAACCAGCCAACCGGTTTCACACCCAGCTTCTATAGAGCTCAGTCTTTTCTCCTGGAATTCCTTCCTCACTGGAAAAAACTACAGCTGGGGTTTTTAAAAGATAACATTTAGTCTGCAGTCTGCATCTATTCAGAAACAACAAGAAAGAAACTGTCCAGTCTGCTGTCCCCTCACTGGTGAGTATCCTGGAAACAGACATGGAGAGAGTGGACTCTTCCTGGTGTTCACCTAAACAATAAACTGGACAGAGCCGGTCTATCTTATGAGGAGACTGCGACCTTTTGGACTGAAGGGGGGCTCCTAAGGACCTTCTATGACTCTGTGGTGGATCAGCCTTCCTGTACGGAGCAGCAGCATCACAGAGAGGGAGAGGAAGAAGCCGGACAAAGTCATCAGGAAGTCCAGATCTGTCCCGGGCTGTTCTCTGGACTCAGTGCAGGTGGTAGGTGACAAAAGGGTTCTGGAAAACCAACTTCCATGCTGGACCATGACCCACATTTAGGACATTTAAAAAGAATAACAGCTGATCAAAGTGCTTCACAAAAGCATCAGCAGTCTTAAAATAAACAATAAATAAATTAAACTGAAGAGTTAAGATTACTAAAATTTATTTAACGTCTCACTTTTGGTCAGTGGAAGGCCAAAGAGAACAGATGTTTTTAACAGACATTTAAAAGCCTGTATGGTCTGAGCGGTACGGACATGCAGCCCCTAGGTTGGCAGAAAAGCTCCTGCATGTGAGATATGTTTTGAACCAGGACAGAGCTGTACCCTTAATACCAACAAGATGTTCCATCAGAGTAACAGAATGTTGTGGTCTATGGTGTCAAAGGCTGCTGATGTGTCTAAAAGCACTAAAACAAAAGAATTCCCTGAGTCAACAGTTAGATAAATGTCCTTAAAACCCTCTGAAACTTCGTACATTAAAAAGTCTCTTCCTAACCAGACCCCCCTGTGCAGCATGAGATCCTGTAAGAAGTTTGCTCACACTAGCTAGGAAGCAGCAATGCTAACACGTAGCATACCAGAATGATGGGGCAAACTTAGCTAAAAGACTCTGCCAAGCATTAGCACCCGAACCAAACCCAGTTCAAACCCAAGCACCTCTATACAGCACCTGTATTAAAACACCTGGGAAACTGCTCAGGTTCACGTTTTACCTTCTGCTGTAGCACAGGTCCTCATCAGGTATTACTTTACTCATTCCTAGATGAACTGGGCTGCTGTCCTCTGGTTTTCACTAAAAGTAGTGTGGTGTTCTTTTAGGAGGACGTAACCTTTTACATTTTCTACTGTGTTCCAGATAAATTTACTCACACAGTAACACATCTTGATTCTGCAATAATCGCCTCAGCTTCAAGATCATACATGCAGCTCAGTAGTTGTGAAGACACACTTCATTCATTTTGGGGATGTCATTTCAGACAGGAGGCAGGAAAATCAAGACTAAACTAAATGACAACAGAGTCTATATGTTTGTATTACTTTGTAAAGTTATCTGTTATAATGTGATTTTCCAGATCCAGAGGTTATTCAGTCTTTTGGTTTTCTGTCAGTTTAGTAAAAATTCAAACAAATGAGCAAATTACAGGTTTTTGTTGTGATTTAGAAAAATTCTCAAATTAAATCCTCTGGAAATGAAGATCAGATACAACAATAGAAAAAAATAATAGATGTAATGTTTACTGTCAGGAAGAGGATTTTTACAGCCTGGTCCTGATAAGCTGATAGACTGGTCATACAGACTGGTCATACTGGCCATGATAAGCTGAGAACTTGACGAAGCCTCTCCTCCTCCAGATTCCTTCTCCTGTGTTGGAATGTTACGCAGGACGTGCCTCAACATGTCGGAGCGTCCTGGCCTCTGCTGGCTCTGTCTGCTCGCGGCTGCAGTGGAAAACTACCTTCTGACACGTGAAAAAACCTGCAGTACCTGCAGGATGATTACATAACACAGAAGCAACTCTTTTTCTTATTTCAACTTTTTTTGACTACTTTTTATTTTATTGGCATTGACCTGCCGGAGTAAAGCTTGATAATCTCGATATTTACTCCGTGTGTTTGATCTTGGGTTGTGTTTCTTACCTCTGGCCTCGTACGGGCAGAAACATGTAAAACATGTTCAAATCTCATGTGATCGACAGGAATCTTTGTTTGTTTGTTTAGTTGTACCAGAGAAAAAGCACAGAGGGGTCAGATAAAGCTGATAACACCTCCTCCAGGTTTCACTGCTTGGGTAAAACCTGGAGGCTGATCTTCCAGGTTTTAACATGTTGACAAGAAATTCTCTCTGTTTTCTATTTTTATTTCAAACTAAAATTTCAAACAACACAAAGTGAATATTTAACACATAAAACCAAAGCTTTAGGTTTGAAAAGGGTTTAAGAAGAAATTAAATACTTATCTAGTCCAACAACCTTTTGTCAAAAATGACTTAAATACTGACACTTTCACATTTTATCAGCTCTTCACAAACCATAACACACAATGCTAATAACAGCCTCTCGTTATAAATACTATACTACATTCATTGTCTTCAATACGTCTCATTGATGGTTTTATATCCTTTAATTATATCACTTGTTTAAAACCACCTATTGTTTGACATGTTGTCACTGCAGCTGATTCACAGCGACACAGGAGATTTGTCTCTCTGCTGGATTTTATGCAGACTTTAATCTCCTTCTGTTGGAAAACCTTTTGGATTCTGTTTGATCGTTTTTAATTCTGTACTTGATCGGGACAATTTTGAACCAGGTTTCAGGTTTCAATATTTTTAGTTTTAGTTTCAGTCAGAATGAAATAAAAACCTTTTTAAAAGATAAATATTAATCAGTATATCAATGACTTTGTTTTGAATTTAATTTCATGTCTGGTAAAAAATGTTCTGCTGGGAGCGAAGATGAAGAAGATGCTGCTGTTTCTTCCTCGCTGGTCCTCCCTGTTGTGGCTCCTGTATTGTAAAATAATTTATTATGATGATTTTATCGCCAGTTCTGGAGACGTTAATACATTTTTAGGTTGAGTTTAGAAATGAGAACTTTGAAAAAGAATTCAGACTCTGATGCATGCTTGATTTCAGATCCAACATACAACACTGTTTGGTTTGTTTTCAGTGTCACGTGTGAACGTTGAAGATCTCTGTTAAAGATTTCAGACAGTTCAAGAAGAGACATGAAAGACTGTGTTTTTATTTTTGGACAGTAGCAGCACATTTCTGCCAGTAAGTTGGATAAAATACTGGTTCTGGTGTCTGCAAAAACTCTTAAAAGAAACATTCAGATAAAAACTTTAATATCTGGAAATAAATCTGTTCTAATGTAATCAGATGCTGCGTCAGAGAATTTGGTCACTGTTTTGTTTTATCCAACAGGTTTATCTGCTGAGGTCCAACCACTTCATGATGACACCACTGAATCAGCTACATCACTGTGGGCCTCAGCACACACTCCTACACACTACTCCGGACTTTTTCTGCCATCAGCAGCTGATGTGTGATCAACGTGAAGAGCAGAAACATCTGCAGCAGGTCTCTGAAGGAAGGCGACTGGGTGAAGATCAGAGAGAAGTGACCTTATAAACCAGGAAAGCTTCTGTCACCATCCACCCACACCAATGAGAAATCCTCCAACTCGCTTCATGACATCTCTGTAAACACAACAACATAAACACACTTCATGTTGCTGGAAAACCCACACACTCATTTTCAAGATTGATCATTGATTTTCTTTAAAATCTGATTTTTCTGGTTTACGCTGACTGTGAACACACTGGATATCGTTTCTGTGCCCTGTTCTCATCATGTTGACATGATGTAATGTGTCTGCCAGAGACAGGACAGCGGACATGGACCAGACCAACCCTGAACAACCCAGTGGCCCTGAAAATGAAGCCATTTCACAAACCGAGGACCAGCTGTTTAACATGCTGCTGTGACACTGTGGCATAAGCAGAGGAAACTCTGAGTCAGAAGAATCTGCTGGTAGCTACAGCTGCTGTGTACTCTCCGCTAGAAATAAAAAACAAAAAAAGACCACTTTTTAGGAGGTTTACTCCCACAAAGGTAAACCTACACATGACAGATTCCTGAGCAGATAAATAAAACTAAGTGCTGCAGAGCCTGAAGTACTCACTGGGAGGTGTACAACTGTACTATTTCAGCATTTGTTGCTATAATAACCCACTTGTCACTGACCCCATGCATCATCAGCAGAAAACACAAACACAGGACAGTAAACCTAAAGATTAGAGGAGAAAGAGGTTAAAGCCTCCCTTTGTTTCTTTCCCTCCATACCAACACAGTGAGTCACTGCTGGAACAAGAAAGTGGCTCAAAGTGCAGAGTGGGTGGGAACTGGGGGTGAAATCAGAGAGGGAAGGGGATTGGACAAACAGGAGCAAGGAGGCAGGCGTTTCCAAGCTGCATCAGACAGGAAGTAAACATAACTGAGTCAGAGTTTAGATGAAACGTGACCCTAAAGTAACATTTGAACCAGAGAGAAAATCATTAGATTTTGACATCTCAGAGATTACTGACTAATGTCGGGGATTAATTCTTATTTATTCCAGAGGAAAGTTGTTTTTTTACTCCTCTGCAGGAAGAAACTTTCAGGTTCTCGAGGGAATCTCTGTAGGGCAGAGATACAAACATGTTGGCCATGTTGGGTAAAATGCAGCTGTGCTGTATAGACAAGAGACATGCAGATCTTCTCTGTTTACAGTCAACAACCACTTTAAAATGTTTACTACAGTCATCCACAACACAGTAAATGGCCATGGTTACATGATGTTTTTTAATTCAGAATTAAATAATTTGAAATTAAAGTTTTTTCCTTGCGTTTACATGGAAATAGTAATTCCGAATTGAGATTTACGCTGAAAACATGTTTAATCGCCGTTATTTAATTCTGCTTTAGATCTCGGGGTTGGAAAGGTTCTGATTGGACAGGGGAGGATGTGACATGTTTACGCCTACAGAAGTAAACAAACTCCAGTTCCTGCTTTTTTTTTCATCTACAACATGGAAGACCACATAATAAGAAACATTTTTGCTTTCATTTTGATTCTAGTTTTGAAGCAGCAGGTGGACGCCAGCACATGCTTCCTGGTTGAGTTCAGTCTGGTTGAGGATGTCTTCCACTTTTAGTTAACAAAAACAGTTTGGGTCAGAAATTTTATTGAAATGCAAATGTTCCCTTCATTAAGGAATTACTGTGGGGGAAAAAAAAACTTAAAAACTAATACTGCAGCCGCTTGGGAGCGAGGTAAATACTATGAAAATGTTTCGTGTGAAATAAAATAAATTTTTCTTTAAAAAAATGAGAAATTTATTGTATTTTCATGGTGACGGGATTTCCATGTCATGAGTCTGCACGCCTGAACGTCACTCTGCTCTGAACCAAGGTTTGTGTTATTGTTACAGTATAAACACAAAGACCTTCCGATGACTCAACTTTTACTTCCTGTCGTCATTGCTGTCTCTAAAGGAGCGTTTTGTTGCCTCTGTGATGATATTATGATACAATTAGCAGCAGCACCAATTCCAAGCTTAACATGAGTAACTGCAGCATCTGTAACAGTCCTGTTGGACCTGGCAGGCTGGGGGATCAGCTGGACTTTATCACAGAAGACAGATAATACAAGTACTTTAGTGGGTCAGTTTTCTTATGACTGTAAACCAGAATCCTCTCCAGAAATAAACCATGGTCCAGTTTGATCCAGATCTGTGTGGTCCAGGATCCAGGATCCTAAGACAACTCTAAGATGACTTAGGGCTGTCAGCATATTTATTCACATTCTTAATTAAAAAGAAGAAGTCAAATATCACCACTTTTCTTTCAAATGGAATCTGACATTAAAGAATGAAAGATTTTAAACTGGAATGACAATGAGATTAAAATATGTAATTTTAAAGGAAGTCAATCGGACATTTTTGGCCACAAAGGTCCCTAAAGGGAGTATCTGACACTACATAAAAACACTAACGCTGTCAGATCATTTTACCTGCCAATCTTTGATATATCCAAGCCTCTAATTACACCAAAGACCTATCCTTCTGATATTTATTACCTAGAAAATAATTAATGTTTTGTGTGTTTTGTAGTAGAAAAATTACCAAGAGTCTGGTTTGAGTAAAAGCGTTACAAAATTTATTTTGTCAGAACAAAGTTTAAGACAGAATTACTTGCACATATGACAGCTGTCGAATTCTTTTCTGTTTCCTGCGAAGGTCAGCCCCATAGCTGATAGGGCCAGGACCAGAAGACTGATTGGAGCCTTCTCTCTCCAGTTTCCAAGAGGAGAATCGTAAATCTAAGATCTGGTGCAGGCCGAGATCATAAACAACCTGCGTTATTAAGAAAGGGGTGCAATCTGCCCCAAGATGTGCGTCTTCAAAGCACCAGCCTGCACTTTCTCCTATCAGAGGCCTGGGGAGAGATGGTCAATCTGACCTCGTAGGGAACTTACACAAGCAAGAGAACTGAACATCTGGATATGAAATGCAAAAATGTAATATAAGCTCAAGCAATCAATGTAAGACAAGAATAACCAGTACACAAATATGATATGAATGGATGAACAATAATAAATGGATAAATGAAATGAGTACAAGTGTGATTACTATATGAGTATATGATGAGTATATAGGTCAAAGCAGCATAAAAACAGTTTTTGACATAAAAAAATCAAACTGGTATTTAAAGGCCTAAAATCCTAAAAATAGCTGAATGTTTGGTTCTTTTGAGCAGACCTGAAGTCTGAAGTGATTGATGAAATAAAGTAAAGATAAATCAATGTTTGATTACCTTATAGCATTTTTTGTTTGTGCATGGACATTTTTGGCTACAAAGGTCACCAGAGGTAGTCAATTTGAGGAGGACATGAGGGTTAACCATCATAGCATCTTGTAGTCACTCTCTGCAGTTCAGGATCAAATAATCCATCCAGCTGTCCTCCAGCGTGACAGAAGGACCCTCCCTACACCACTTTATCATGTTTATTCATGTAGGAATCTGCAGTGTTGTGGAAGGTGTGCCAGTGATAGGAAGTGAGTGCTTTAGAGTGTAAGTGAGAATATGTTGACCTTTTAAATTCTGATTCATGTAGGAGTTATTTTTAAACGTCTGATGGGTGAACAGTCTCTGAACGTCCTAATGAGTTATTTTTATAACACTTCTGTTTATACAGTCTCACAGTTAAAAGAAAAAAAAAAAAAGGAATTTGAGTTATTTGTGTTGGAGGAAACACCCATAGGCCCGGCCAGGTGGAGCTGCTTTCAGGTGCATATAGCCATCACCTGCTCTGCAAACATTCTTTCCCACGCTGCCTGGTCCTCCAACATGTCTAGCATAATTGCAGCATGCTGCACATACCAGACGAGGTAGGAAAGTATCTAAGACTACAAAAAGAGGTGCAGCATGGTGTCACCTGAACACATCACCAGTTTGTTGCAACAACGTCCTGTTCTTTTTCACACCTGAATGAATCAGGGTGTGTATATTTTATATAATATTTAGTGGAAAACATGGTTCAGTTTCTGTTTAGTGGGATTATCTGTAATGCAAAATTTACATGAAGATTTTTAGGACAGCAGCTGAGCAGGTGGAACATCTCCCTGAACCTAGCCTGAGTTTAACTCTGAGGTTACAATAACATCAGATCTAATTAAACATGCTGACTGCAGATCAGCATTCAGGTCTCCTCATCAGTATAACTCACCACATTTAGTCCTGCACTGTGTCAATGAAATGACATCACAGTAGAAAAATACCAAGTGAGTCAGGAAGCTTGACTAAGCATCAATGATCCCACCACTTCTAACTCCCAGAGGAATTCTACAGAAACCAACCTGATTGGCTCCCACCGATTGGTTTCTGTTTTTTCAGACATGACAGAAGACCAAAAACATGTGTTTGAGTCTATGAGTCCTTTGATGCTTCATTCCTGCTGATGTCTGACAGAAACAACAGTGATGTACTGATTGGTTCATTCACACAATCAAATATGAAATTTTACCACAAAGATTTTCTGAAGAAAACTTTAGAGCTCAAATCTCCGTCCTTTGATCTTCACAAGACCAAAATGGGATTTTCACTTTGTTAGAGTAAGCAGAAGTTGACAGTTTAAAGTTTCTCTTTTAAGGATGGGTAATGATTTGTGGTCTCACCCACCTTGTTTGAACTAACAGGATGTGGTGATCACAGCTCTGTGTGATAAGGGTCATAAAGTGTTGTATGCTGATGTGTTTCCCTGTTTGAAGTTTGCGAGAACTTTGCTTGCTCTACTGAAGTGTGATAGCTGCTCAATAAAAAGGCTGCACTGGGGTTGAGACTTAGGAGTTGAAACCAGACACTCTCTGAGTGCTAAACCATCGTCTCTCCCCATCGCGATGAAGCTGACTTCACTCTGAGTTCTTTGTGTCTTATTTTATGATTGAAAAATACCCATCAGCTGAGACTGCCAAGATGTCTGTCAGACATTGGCCTCTTTGGCAGGAACACGCTACAACCTCCCCTGCAATCCATCAGCTTAGGATATAAGGAAGAGAAGGTTTGGTTGGAGATAGAGCTGAGGGAATCTTCTGACCAGCTGGTGAGAGCAGCAGGCATCCCAATATTAATGGGAAGGAAGTGGAAAGCCCAGGAAGAGGTTGGCATGGAGGCTCAAGCAGGCCCTAGGAGAGGCAAGACTCCCTTGTTCTTGTCAAAAGCGTCCAAAGAAGATGGAAGAGCCATGTTGGTGGCAGAGGTAGCAAGAGCTGAACAGGAACGCCTGACCATCAAAGCGATGTCTCAGGGCCAGCAAGGACGCTGGACATCATGGGAAGGTCTCACAAACAGGCCCATGTCATTGTCTGATGTTTGGAAGATCCCCCAAACTAGGCTCACCTTACCTTGTCCTGGAAACCTCCACCAATGGTTTAGCAATGAGTAGACCTGCCCCCTTTGCAATAGCATCAATGTGAGCCTCCAGCACATCCCATCAGGCTGCTGGACAGCGTTGGCCCAAGGCCGCTACAGATGGTGACACGACCTGGTGCTGAAGAAACTGGCGGAGGTGGCAAGTCCTGCAGACAGGAGGCAAACAGCAGGCCTTCTGCTCCAGGCAGACATGCTATTCAGTTTGCAAGGGCTATAGAGAGCATCGAGCCCCACCCACCCCCACCCGACCAGAAAGACACAGCAAGACTCCTCTCACTGGGCAGTAAGTGGACCATGAGGGTCGACCCAGGGAACTGGCTCCTCTTCCCCAGGGAGATTGTGGAAACATCGCTCCAGCCAGATTTGGTCATGTGATCAGAAGCTTGCAAGACTGTCCTTTTGGTCGAACTCACGGTCCCATGGGAAGGAGAGCTGGAGGCTGCTAATAATTAGAAGCAAACCAAGTATGCAGACCTGGCGGCGGAATGCAGGGAGGTTGGCTGGAAAGCTGTTACGTGCCCCGTGGAAGTGGGGTGCAGAGACTGCTCACCTATTCCACGACATGGGATGCATAGGGGGCCTCAAAAAGCTGTGAAATAGCTGGCTGAGGAGGCAGAGAGAGGCAGCTTCTGGCTGTTGCTAAGTAGGAAGCATAAGAAATGGCTCCCGAACAACACCTAGAGCTTCAGCAGGAAGACATCCCTGCCATCTCTCTGCCATCAGGAGACATACTGGGTTAAAGGAGTGAAATGTCAATGACTGGTGGTCCCCAACTGAAGACCCACTTAGGCCCACAGAAGTGTTCAGTAAGGTGTCATAGTACACTGTCCAAAGTCTCTGGTGGAGGTGTGTCAGGCAGCAGTGCCCAGCAGGATACCATCACAGATTAGTGCTGTTGTGAAATCCAGCTTCTTTCAGCTTAGACACTTGTCCAAAGCCAAGCCAGTTCTTTGTCATCATAACTTAGAGATTTTAATTCATGCTTTTATCACAAACCACCTAGAATACTGCAACACACCTTATGTCAACCTTAGTTGGTCAATTCTGGCCTGACTGTGGCTCATTCAGAATGCTGCAGCTCTCCTTTTAACTGGCACCAATAGATTGGAGCACATCACATCGGTTTTAAGGTCTTTGCACTGGCTACAGGTTTTGTTCCATATTCATTTTTATATGTCAACATGGCCTTCCCCCACAGTATCTGTCCAACCTGCTCCAGTCCTACACCCCTACACACTCTCTCATGTCGTCAGATCCCTCCCTGCTAGTTGTCCCTAAATCTAGGATGAAATCCAGAGAGGACCGCTTCTTTTCAGTTGTTGGTCCCAAACTCTGGAACGCACTGCCCTTGCATCTTAGACATGCCGGGTCTCTTTATGGTTTTAAATCCTCTCTTAAACCTACTTTTTTCCATCCATCCATCCAACCATCTATCCATCGTTCTTCAATCGATCCATCCTTCCTCCCTGCATCCATCCATCCATCCATCCATCCATCCATCCATCCATCCATCCATCCATCCATCCATCCATCCATCCATCCA
>JBAFTC010000013.1:31822334-31838440 GCA_037177435.1 Melanotaenia nigrans | reverse complement strand
TAAGACCAGGAACGTAGATCCTAGAACTCCAGTCCTCACTAAGACCAGGAACGTAGATCCTAGAACTCCAGTCCTCAGATCTTTACACAGGCTTCCTGTATGTCAAAGACTTGACTTCAAAATCCTGCTGTTAGTATATAGAGACCTGAATCGTTTAGGACCAGAATCTGTTCAGGATCTTCTGGTTGGTTATGAAGCAACCAGATCCCTGAGTTCTTCAGGGTCAGGTCTACTTTCTGTTCCCAGAGTCAGAACTAAATGTGGAGAGGCAGCATTCAGCTTTTATGCTCCTCACATGTGGAACAAACTCTCAGAAAACTGCAGGTCTGCTGACTCAGCAGTTTTACATCAGGGTTAAAAACTTGAAAACTAAACTAGAACCTAATTTCTTACATTTTGTGTATTTTGTATGAGCTTTTTCTTCCTGTTTTTATTTAATTTCTTTTATTTCTTTTAAAGTTTTTTAAAGCACTTTGAATTATCTTGTACATGAAATGTGCTATACAAATACATTTGCCTTGCTTATAGTTTGATGCTAAATAAAGAAATGTTAAACTTCATGTATATGAACATGTTGATGTCCCTCCAGGGGCAACCTTATCTCAGCTGTCAGACAGTGGCCAGACTCTGAGTGAGGACAGCGGGGTGGACATAGCAGAGGCAGGAGGTCTTAGTAAGGATGGCAGTCCTCGACCCAGCAAGAGCCAGCAGGGCCATGCAGAACAGCCAGTAGCCCATGGACCTTCTTCAGGCGTCCTGAGACAAGTAAGGCTTTAACCCGGTTTATCTCAGAGCCTGCAGAATGACCAGTTCTCCTGTTGTTGTTTTCATCATAAAATATATAAATTTCTCATTTATTAATAAATAAGATTTTCTGAAAATACATGACTATGAATGGTGTGAAACAAGTTCAGAAATACAAAAAAAACCAAACATGAAACCTATGAAAAAATGGTAAGAAAAGTTCATTTTTCTAAATATTCGTTCTTTATTTGGCCCTTAAACAAAATGTAACAAAATAATTAACATTTTTTAGGGGGGTATCTACCATTTATTACCATGTGATGTATTAAAATACTATAATATGGTTTTCCGCTTCTGGGTATCTATTAGGGGACAGAAGACAACTTTATACCATAAATTGAAGCAAAGTGTCTCAGAAAATGTATGTGACAATTATGTTACGTTGGGCTCTGATGGGTTGAGGCAGAGCGCGGATTTTTAATCACAGACAGCTTTAGACTGAGTAACTTTATCCAAGTGTTCTCCACTGAAGTCTTATTGTTTAAAGAACTTTTTCTTGTCTACCTTTCCCTCCTCAACTACTGTTCCTGTTTCTCAGCCCCTGTTCCCTGCTGCTCTTGTTACTAGATTATATAATTCGCTCATAGAGCCATTTTTACACATAAACAGCACAGATTTCTACAGTTGCTGTGCACAGATGTGCTTCACAGCAGGGGTTCAGGGGAGCAGCTGTCTACAACACTCTGGAGACTGGACCCGATGCTGAATTATCCTGTTCAACATTCCTGTATTTTCTTCGCAGGGAAGGGTTTAATAGAATGATAGAAGAAAAGTAGATTAATTCTTTTCTGTCCTTCATAGAATATATTTCCATTACTGTAAAAGGAGAGAAATTCAGTCCTTAAATAATTTGAAATAAAATAAAAATAAAAATAAACTCCAGAAATAATATGAATAAAATAAATAATAATTGTTAAAAAAAAAAACAAGAGGAAAAAACTAAACAAAATTATACAAAACAATAGTATTTAAAAATAAACAGAATATTCTTCAAAATCTATACAATTTCTAAAATAAAAATAAAATACTGTAAAAACAGACAAATATAAGTAAAAGTAAAAGGCTTGCTTTTGGGTCCTGTAGTTTTTAAAAATATGGGTCTAGTTACAGGTTTAGGAAGTTTGCAAGAGATTCACAAGAAGATCGCTGGATGTTTGCTGGATGTTGACAGAAAGTTTGCAGGATGTTTACAGGATGTTTACCAGAGGTTTACAGAAAGCTCGCTAGAGGTTTGCAGCACATTTGCTAGTAATTTGCAGGACATTTAAAGGACGTTTGTAGGATCTTTACAGGAAGTTTGGAGAATGTTTAGAGGACATTTGCAGGATGTTTACAGTAAATTTGCAGGGCATTTGCAAAAGTTTGCTATAGGTTTGCAGGATGTTTGCAGTAAGTTTGCTAAAAGTTTGCAGGGGTTTTGCAGGAACTTTTGCAAGAAGTATAAGCTGGATGTTTAGAATAAGTTTGCAGGAAGTAAGCTGGATGTTTAGAATAAGTTTGCAGGAAGTAAGCTGGATGTTTAGAATAAGTTTGCAGGATGTTTCCTGGAAGGATACAGGAAGGTTTGCAAAAGGTTTTCTGGAGGTTTGCAGGACCTTTACTAGACATTTGCAGGAGGTTTGCTAGGTATTTGCAGGAAGTTTGCTGGTGGTTTTCTAGGAGATTTGCTTAAGGTTTACAGGAAGTTTGCAAGACATTTGTTGGATCTTTGCAGGAAGTTAGCAGGAAGTTTACAGTACGTTTTCTAGAGTTATGCAGCAGGTTTGCATTGGAGCTCGTAAGACTTTTCAGGAAGTTTGCCAGACATTTGCTGGAAGTTTTAAGATTGTGTGTAGATATTGTTTTTTATGAAAAGATAAAGTTTAGATATGTATTAACTTACCTGCTGCTGACCTTGACGTTAATTCCCAGCAGACCAATTCTCCGGTCCCTGCACATACTGCTGTCCTGGTACGAGTGGTGAAAAACGCCAACACTCTGGGCATCGCCATAGAGGGAGGGGCTAAAACACGCCAGCCTTTACCCCGCATAGTCACCATTCAGGTAATAGCAGCAGTATTCAGGGCAATTTAACTTAGAACTTTAAACCATAATTATTTTGTTTTTAAAGTTCAGTGCAAAGCAAAAACATTGAGTGCTTCTGTCTGTTTATCACCACTAAACTACTGTAGTGTGCTGTATATCAGAGGTTAATGATGATAGTGGTGTGTGTGTGTGTGTGTGTGTGTGTGTGTGTGTGTGTGTGTGTGTGTGTGTGTGTGTGCGTGTGTGTGTGTGTGTCATTCCAAACAGTGTCTGTGAATATTGCCATATGGGACCAACGTGAATGCGGTTGGTTTAGAAAGGCCTCTAAAAGTGTCTTCACTGCTGTCCAGAGCTGTGATTTATCTGCTGTTCGATGTTAGGCTGCACTACCTTTACTGAAACTAAATACTCTCAGCATCTGGAGCAGATGCTTACACCCATATCTCTCTTTGTGTGTACATAATATGTGTGGAAAAATATGCTGCCTTATCCTTTATGATACCTTTAAAATAATACACAGCCTCCCACCAGTGGTTACACAAAAAGTTACGGTATTTTTTAACAAGAAAGCAGACATTATATTTATATTACCATTTCTTTTTTTCTGCAGTGTCGTTAAGTGCAAGCAGTGCAAGCTTTGTGATATAAGTCCAGACCATATCTGGCAGAAAGCTAGCTACTTCGTGGTCAGACAAATCATTTATGACACTGTTCATAATTCTTATAGAGGATCCAAAGAGGCCACATAGAGGCAAATAACCCAAATCCCTGTTTTCATGGAGATGAACAAATATTGTACATTTTTGTTGTGATACAAAACACAACATTCAAAACATTTGGAGGATTCTTTGGTCAAGTTTACGTAATTTGCAGATGTTAGGACTTATCAATTACTGCAAGCATTGTGTGAGGATCTATGTGAAGACGTCATGGAGTGGTAAAGCCAGAAACATTTCTTGGCATGGTCAAATTGAGATCACTACTCCTGGTGTGGCACAGAAAAAAATTTCTATTTTTTTTTTTTTTCTTGAATGGCACAGAGCTGTACAGGATTAATTCACATGGAATTAAGTTTTATGAGTGCATGAAAAGTCTTTTGAAAGATTTTGCTATTGGTTGTATGTGATGGCCATGAGGGGTTACTCGGCTTAAGTCTGAGTTAGTTATGGCCACCGATGGCTGCCCCTTGTGTTGTGTTGGTTTCTTAAATAATCCATTTTTTTCTGACTGATTAAACCAGATGATTGAGCAGTCTAACTATAATCAAAAAGTACTGTAGTGAATGCAAAGTCTACAGGAACAAAAAGCAAAACGTGAGTTAAAACAAAATAAAAATGTAAAAATAATGGGTTGGATGAGACGCAAACATTTACAGTTGCGTGTACAGCTCTACAGCATCATCACCCAGTCTCCAATTATGGACTTTTTATGCATTAAATTTTTAAACACTACATGGTACTTTCATTTAAAAATGTTTGTCCTTCTATTGGTACCATAAATAATGTGGCTTTTAACATTAATAAGTGCAACCAAAAAGAAAAGGTTGCACGTATCAATGCAAGAATTAAAAAAATAAGTCTGAGCATCAGAAACAGCTGATCAAACAGTGAAACTGTACTTGCTTCTTCCCTTCAAAATTGGATTTAAAACCATGGAGTTGTTACTGCATGTTGTTTAAAAACAGAAAATGTTTGGATCATCTTTAGGATCCTCTGGAACACTTTAGAGCACGTTGTAACTCATTCTGTAGTTGCTGAAATGTCTATACCACTTCACTAACAGATAAACACAGTCATGCCAACAGTGTTAGAAAAGGTTGAAAAATCTTTTAACCATGTATGAATATGGCATTAACAGTCACGTAGAATTCTTTGCTGACACTTACACAAAGTATACTGACAACAACTGAATACCAACATTTGCAATTAAAGTAAATTAGGGTTAAACACAAAGGACAGACCTCCAACATATCCTCAGATCAAACTTTGACTTAGCTCAATCAGCCATGAAAAAGTTTAGATAATCAGGAGTTCAGCACTTAAAGTTCTTTGCACTAACACAGTTTTTGTGTGTGTGGTCCTTTGTATGTGTTAAAATGCCCACATGTATGTGTTTCCGTTACTCTATTTAGCTGTATAATGGTTTCTAAATGCAGACAACTGTTTCCATGTATTTTACAGAGTCTGGCACAATAGTCCTTGGGGAATAAAAAGAGATTTGTAAAATGCTGCAGAAGCACAGCATGCTATTTTACTTTTTATTACAGAATGGTTTTACTGTTACCATTTTACAGAATGACTACTAAAAATAACAATTAAAAAAAAGATTAATTGCCATTCCTTTATACAAGCTGTAAGTGTATGCAACATATTTCTGCTTAATTGTCTTCTATGTTGCATGATTACTGTGGAGGAAACCATCACCCATGCGTGGGATGACCAAGTTCATCATATAGTTCCAAAAATTGATCAAAAATGAGAACAGTGTGTTTTACTTTAACTTAAAATAAAACTCACTGTTCTTGTCTTTGTTTTAGTTTACTGCTGACTCAGCAAATTGCTGAATCAAGAACATTTAGTATTGTACTGGATTAATAAATTCCCCAGACACAATCTTGTTTTTTCTTTATATTCTTTGACTCGCTGCTATTTTTTTACAAAAAGTCTGATTACCAAACACGGGTGTTCTTCTCTTTCACTTCTCTCTCTTTCTCACACACACATGCAGGATTCTCTGAAAAGCTCAAACACTAGCACACAAACACCTTAGCTTCAAAACCTCATGCTAGGTGCAGACAGGACCACACATACCGTCTCACACACAAAATGTTTGGAATGCTATAAACATTTATTTTGGTTGAAAGGAAGATTTTTTGCGTGTGTGTGCGCGTGTGTGAGTAGCTATGCATGTGTGCGTTTATGTGTGTATGCTTGTGCACAGTTTTGGCTAAAAGCAAAGGAAAGTTTAACAACACATGTGAGCCACCGGATAGAGATCAAACATGAGCAAATATTTTGGGTGTGTTGTCCATAAAATGTGACAAGTTTATGTATGACAAGAGCCGAAGTTGTTGCTGAATCATTGCTTATCCATGAAACATTCCAGACAACGAGAGATATCATTCGTAAAAGCTTTGTCTTCTTTTTAACTTTGGGCATGTTAGGAGGTAGCAAGTTACAGAACAAGAGCTGAAATTTAAAGACCAAAACAAAATACTGTGAAATTTTGATTTTTAAACATTGTTGACATGTCTTTTTGGTTTGTTTCATTTTTCATATACTGTATTACATGAGTGATTCAACATTAGATCCCACTGGGGTCAAATAATACGAAACAGGATGCTTAAAAAGCTTCTTTTCCAACAGCATATTGTGTTTTGAAAGACAATTACTCATTGTGGGATCGGGCACATATTTCCATCATCAACTTAAGCAATTTTATCGGTAATAAACACTAATGACTCTATATACAGTTAATTTCTATATGTTTACTGAATACAAAAGCTGTGTCTGCATGTGTACACATGCAAGTCTGTGTCTGTGCATGTTTGACCTGTTTGGTTCAAGGACCTCCCAGACAGTCTGTCAAACAGAATGTGACCAAGTAAGGACACACAGACAGACAGTTAGTAAAGAGTGTGGTCAAACCAAATTCTTGTCCATCCTCAACTTCCTTCCTGTCATATTCCTCCCTATGTGCTATAACTATAGAGATCCACGTGTATCTTTCGTTGCTACCACCTACTCATCACCTACACACACACACTTGAGAAGCCTAAGCAAACATCTTTAAAAGACAGCCTTCACCCAAGAGTCTCTCTTTTTGGAAAATATGACTTATGTCTGTAATATTTCATGAGGCTTGTTTTTGTTTCATGAAAGCCAATGAAGATGCACCCTGACCCAGAACACTTGAAATGTGTGCTTCTCATGCAGAACAAGATAATATACATTTACAACCACACATAGCCATGTAAAAGACAGACTGCCAATGATGGATATTGGCAGGGAGACATGTAAATGGACAGCTGATACAGTTAGAAGGGTTAAACAGACCCTCAGTGACGCAGACAGGCAGCTTACAGAGTAAAGTGCCAACCGCCTGCATAGGGAGTTGTCCAGTTTTTCCAATTCAAAACCCAACCCAGATATTTCCTGGTTCTGACACCACTTTGGCACTTTGATCCCTCCTGTATATGGAGAGAAACTAAAAAGAATTACTCCAACTGTACTGAAGTGAAATGGCATATTTAAATTTCTAGACTGCTTAGGGACCAAAAAAGGCATTTATTTGTGAAAGTCACTGGAAAACATGCCTTATATCAGTGATATTTGACAGTGTGTAGGTGGTTTTGAGACTGATGGTGCACAAATCTGACACCAATTTGGATTTTTAACAAAAAAAAAAATCAAAGTCGCTGTGAAAGCAAAAATAATTGACTGAATCATATCTCTGAAGGACATTTTACTGAATGTCAATACAATCATCACTGCTGTAGTGCAAAGAGACATCTTTATCTCTGAATTGTGAGTGTGTGTTCATTTTTTGACACAGACTTGGCAAACAGGCTTTTGGTTTCCACGACAGCGGTGAGGGCCCCACAGTGCACTGTCCTTGGAAGAGGCCTTAACACAAACCTCAGTTAAAGTGTCTGTGTGCGTGCATGCCTGTGCTTGTGTGAGACCACATTTGAGCTTTTATGTTTTGCAATGCCTACCTCTAAACACAGAGCAAGGCTTCTCACACACATACACACCCATGAACACACACTCATGCACACTCTCGCTTTGGCTTTGCGCTCTCCCTGGGTGGTCTGTGCTGCAAATGTTTATGATCTAAACCAAGCTAATCCAACTGGCTTGTTTCAGTGAATTGAGAATGATTTACAAGATGCAGCAACAGGGCCAAAGAGGCAGAGGAAATCAGAGGAAATCTGAGGGCTCCATTTCAAGTCACACTGTGATTAGACCAGCACAAGTGTTTGGATGTCTATTTACATGCCTATTTCCATCTGTCCCTGTCTAAACATTTTAGCTTTTTTTTGTCTTTTGTTTTTGTTGATTTCTCCTTCTCTCCACACTGAGGAAATGCCTGTGTTTGACAAATGATCCAGACTTCGTCGCTGTTCTTTGTTGCTACTTTGATGTTTTGCAAAATAAATGGGATCAGTATGTTTAATGGGAATCCTTACAATAACCATTCAAAGTTCTTCTCTTTTCTCTGAACTGTCACTGTTTTTCATACAATTACTACAATCGTTAGTAACGGGGACGTCCCAAATAAAGATAGATGTGATACAACATGTCTCTGGTATTATATGGTTTACTTTTAAAAATAAACAAATACATAATTCAAATATATAATACAAAGAGCTGACCTTTTATCTGTAGTGTCTGTACAGATGGCACACTCTCACCATAAAACCAGATGTACAACATGGACAGAGATCAGTCATTTAAAAAAAATAAAAAAAGAGTATATTAGTGTTAGTCAAAACATCACAAGGACAACATGAATTTCTAAGTAAAATTTTCAGATTCAAATACCAATAAGTTTACACATGTATCTATATCTAAGATGACAAACTTTCTTGTCATATTTGAATCATATTCACTGACAAATGAGAACTCTGAAAAAAGAAAATTAATCAGATCTGAGCTCAGGTGAGGTTTATCAACCCAAACCGGGCCATTTTGCAACACTCTCCAGGAGGCTTGCCTGCATAATTTATGTTAATTTATTTATTTCGTCCATTCGTCTCTTTAATTAAAAAAACTAAACAAATGCTGACAAGCACTTGTTGTTACAAAGAAAACCTAAAAGATATAATCTTTTATGTATTATGTGAGATGAAAGTCAAAACAAGGTGAGCTCTGATTTGTTTCTATGAGCATTTATGGCATTTGATTCGATCCTACAGCTTCCGAGAGATTTTTTTTGTTAAATGTATTTTTCATATTATCTCTTATTAAGTTATTTTAGCACAATTTCAATAATATTTAAAGATGAACGTTTAAGTAATAAAAAGCACTGCTTTTGTTCTGTTCGTGCACTTGTAATCTCAAATAAATTCTTAATTTGAAGGACTGAATTTGACCCGTTAACCTTTGACCAAGTCCTAAAGAGAAAGGTGGAATCTCACCTTGTTAATGCGACCTGTGTCCTTTTCCTTTGAAACAGCACAAATATCTCTACTCTGGCTCTGTCTTGTTAAAAACTCTGTAGTCCTCAATATTCTCTTGTTGGCTTTTTGTGGATTTACATTTGCCTCTTGTCAAGGGAACTTTGACAAGCACCAGCCAAGTTCCCTGCTTTGCTTATGTGCAGTGTCTCGCACACATCAGCTCCCTGTGGTTAACCAGCCAAGTAGTAATCGCTGTGAGTGTCAGTGGTTTGCTTTGACTTTTACTGCAGCTTCTTTTTTTTTTCTTTTTTTTTTTATTTATTTTTTTGCCAGGGCCCCTTTTTTATGAACCAAGGCAGATGTCACCTACATTTTGACAACACCTTATAAACTGGGGGCCTGAAGGGCAAAAATATAACAGGCCTTTTTGTAGTTTTTATAGCGCAAGCATATAGAAAGCAAAGATCTTTTATCATATGTCCATGCATTTTAAACATGTCCATATTTGGAAGTAATGGTAGTACACTGCCCTCAGTGTCCTTGTAAATGATATTTCTGAAATGCAAAAGGCAATACCTTCTCCGTTATTTTAAGAAGTCTTTATGTGTGCTTCAAGCAGACAGCAAAGTTCAGCTACTCTTGCTAAGCAGTGATAATGGGTAAATTATTCTGTTATGTGACCCAATGCTTCGTTGCCAATTAAGCTCATATATTCCTTTTTTCTTAATATATTCTCTTTTCATTAATTAACTTTATTGTTTCCATTAACTGACTCATTCAAAAGATCATCTCTACAAAACGATTGTTATTTAAGTCACAAACAGGGTACTGGTTTCTGCATTCAGTAAGGTCTGAAGACTAGAGTAAGAGTCTTTCATATGTTTACCTCTTTGGCTTGACTTAACTCCTAGTCCCTCTTCCAGTTCCATATTTCCTCTTATATACAAGTTCAGTTTGCAACCCCATTATATGCTCACTTCATCATGCCCTTACACACCTGTTTCTCTAGTTGGTTTTTACAGTCAATGAAGGAAGAAGTTTTCCAGTCAAATACCAGATGAAACAAGTAAAGGAAAGAATAAAGTGTATAATTGTATTAAATGTATAATGAAAGTAATGGTTCAAAATAATTTCTCAGAGAAAAATCAGAAATGGCAAGTAAATATGAACAAAACTTCAGTTCATATGTAAATTGATTATATTTATTGTGGGAATGGGATCAAATTATATTTGGAAAAACTGCATGAGAAGTATTTATTGAATCTCATTCATTCAGGGAAGCCAACAGGACGTCAGCTGGCTTGGCAGGAAGTCTTGAACACACACTCACTGTTGGCTAAACTGTAGAAGAACTGTAACAAACAAGCGCCAAATATGTAGATTTTTGGGAAACAATTGATCGGAGCATGTACCAAGTGGGAAGATTTCAGTGAAAATGAATGAGGCACCATTTTTAAACACAGTATCCAGTTCTTAGTGTGATAGTAAATAAAGTTAGAATTATATTGTTAAATGTTAATGTATTAATAGCCCCAGCCAGGTAACTGGAACTGACAAGGTTCCTGATGTAGGATGGGTTTTCCAAACTTGCAGCCCTAGCCCTAAAAGTTACTGGGAGGGAAACCCCTGCCCCACTGTAGTGTGTAATTTTCAGTGCTGACCTCAATAACTATATTCCAACCAAGGAATCATGGGAAACCTCAACTTTTTCTGAGTACAATCAGCCTTTATTAAACTGAAAACTGAAATTTTTCTAAATTATTCATTATTCTGTACAAACTTTTTATAATCCTTTTCCTGCTACAAAATTAAGTCTGTAGCACAGTTTAGGCCCCAGTCATCCGTCAAGTAATGCAGCTCAATATCAGCTTTTCCAACAGCCAACATTCACTCTGCACCCTGTCTGAAAACTGAATTTTCTAGTGTCAGTATTGTGGAATTCAGGCAACAACAGACAGTCAAGCTACTTTGTCTCTTTGTCCTTTTTTCTTCTCTCCTTCTTTCCTCCCTTGTTGCTCGCCTGGTTTCTAGCAAGCAGTAATGAGCAGTCAAGCTCATCTCCTGGCCAGAGCAAACAAAACCAAAGCCACATTCCCCAAGCTCAATTTGCTGTTACTTTTCAGCACTGTGCATTGGGAGTTTTCAAGCTTGAAGTCTGGAGGAGTAGCTGGGTGGCTTCTGGCTGCTAATCTCCTCACATCACATTTGGTATCTGTGTAAACCTTTCAGAAAGTCCTACAACAAATGCTGTTTGATATATTCTCTTAATCATCATAAAACTATCACAAATATTACTTTAATGAATAATTAACTACATTTGTTTACAGAAATCAATCTACATACAAATAAATAAAACAAGAATGATGAAGTAAACTTTTAAGAGTTTAGTTTATTTGATTAATATTTTTGAATATCCTTTTCCTCCTTTTCTTTGCTGGACAATGTAAAAATAAAATTACATTTTGCAGTATTGTATTAGATAAGGTTGATGAAATTATATAATTTGAAAACGCTTTCAATGTTGAAAGAAAATCACTTGGTTTTTCGCTAAAATAAAATAAATAAATTAAAAAAAAAAAAAAGAAAAAAAGAAAACTCGTTCTATGACTTAAACAATCGACTACTCTTCACTAGGAACCACATTTCAGAGGAAGTTGTTTCTCCTACGGACACACTTTACTGAACGCTTCAGGATGTTATCATAGTATGCTAGCTGATAGCTTATTTTTACGAAGTTGGTGTTAAAATATCCGGCGTAGAATTCCATTTTTGTTACCACATCTCATTTGAGTAACTGTTTTTCTTTAGCGGACGTGTTGGGCTGGTTGCGAACTGTCTCAAGACAAGCTATTTCGTTTATTCCTCTGTGCTAATAGTTAGCCAAGTGCTAACAACAGTGACAGCAACTAACTTGCATGTGTCTTCCACCGCTGTCATTTCTTAGCACGCTGATTGATTTAGAAAAAACGGAGTGACAGGTACGTAGAAATTTATTTATATATTTATTTAACAATTTAGACCGTTTTAAATTCTACTTAGAGCACATATTTAAACTCATGATGTGCATTAAATCAGTAGCGTAGCGAAATATATTCCTTATACCGCTTGTTAATTAAATGCCACTGACAGTTTACTGTGTTCATTAAATGTAACTTAAACATGAAATGATGAAAATAGAACTGCGTGACAAGTATGCAAACAATGGACCCTCTTAGTTAATATAAGTGTTTCACCAGCTTTGCATACACGTAACTGATAAAGTTAATTTTATTGATCCACCACAGTGCTGTCCAGCAAATGTTGAAAATTTAAGCGGCATGATTAGTCAACCTGTTGTTTAAAGGATTTTCAACATAAATATTCGTTTCATAATTTTTCTGAACAAAATTGAAATGAAAACTCATATAAACAATCATAGTGAAAGCCATTCATTTTATGACCATCTGTTCAATTAAAGATTTAAAAACTGCTAAATGGTGTTGGGTATCAGTATTTTCTCAGTTTTGTTTTTAATCTTGTAAATTAATACTTGTATAAATTCACATAGAGTAACTACATTCAGGAAGTTGTTTTTTTTTTTTTTAAGTTTATTGATAGACACTGAACATGTCTTACCTAAGTACTGCTTGGATTCTGTTTCTTGTAATGATTTAAACATTTTTTTACACACAGTGTTTGTAAGAAATTAGCCTCCAACTTACATTTTAACCTTACCTTATCTTCCAAGTGACTCTCTTGGGCTTTCATTGCAGCCAGCTGGTTGTAGGGACTCTCATTTAGTCTGTCCATTACAGTTAAATTGGGATTGTCCAGGGGGAGATATTTTCCACGTCTTGCTTTAAAGATTTTTTGCTGAATCATAAAATATCACATAAGTTTTAAAACATTTGGTCAAATCAAAGAGGACATAATCCTAATATGTTGGTTTCTTCAGCAGTGTAGTCCTCAATAAATGTTGGAGGACACTTTCCATTAGCACCCATGAATTCTCAAAACATCAGAAGCTACTGTTTGATGTAGCACAGAGCCTATTGATGAAGTGATCAGTAACTGTTTGCTACTTGTATTTTGGTCCATATATGTTTTATGATTGTCAGTATTAAGCTGTTCCAGTTTTGCATGTCATTATTATTCTAACATTGTTTAGCTTTTCTCTGCAGGCATCATGGAGCTCCAAGCAGTGTTGATGGCAGCTGGAGGGGGCTCTCGTATGACTGATTTGACATACAACACCCCCAAACCTATGCTTCCTGTTGGCAACAAGCCCCTAATGTGGTATCCCCTGAACCTGCTGGAGAGAGTGGGCTTTGAAGGTGACAACCTTTTAATTTTTGTTTTTAATTATACCAGTGTTTATTTCACTTATTCATCTATTTCTTCAGTTGCATCTGCCTCTCTTCACACTAAGTATTATGAGTAGTATTTTTTGTGCCAAAGACAATAATTGAGTTATATATATGTATTGGGAAATATTCTGCAAGTCATGGCTGATGACATTATAGTATCCTCTTTACATCTACACATTGGTGAAATGTGATGGTAGCGGGTTTGTGTTGTAAGAATGACCTTTGAGAAGAAAAATTCACCTCCCACTTACATTAAAAAAGACTTTTTTGCTTTTTAAATTTACTGTTTAGAGAAAATTACTGATGCTCAAGAGAAAACTGATAAGGTTATTACTACTAAGATACAGACAATGTTATAGCTGACTTTCTGTTCTAGAAGAACGGATATAATGTAGGGCTGCAAGTAATGACTATTCTGATGGTCGATTAGTCACAGACTTTTAAAACAACTAATTGACCAATCAGATTGTGTATCTCATGATTATTATAAATGGTTCTTATTTTACTCTTAGCTTTGAAATATCGCATGATCTCATATGCATTTAATTTATCTTGCAAGTTTAACGTGAAGTTGTCCCAGACTTTTGACGTCCTCTGCCGCCATTTTGCTCCCTGGTCTGTCGCCATATTTTCCCCTGTGCAACTCTCAGCAGAGATAGGAAAGAAGACAATGTCTCACTCTGTAGGTTTTTTTCTTTTTCATCATTGAGAAGAATGGGACTGCCTCCAGCATACATCAGAGATCATTTACTCCCAAATAATTTTACTGCATGTGCCATTTGAGATCCTTTGGTGTGTGTTTCTTTATGGAAACTCTGTTGAGACACATTTTAAATTATCTTTTACTTAAATGATTCATGTTGGAATATATTTAAATAAGCAATGCTGTTATTTTAGTTATTTATAATTTATTATATTGTCAGTGTCATACAGAATATAGTAGTCTGGCTACTGTAAAGTATAGAAAAAATATTTTGATTGAAAAGAATTAATTATTTGAACAATGTACGTTTTACAGATACCAGGCAGCTGTGTCTTGTACTGGGGCATGTGCTGGTTACCATATCTGCGCCTTTGAGGCATAGGCAAAAATAATCTGTAAATATTTAAAGCTTTGCAACATTGTTGATATAGGGAGCCATTACCATGGGAACAGTCAAACAAAGCAGGACTATGTTCAGCTCAGGATTTTCAGTATCATGATGCGGATTCATTTTTTACCAGGTTGACTCAAATATGCTGGAAACCTAACAGGTTAAGTTCCAAGATCAGTGATCAAAGCAAAGAACAGCCCCACCTCCCAACTAATGCATTTGCAATTGCATTTCAGTAAGAAAAACAATTCTGTTTCGTACTTCTTCTCAGTCACCCAAGATCAATGAAAGTTTACTCTTTCCTATCTGAAGGGGAAAAAAAAAGTTAGCTTGTATGTTTTCCTCAGCAAATCTGGTATGCTCAATTTTCTGTATTCAACATATCGATTCTAAAGTTTTTCACTTGTCATACTTTTATCAGTTTGTCAGCATATTATTTGCTATTGTTAGCTGTGTATTTCCTGTCTAGTTTTGTTTGACTGTAGCATGCAGCGGGTCCACAAACCCAGGACCTTTATCTTATAAAGGTAAAACAGTTTTTTTTTTTTTTTTTTCGGACTGCTGTACTTGCCAGTAAATTGGACTGTTCATTATAAAAGCCCGCAGTTCCTCCCTAGCCTAAGTACATGTTGCTTTCTAAACGTAATCATCTTGTGTGGCCAGCAGTTTACTGTTTGCAGCCTGCTAGCCAAAGCTTTGCAATTAGACTTTACTGGGCTTCCACAGCCAGACTGAACAAATGTCCCGTAGAAACCATGTTATGCAGACCAGGCTAATTAACACAGACGGACTCTACTATGTTTTGAATTCATAAAGTTGTCTAGTAATACCTACTTTATAAACATAATGTAGCAGTGGTTGCAGCATCATTAGAAGTTCACAATACATTGTTCTCAAATAAACATCTCCTTTGCATGTCTTCTTAATACACTCCGTTTTATCTAATGGATGCAAATTTTTCATGGCCTTTTTCTCAGAGGTCATAGTGATCACCACCAAAGAGGTCCAGAAGATGATGAGCACAGACCCTAAAAATAAGCTTGACGTGAAAATGAAGCTGGATGTGGTTTGTATCCAGGAAGACGGGGACATGGGCACCGCTGATGCTCTCAGACACATCCAACAAAAGATCAAGGTGTGTGTTGGTTTGGTTATGTATACTTCTCTAAAATGCTTATATGTGGAAAATGTAAGCACCCACGAGTCTAATAACATTTTGACATTTTAAATATTTTAAAAGTTATCTTTTATGTTCACCCATGTAAAAACTGTGCGATTAAACCACAGACTGAATAGAACTGATGCATTCATCCAACACACCACCACCCATTGGTTTAACATCTGTTTAATTATTTGGTCATCTGCAGACCTGAAGGTATAAACATTTAACAGACTGCATGTATCAAATGTGGTGGTTTACCCAAAATGAATAAGAATGCCCAATTCTCCCAGTTTATAAGAAAATTAAAGGCGCTGACTTTCACAATTTCAGTGTCACTTTTACTGTTGCTTTTATAACTGACATCTTCTTGCACCCTGTTTTCCTGCTATGGTTTCATTGCACGAGTGGAGAGATAAAGAAGTAGTGCTATTAACGGGTTAAGTCCAGTGTTTCTGTTTTTATTTGGATCTTTATTAGTGATGCGAAGTTCGACTCTTCTCACTAACCCGGGTCTATTACTCTCGAACAGTAAAGTGAACGAATCTTGAACG
>JBAFTC010000013.1:31756209-31769469 GCA_037177435.1 Melanotaenia nigrans | reverse complement strand
ATTTTTATATATCAATTTTTTTTAGTATTTCCCCCACTCATTTATGTTTTGATTTAATTCTTTTGATTTATTCTTATTTAGTTAACCCCAAAAATTCATCCGTAGTATTTGTGTATTGTCACATAATTTCTGCTGTTTGATCTTGGAAAGGAAGAGTTATGAATTTACTAAACCCGCCCACAGACTCGTGAGAGTCAACTATGCATTTTGGGTAAACGAATGAGTAAACATAATGTGGGCCCCAGCAATAAAGAAAACGGGGCCAAGTGACCGTATTTAACATCTTCATCCTAAGTTGTACCAGCATCTTCATTATCACTGGGGGTTTCGAAGTGGGTTCACACAATGCTGCCTGAAAAATAAGTGGGTATACACCGCATACCTGCATTGGCTTACGATGCTAAAACTCTATGCTAATTTCACCAAGCTACCTTATCTACGCTAACGTCATGAAACTAACTTGTTGCTGCTTCATTGTAAACTGTAGGTCTGTGTGAGGAGGAGAAAGTCCAAACTCCAGCCTTTACTGATTCAGTGCGGCTCTACAGACAAGCTCAAGGCCACTACGGCACCTGGGAGATGATGTGCGGTGTCCCATCACAGGTAATATCTGCCCAGCCTCGTTCTACAGAAATCTTTGACTGTGTGCCTGACAAGCAGCTGCAGGAAATCTGATCATTCTTACGACTGAATTGTGAGGGATTTCTGAACACCGCTCAGGGTGATGGAAGAAGAGCTCGTATCAGCAGGGGGCAGTACACAGGCCTTTTTTTCACACCCGCAGCAGTGTGTGTGTGTGTGTGTGTGTGTGTGTGTGTTATCACCATACGGTTTGGAGAAGCCATGAATCAAAGTAGCAGCACTCAAACCACTGATTGATGAAAAAATGGAGTAGTTATTCAGAGAACTGACTGACGTTAAGTCGGACCATTGTCCTTGTTGTCTGTGAACGTAGGGATCCGACTCCGGCCCTCAAGGCCCACTGTCCTGCAGACTTTTGATGTTTCCCTCCTTCAACACACCTGACACACAATAGCAGACTTGTGTGGAGCTTGTCAGAGATCCATTTCTTTTGAGTCCGGTGTGTTACAGCAGGAAAACACTTAATACCTGTAGGATGGTGGCCCTTGAGGACCAGGGTTGGGATCACTGCTTTAAGGAGTCTTTTTCTGTCCTGAAAGATCCTTTCCAACTTGGTGATGGAGGACCTCCTTCCTGAGCTGAGGGAGCTCATCTCCCCGCGCCTCAAAGGGAAACTCCACGAAAGGCAGAGAAACTGGATGCTGGTATGGTGCTTCTCCACTCTCGTTCCATCAGACAAATATTTATTAATGTCTTTAATATCTTTATTATCTCACGTAATGTCCTCCTCTGAAAGTGATGTTCCTCCTACCGCTCTGTACGAAGCATGTGTGAGACGAACATGTCCTTACAGAACGAGTTCCAGTTGCAGCCTTGCTGTGTTTTCGTTTGCAGATCAGCGATGCCGTGTACAGTCTGGTCCAGGCTCAGTGCCAGAGTCGGTACGAGGCAGTGCTGGCGAAGTGTGAGGCAGCGCATTCCTCTCTGGAGGCGTCCATCCGAAAAGACATGGACCAGATCATCACATCCAAGGAGCACATCACAAACCAGATCAGAGGTCAGCTGGAGAACAACCTCATACTCCTTTATTTCTCCATGGAGCTTCTAAAGGCTTGAAAATGTTGCTTCATAGAAAACCCCAGTACTATGGAGCAGGTTTACCAGATCCAGGATATCTTCCACTTTTCTAGCCTGACTAAACCAATAACCATAACCAGTATCTGCTCACCAGTCTCTGACACAGGCAGCTTTTCTAAATCATTTTTCACAACAGCTTCTTGGTATGATTAATGAGAGTAATAAAGAGCTCATGCTAAGTTTTACCCCGAAGCATTTTGACACATTGGCAACATAAAATGACCTGACTGAAGATAAAACAAGTTAAAACGGGTGGAAGATGAAGAAAGGAATGCTGAAAACAGGGACCTGAAAACGGGGGACCTGAGCCTCCAGTCCTACAGAAACCTCTTAGTGGGGTGTTGTTACGAACCCTAAGGTCAGGCTCAATTCTAGGGCAGAAGGGTTGGTAACAACCCGGGTCAGGTCAACTCAAGTGGTGTATTCAACAGGTGTTTTATTCAACACGCAACCAACTTAAACAAGGTCTTCCTGTAAACACAAATAACAAAACGGGTTCAGAGAGAAAACTAAAAAGATCCTACAAACAAAAACAATATATACCACTACCGGCAAGGTGTCCGATTCACCGTAACTTTCAAGATATAAAACACAAACAAAAGAATGTCAACCAGCCATACGCTGGGACCTCCCACGATACACAAACTAAACACAACTCACACACAGCTTCTCACTAAGGAGAGCGTTACTTTTCTAAACTGGTATGAAACAAAGAGCTTCTCCAAAACCAAGCGACAGCAGGAGGCTTGTACAACAGACGCAGCCACTAAACTCCGAACAGGGCCATCCCAAGCTGGCTAGCCGTGTGCCGTAGGTTACACAGCTATGCTGCTGATCACAGTCCTCCCGCTTGACGCTGTTGACGTGATCCTGAACAGAGTTCCGGGGTTTTTTCCATCGTCAATCCTTACGTTGCTCCAGCGCAGTGGGATAAGCATCTCTGGCTCCAACACTAACGGACAGGCCAGGCCAAGCCAGGCCAGGCCAGGGGCCGTAACAAGTGTGTGGTGACCTTGTCCATGATCTCTGGAAAATTCAGATCCACAGGATCGAAAGTAAAGTCCGGTCAAACACAACAGTGCAACTAGTATATAGGAGTAGGAGAACAAAAGAAAAAAGTTGTAAATAAAGTTGTAGTTTTTCATTCATGAGCTACTGCGCCTCCATCTTGGTGTATATAGTCCTGAAGCTAATGCGGGTTCATTCAGGGTTCCTCCTGAAGTCATTAAGAGCGAGATCCATCCGAGGATTAATGAAAAGACATAGAGAAAAGTGTCTGCTGAGTCAGATCATGTCAGAGTTTCAGAGATCACTTGGTTAAAGGTTTAGAAATCCCTTTCCTTCACTTTTCCTTTAGTTGTTTTTTACAGCGTTGTTGCTGAGCCGTACCACCAGGAGCAGAAACCATGCAGGATTTTTCATGAAGGGTCTTAATCTGCTGGGGGGAGATGCTGAGGGGGGCGGGGAGGCCCAGAAGAAGAAGAAGAGGATGACGAAGGGTCATTAAGACGCGTTTCTCCATTTAAACTTCATTCTCTACGTTTGTAGGAGTTGTAGTGTCAGTCTGACGGCTTCATCATCATCACACAGAGAAACCAGGAGGATCGGCAGCATCAAGCTCATGTCTGATAGAACATGTCAGCTGCTGGTGTTTCTGTTAAGAGATCGTGGAAATGATCTGTGACGCTGGGAAGAGTAGCAGCAGAGCGAGCAGGCAGATCAGAAAATCACCTGGATGTCGTACAAGTGACACCAGATGTACCAAATAAGTCTGAAAAGCCAGTGTTTACTCAGAGAGGTCATGGTGTTTCTCACACTAAGAGACGGGATGTTTTTAAGGATTTCTGTGTCTTCAGCTGACTGACGTGCAGCTCTGTAGTAACAACCAGAGACACGTGTTGTCCGGCATGCTAACATCATTCGCTGCGGTTTCCTTCTGCCCTGCAGCCACGCTCCTCCCGAAAGCTGAGAAGCTGCTGAAGGTCAGCATCCAGCCCTACATCAGCTCCATCTTGGAGGCGCTCATGGAACCCACCAGCCGAGGATTCTTTGAGGTCCGTGATCTTTTCTTCAGGGAGTTGGTGGACATGAGCAAGAACACCCTCAATAATGAAAGCAAGGAAACGGTGGCGCAGGTGACGAGGAAATGAAAGTTTGTAAACCTTTTAGAAGTCTGTCAGTCCCATCCAAAGCTTCCCAACTCTCCGTCTCCTCCTCCTCTTCAGCACATGGAGAAGATCTCCATGCTGGCCTTCCATCCAGTGAAGATGCAGAGCTGCTATGAGAAGGTGGACCAGCTGAGTCTGGAGGGTCTGCAGCAGAGGTTTGATGTCTCCAGCCCCTCGGTGTTCGTCCAGAGGGCCCAGATCCTCATGAGAAAGGTGACGGTCCACATTACAGTGCAGTATTTCACCATTCTTCTAGCAACTCTAGCTATTTCAGCCTGAATGTCCCCGGTTCAGGCCCAGGCAAAAGACAAAGCCTCTCTCCAGAGCTTTCAGTTTTTTTTGTTTTTTTTTTTTTTTTTTGTTTAAGGAGTTTTTATGGGTTTTATGGTCTGTACGGCTGCTGGAACGCTGCTTACCTGTCAGTCACATCAATCAGCCAACTCTATTATGCAGCACGTCTTTCTATGTTTTATTAGAAATAAAGACACTGTCTCACCTGCACACACAGAAACCATCTGTCTCTGGTCCACTCTGGGAAAAAACAGAGAAAATATTTTACTTACGTTAAAGCTGACTGAAAATAGTGCTTTATAAATAAACTTGTGTTTAAATCTCCATCACTTCTGACTAAAACAGACTAGTTTAACAGATGGTTTTGTCTCTGTGTCCTCTGTCTCTGTGTCCTCTCTGTCTGTGTATTCTCTGTCTCTGTGTCCTCTCTGTCTGTGTATTCTCTGTCTCTGTGTCCTCTCTGTCCTGTCTGTGTCCACAGCAAATGGACGATGCGGTATATACGTTTGAGCAGATGCTCCACCAGACTCTGGAGTCTCAGGGTTGGGAGGATCTCTGTAAGTCCGTCCAGCGCTGCCAGGACAGAGTCATCAAGGTAGGAACACACCAGCCCATGTTTGGATGCAGTTTATTTATTTATTTATTGTTTTGTTGTTGTTGTTTATGCAGAAGTTTGACTACGACAGCAGCACAGTGAGGAAGCGATTCTTCCGGGAGGCTCTCCTCCAGATCTTCATCCCCTACATGCTGAAGCAGCTCGGTCCGTCCTGCACCTCTGTGAGTCTCCGACAAACACAACAAACAAAAGCAAAAAACAACCTGACGTGTTTGCAAATATGATTCTGATGTTCAGAAGTTCTCGTTCTCGTTGTTCTGCATACCAGGAACTTCCACGCTTCCAGGAGCTGATCTTTGAGGACTTTTCCCCTTTTATCCTGGTCAATAACATCTTTGAAGAAGTGGTTCTTCACTCGGTCATGAAGGACATCATGATGGGTCAGTCTTCAACTCCGACTGTACATAAACAACCTGCAGCTCATTACGTTTCTGTCTCCATCTCTATCTGATGCAGCCGTTAGCATGTCGATGCTGACGGCTGGGGCAGTGGAGCACATGGACTGGCGTGTTGATGGTGGAAGGTGACGAGGCGAGCTTGGAAAATGTGGGTGCAGAATAACTTGTGGCTAAATGAACTGCACGCCAGTTTTTCAAACTTTGCTGGTCAGAAGAGCGATAACGTCATACAAACACAGGAAGTCTGGCAACACGTGCCAAACACCAGAGGACACAAGCTGAAAGTCCGCTGCCACCTACAGTTGAGGGTGGGCTGTACCAACACTTTTCCTCTCGATACAGTACCAGAAGTTCATGGTACTTTTTTATCGATATACCGATACTTCTTCCCTTTAAAGGAAAATTGCGATTGTATGGTGTGCTTTAATATCTATATAAAACTCAAGAACATCAACACTTAAAAGAAACACTTTTAAAACAATAAACTAGACTGATGAGTGAATTAAACAAAATTATCTTTTTTTTAAATATTCAAACAATTAAACTACAGATTAATATAAATTTATTCATATTTATTAAATAGAAATTTTAAAAAATGTAGAAAGGAAGCGTAATATGATTAATATAATAAAACGTGATATGCATTAAACTAGTAAAACATGTAAATAAAACCTCATCACTAACAGCAGCAGCATCATGACACCACACACTCATTTTCTCTCAAACTCTCAGAAGTGAAAACTAACGTCATGCTTCGTATCATTAGTATCTCATTACTCAAAAAGTATCAAATCCAATATTTTACTGGCTAATATCAACGGATCAACTCCACAGTATTGATACCTACGGTACAACCACAAGGAGCTACAGACGGATCCCCCCGTCACGTTTTGTGGGTTGCGGCGGCGCATTTATTGCGAGTCCTGCAGACAAGGACCGCTGTGGATATCTGGACATATAACATTAAACCAGTGGTTCTCAAACTGGGGGTCGGGAAGGAAAGTTAATCTAGCGTTAGATAAAATGAGCTACCAGCGTTATTATCGCACAAGCTGTGAAGAGTTTTACCAGTGGAGCTCCGTATAATAAAAACATCAAAGCAGCAGCTTTGTTTTTTCATCTATCGCAGATCACACGTCATCGCAGCTTTAAACATGTCGCATGTTTTCCTGATATGGTGCAGCCCTAGTCTACGTCACTATCTCCGTCTCTGTCTCAGTCTCTGTCTGTGCCTATGTCTCCATCTCTACTTCTCCGTCTATATTTAGGTCTCCATCTCTGTGTTTCTTTGCGTCTCCATCTAAGCCTCCATCTACGTGTAGATCTATGGTCCATGTCTCCATCTCCAAGCAGCAGATATTTAACCAGATTTCCTGGTTGACTCTCATCTGTTCTCCTCTTTCCTTTGTCCTTAGCTGTGAAGGAGGCAGCGGTCCAGAGAAGACACAACCTGTATAGGGACAGTATTGTCCTCAGCAGCAGTGACCCCAGCCTGCATCTGCTGGGAGAAAACCCGTCCATTGACTGGGCTGGGGAGTACGGAGAAGCCCCGGAGGAGGCTGAGGGGCCGAGGGGAGACGCTGAGGGGGGCGGGGAGGCCCAGAAGAAGAAGAGGATGAAGCAGGTGGTGTCCATGATCCAGGAGGAAGGCTCCAGCGACATGCCTGGGGAGTCCTGCTTGGTGGAGTCCAGCAACAGTGCCATCTCGGAAGAGGTGGATGGAGACGGAGGGGACGGCTCACATGATGACCCTTCCGACCCAGAGGGATCTGTATGTCCCAAAGAGTCGAAGAACCCAGGAGACATGTTGAGTGGTCGGGATCTAAATGAAGCCCAACCAAAAGAGCAGCGTGGAGAAGAGGTTGCATCAGCTGCAGGAGGAGCTCCGGTCCCTCAGGAGGAGGAGATGGTTGCGGGAGAAACATCCTCCAACCAGGAGGAGACATCACCAGCGTCACTTCCTATGAACAACCTTCCCTCTGAAACTCCAGGAGCTTCTCCAGGAGATTCTCCAGGAGCTTCTCAAGGAACGTCTTCAGGAGCTTCTCCAGGAGTTTCTTCAGGAACGTCTCCAGGGGCTTCTCCAGGAGCTTCTCCAGGCATGCCAAATGGCTCCATGTTGAAGGAGGAAGCAGCTGAGCAAGAGGGGCAGCGTGAAGAAGACGTCTCACTGAAGGTTGGATCAGCTGCAGAGGATGGTCCAGTCATTCAAGTGGAGCTGGTGGAGGGAGAACCATCTTCTAGCCAGAAGGAGGCATGTCCTGCACCTTCTCCTCTTGAGGAACTGCTCCCTGAAGCCAGAGAACAGGCTGTGGAGAACCATCCAGAAGGATCTCCTGACTCCTTCCAGCCTCCACATGATGACAGCGGCTTTCATTCTCCCACCAATGAGATGGTGGAGAAGGTGGCCTCCTCTACGTCTCTCTCTCCACCCTCAGAGGGGCATCCTGTGGAGGACAGGGAGGCATTGGAGGACCAGACTCAGAGCCCAGAACAGGTCTAAACCAGTGATGGAACCCTGACCTGAACCCACTCCTGTATGGTTTTAGTGTTAGAGGACTCTCTGTGCGCTTTTGTCCTCCTTTACCACTCAGATGTTTTTACCTTCACAGGAGCATCACCTGCTTCCTCTTCCCCTTCTAGAAATGTGAGCACGACGGCGACTTTAACCATGAGCCAGTTTCAGGACCAGCCCTGCTGGAACTCCCTCCTTGGTCTGCAGTGTGTGGTTTTTAGGAGCATATCTGCTGTAACCAGCCGAACGCGCCGTTAGAAACTCAGTCATCAGCTTCTCCAGCCAGATGTGAAGATAAAACTGAGCTTTTTCTTTTGTAGTTTTCCAGCAGAAAAGTCGAAAGTTTTTTTTCCTCGTACTTGCATGCAGTTGATCGATGTCAGTGAACCCACCTTGTCCTGGGAGTTGTAGGACTTTTCTGTTTATATTCTGTATAAAGTTTATATGAAACCATGAACTAAACTGTGTTTTTTTTTTTTACATTTTTAAAATTCATTTTATAATTGAAGTTACTGATTTCACATCCTGTTATTTATTTTACACCAATTTTCTGTTTGATCTGTTTACTTTTAAATGAACTTGTGTGATACACAACTAATTGATAATAAATCATTATTCATTAAATTTAATCAGTTGTTTACATGGAAAGTGACTTTTTACATGGATGATTCATCTTATTTTCACACAGAACAGCCTGAACGTTGATAGAAAAGGATGTTTTGCTTTAAATCAACTCGTTAATTTGACTTTAAAAGCAGGAAATGGTTTTACACTCTGAGGACGATTTGTTATTTTTGTCCTGAGTGTAGCAGCAGTCAGCCGGTCAGTGACGCTGCGGAGCCTCTTATGATGAAACCTGGTGGAGTTTGCTCTGCTGACTGAACACATGCAGACATCGTTTCCATCTGGGGTGTTTTTCTCCAGCCGTCTGTTTGGGACAAGAGTAAATTCTTGGTCTTCCTGATCTTCAACTCCACCGATGAGCTCAGACATTTAATGACCTGATGTTTCTCGTGCTTCACCCTTTCAGATTAAAACAGGTTGCAGGTAATTTAATCTGTTAAGATGAGGTTAACATGGACTTCATTGTCAACATTTATATTTGCAGCAGCTTGATGGAGATTTTGGTTATTGGATGGGATCAAATCTTCAAAATGAGTTGTTCAAAACGGAAATCCAAAATCTGAAATCCACATGGATCACGTAATCCAGGGGTGTCAAACACCGGTCCTCGAGAGCCGGTATCCTGCAGGTTTTCATCGTCTCTCTGATCTAACACACCTGACTGAAAGTAATGGGTTATTGTGAAGACGTTGAGAAGAAGCTGTTGGAACCATTTGATTTTATTCAGGTGTGTTAAATCAGAGGAACAATGAAAACCTGCAGGAGGCCCTCGAGGACCGGAGTTTCCCACCCCTGACGTAATCTATTCCTGGTTGTTATCCGGATAAAACTCCCAGTTTGGGCTGTTCAGAACTTTTGAGCAGAATCCGGATAACTTTGATCCAAAGAAACAGGATTATCCTGAACCCAACAGAAGGCAGGATTACAAGGCGGATTCAGGTAGAACCTAACAGCTGATCAAAAAGTAGAACTTTTTATTTGGTGCATATGCTTACATTTGTATTTTGCACCTGACCTGGGTTAACATTGGGACAGGCTCCTATAAAGCCTTTCAGCATAGTAAAAAAAGACATGGCATCATGTCCCCAAAACAAATCCAATGAGAAACACAAAGAAAACATTACATTTTCCTATCATTCATTACTGCATAATCAGAAAAGAACTTGTCAAAAGCAGGTATTTCTAACGATTTAATCCCTCACACCACGTCCCGTTTATCCCTCATTCGGACAGGATGACGGAGGCTGGGCCGGTACCTCCACACAGGGCTCAGGTGCTCATCAAGGCAAGGCGGGTTATTTGTACAGCACAGTTCATGTACAGGAAAATTACGAAGCAGTATAATGCAGCCACAAATAGCAAAAATCACAATAAAATCAATAAAACAGTAAAGCGGATTACATGATCTGCCATCTCAAATAAATGGATTGCCAAATTTTTAGAACAACCGGCCTGTTGAATGTAAATCAGTTCATTTCAGAGCCGCCAGATGGCGCTAAAGCATCACATTTTCCCCTGATTTCCTCAGCGAGGTTCAACAAACTTTTCTCTGCTGTTTACTAAACAGTCGGTGCTGCCTTCTGGTGGCCACACGGGTCAAATTTGTGTGAAGAAACAGAAATTCAGCAGCAGAGAGATGGATAGATTGACGGTCTCCTGGGGCCACAGGAAATTTTCACCATCGCCCTGTTACCACAATATTAGGCTTATATAGGATACTTTTAAGAATATGTTATTTTATAGAGGTTTCTTTGCATTAAATTCCTCAAATGCAACTTTTAGATGTTGTCTTGTAGCTTTTTCTACTAGCTCTAGCCTACTTCATTGTTTTCTATTCTCATTTAACCAAACAGAAAACATTGAACGTTGAACATGCTTGTTAAACTAGGTGCTGAAGCATAATGACCCTTTACGATTACATTTCGATTACATACAGTTTAGTTTATAGAAGCAAAACTGGGAAACTTTGTCGTCCTTCGAAAATAATGGACTAAGTTAAAAATTTGTAGAAAAACATGGAAAAATACTTAGTCGTTAATTTCAGATAGTACTGAAAACCACATACAAACACTTCTTGGGGCCACCAGCTTTAGCTTGACAGCCTGTTGGCATGCCGACAATCCTCCCGGCTCCTTGCTGGTCCTCCTCTCTCCTCTCTCCTCTCTCCTCTCTCCTCCTCCTCCTCCTCCTCCCCTCACCTGCAGTCAGCGTGAGGACGCGCAGCGTCCTGACGTCACAGTCTTACGTGGCTCCCCCAGCTCAGCTGCAGCGGAGGATGAGTCTAGATTAGCCTCCTCCCCCATCGGGCTGCGCATCTCCGCGGTCGGTCAGCTGAGCTCCGACTCCCGCTGCTGCCTCTGCATCGGCACTGTTTTCTTCCTGTTTGCTGGTGTGTTTGAAACGTCTCTCCTCCCTGAGCACCAGGGGATGGGGGGATGATCAGGACCGACTCCCCTCCACCGCCGCTTCTTCCTCTACCTCCGCCGCCGGAGCTCAGCCGAGGATGTGGGCTCCGCTGCTCGGCCAGGCTGCGCTGTTTGCGGCCCTGCTGGCGCTCAGCTCCTGCCTGACAGGTAAGCTGCAGTCTGTTATCGCCCTGTACTGGAGCTCTGGAGCCCAGGCCGGTATACTCATACCCAGATAAGCGGTTGTCGCCTGGCGCCGCCCCCCTGGGGCCTCCCGCTGGGGCCCGATGCTCTGAGCCAGCTGGAGGCTCCTCCAGTGGTTTTATCCTCAGCTGATCATAAGCTAATTCCTGAAGATGTTTGTCACTGTAATGTTTTCCTCCAGAGTTTTTTCTGTAAATGGTAATGGTTTGTCATCAGACTGATTAGACCTCTGAATGAAGAAGGAACTTTTCTGTTTTAGATCATTGAAGTAATAAATCACTATTATTTATAGTCACTGACACAATTATTGATGTATTTTTGAACAAAGACTGAAAAGCTGCAGATTTCCTGTGGATAACCTGGTGCTGGGTGAAGGAAAACAGGGGTTGCATGGCAACTAATCCTCCCTGACTCTACTGATGTTCCACTAATAGAATTAAATGAAAAGCCCAAAAGATGAGATTAAGCAGCAGATAAAGTCCTTAAAGTTTTAATAATCATAAACTTAATTTAAGTCATTTATCAACTTAATAATAAAATAATCGGAGTCTCTGATTGTTAGATGGAAAGCTGTAAACATGTGAAGGGGAGGACAGGAAATTATAGTCTGCTGTGTCCCTGCAGGTCGTCATAGGAACATTTAGTTTTATAATAAAGAGTAACAACAGGAAGTGAGTGAATTGCCACGGTGACGGTTTCACTCGCTGACGTGAATGCTGGCATCTGGCAGGTTGAGCAGAAATCCTATTAGCAGGGAAACAGACGTGTTTTCGGAGTGTGGACCTGCTGCTAGATGCCGTGGCCTCAGTTATCTGTGGCGAGGAAGAATTCCCTCCATCTGGCTGCTGTCAGGAACACATTCCTGTTGTCAGCCACCCCCACCCCCATCACTGACGTGGATCACTGTCCAGCATCACATTACACAGAGCCACATGAGGACATTTTCTGTGAGGACATCCTCAGTTTATTGGATGCTTGAACCTGTCCTGTTGTCAGTGGTGGATGTTCTGATGCAGGCACACATGGAGTCACAATGAGCTGCAGGACTCTGTGTTCATAGTGTTCTTGGACCTCCTTGTATAATCTTCACTCAGTGCTGTTTGGTTCAGGAGGAAACAAGCTAAAGGTTTAACCTCTGCAGGCTGTCCGCCATCTCCTGGGTCCGTATAAAAGATCTGTGTTTTAAACTTTGAGGTTTTCATTCGGTTTTACAGTTTTGACACATCAGAGAGAATTATTGTCCACTGCAGAGAAATTTGTCTTTCCTTCTGGATGAATAAAGTTAATCTCGTTGAAGATCAGGTGTGGACTTGTGATGTGGCTCCAGTACCTGATGGAAGGTTTTCAGTTAGACAGAACCAAGCTGGATTATGAACCAAACAGAGCAGGATTACATACGGTCCGTCCTGAATGAGATAGACTTACTTACTAAAGTTGGCGTAGGAACTGGTAAATAGTTGCAGGCAGATCAATCAGGATATTGATAATATTGATACCAACGTTGGTATCTGTATCAGTCGATACTACAGTGATAACATCGATTTGAAACTGTCAGAATCTTCATAAAGAAAGTGTTTTTGGGTGGACTTGGGGACTTGGGACTTGGGACTTGGGTCACCGCTGTGACAAGGCACCTACATGTTTATGGAACGAGTAATAACTTTGTTGTTCATGTGTTAATGAAAGCTTTTATTCTTCAGATCAATCTCTCAGCAATAACACATCAACTTGACAGTTCTATTAAAAAGTATCAGTATCGACGATACTAGCTCTTTACGTACTTGGTATCCCATCTGTATCAAATCTTGCAGTATTACCTACCGTGTTAGTAAAGTAGTCCTACGAATGAGTAGAGTAATGTCTGACAAGGAACTGTTCTACACTAGGAGGTGAAAGTGAACCTGAGCTAAATTAATTGATCAATTATTTATGTTATTAGATTAAAAAACACACAGTTCCTTCATTTACCAGGTCTTAATTTGCTTCATGTTGATTTTACCAACAACTGACCAGACTGTGGTCAGTCAGCCGCCATGTTTGTTTGGTTAAATAAACTGAACCTGGAAAGGCAATCACATGGACATATTTATGTCAGGTCTTATTTTATTTAACTCTTTATCTGAATGGAAGAATGTATATTAATGAGCCTACAGTATCGTCATAAATATACTTGATTTACCAGGTTGTTAATTTCCATCTGTAGTCTCATGAAGGAAACACACAACATCAGAAGAGATGACTGCTACAGAAAGAAAGAAAGAAAGAAAGAAAGAAAGAAAGAAAGAAAGAAAGAAAGAAAGAAAGAAAGAAAGAAAGAAAG
>JBAFTC010000013.1:31703480-31716281 GCA_037177435.1 Melanotaenia nigrans | reverse complement strand
TGGTAAAATATTATTTCATCATTATTTAATAGCCGTTTTTTGGGAGGGGACTTTTTGTCCTCCTACGACCCAAAAGGCTAGTAAATAATGAATCTGACCCCAACAAGAAAAACTAAAAATGCAACAAAATCGATTTTATTATTCATTTTTAGCATATCTAAGAATAATTACATTAAGTCCACAACATCCTAAAATCTATTATATGGGAAAACATATAAAATTTTCTGTTTTTAGTTTTATGAAAACAATGACTTTGAGTTGGAAAATTGACATTTACAGGGTTAAAAATTATTTCAATTATATAATATTTGATATTTCTGATTAGGGTTAAAGATAATTAAAACATCTGACCAAAAAAAAAAAAACTGGTGAAAAATATTATTTCATAATTTTTTAATAGCAGTTTTTGGAAGGGCCAGGATCTTGTTGTGTGCAGTAAGAGGAGTTCATACCTTGTTGAACAGATTATTGGTTAATGATCTTTTGGAAAAGTGGACAAATGCAAAAACACAAATGTACACAAATGAAGAAGTGGTTATCAAATTTGTGAAAACAGATCTGTACAAAGCAGGACAAAGAGAATGTACGGTCTTACACCATATCAAACAGCTGGATCCGGAGAAAAACAACTTAACCAAGTTCTATGAGAGCTTCACATATAATGACCATGTTTGTATGGCTTTTGAGATGCTTCACAAAAATCAAATATGAGTTTATGAAACAAAGACAATGGATACCACTTCAGTCTGCTGCCATCAAGGAGGAGACTGCGGAGTCTCAGTGTCAGGACCAGGAGCCTGAAGGACAACTTCTCCACCAGGCTGTCAGGATGCTGAACTCTTTCCCTGCCCTGCCCCCCCTCCCCTTGCTGCCCCCTGCCCACAAAACCTCCAGATTCTGAACCCCCCTCCCATCAACTCTGAACTGTTCATGGACACTTAACTTTACCAGTGTGTAAGCTACACCTGCACAACGGCTATGCCATTTGCACTACTGTATTCATGTTGCACATCTGGTTTTCTTTACCCAATATGTTGCTGCTACTTGTGCCTTTTTCATTATATTTTCATTCAGTATAGTCTTGTATATAGTGTAGCATAGGAGAGACCTTTTTTTACTTGAAGATGTATGTTAAATGTTTATGTTTTTTGTCTGCACCTTGGGTTTGAGTGAAACGCAGTTTCGATCCTCTGTGTGTCTTGTACATATTACAGAATTGACAATAAAGTTGACTTTGACTTTGATGTATCTGAAATCCGAAGTATTACTCAGCAGTGTGGCTCTGAATGCACTTAATAGCATTGGTTTTCCACATGGTGATATCAAAGCAGACAATAAATTGTTGGTAAACCCTCAATTACAGCCTTTCAAAGTGAAGCTAGCAGATTTTGGACTAGCTACTAAATCAAGGGAATTGTGTAAATACAATACCTTTCAACACTGTAGTCACCGAGCCCCTGAGATTTTCTTGGGCCTGAAGGTCAATGGAGCAGTTGACATGTGGTCTTTGGGATGCACTTTGGCTTTCCTGTACCTTGGTAAAAGCCTGTTTCCAGTAAATACTAATTATCAAGTTATGAGAGCCATTTTGATGATTATAGGTATTCCTGCTGATTTACTGAATGAAGGAAGCAAAACAGAAACTTATTTTAAACGGGTGGAGTTGGCTTCTAGAACTGTGTGGAGATGGAAAGGTCCGGCTGAATATACAGGAGATGTAGGTTTCCCACTTGATTCTACGTACATTGACAAGGAAATCTGGTCTCTGGATGATCTCCCAAAACTGCACAGAGCGCCTCAGAAGCCCACTGAAAATGAGGACACAGAAGGATTCATTAGTCTTCTCAAAGATATGCTGCAAGTGGATCCAGAAAAACGGATCAGCCCTGCTGAAGCACTCTGTCACCATTTCATAACTCAAGAACACTTTTCCAGGGCAAATAATAACCATTCTGCAACTCTAACACAGAAAAATATGACAGAGACTAAACTCAGTGCTTGCCAAACACAAACAGCATCCAACGTCAGGGAGAAGCTCACCTCCTTCTCAGATGGTATTGTCGTGGCCACAAACAAGCAAGTTAAAGATGAAGCTGGTGACTCCGAAGACGTCTTTTCCAGCAACGAGCAAGTTAAAGACGAAACTGGTGACTCCGAAGACGTCTTTTCCAGCAACAAGCAAGTTGAAGATAAATCTAAGGACACAGAAGAAGGCATAAACTATAATTCAAAGATGAAGGAGGTGCATCTAAGAAAACAGGTTGTGTTGAGTGAAAGATTTAGTGAACCTTTCAAAGCTCTGACATTAAATCAGAAAAATATGACAGAGATTCAACTAAATGAGGAAGAAGATGAGAAAGTTGTTACATCCAGTGCTGACAAAACATCACCAGCCAACAAGGACAGGTCCACATCTTGTGTGACCAACACTAACAGAGTTGATGGTGCAACTTATGTAAAAGTTAATGTTGGAAACAAGCGAGTGAAATGTGGAAAATCACCTGCACAGATGTCAAGACATATTCCTGTCGCAATATTCGAGCAAGAACGATCACAAAATATGTGGCTCACCACAATAATTACCAAAAATTCCAGTGTTGCTAAAACTGGGGATAGAGTCACTGCTAACAATGTGCACCAGCCACACGCAGCAAATAAAGAAACAGAAAATCCTGCTGATTTTCAACAAACTCCAGTCAACTGCTCAGGTGGCATATCTGCTACTGAGAATGAAAACAAACCAGCAGCAAAAACCGTCCACAAGACCACGGCAGCTAGCAGACACATGCCGTCCTCCGATATGTCCAACACAGCTGCAGCCAGTCCATGTAAAGAAGACCTTTCACATTTTGTTGAGGTGAAAACCCGCAAGACGTCTTTAAAAAGGATTAGAAAATTCTTCTCCCAGTTATTCGCATGTTTCAGATGAACAGAATAAATGGAAACATCAAGAATCACCAGAACTAATAAAACACGACTAGATTTAGTTTTCGTAAACAAACCATGATTAAAATGAACAACCTTTTAACGGGCCTGTTTGATCATAATATGACCTTAACTGTCAGAAAACTGACCAAAAAACGACTACAGACAGGTTTTTTTGGACCAACAGTAAAATTTCAACAAAATGGAATCCCTAAAAAGAAAATGCTCCAATTTAAAAATGAGCTCAAAAACATAAATTGGGAGAATCTATTACAAATTGAAAATGTAAACCAGTGTTGTGATTTTCTAATAGAGACACTATCAAATACAGTTTAGAAGTTTACATGTTCATTTAAAAATAATAGGAAAAAAACTAATTTACCCTGGATAAACAATTATAATAACAAACATATGAAAAAGAGGGATTTGGCATTGAAAAAATCAGTCCAAACAAAACTACAAGCAGATATGCTTGTCTTTAAAGGACTAAGGAATCATCTTATTTTATGAAACTGTTTGCTGAATCACAGGGTAACAGCTCCCTTATTTGGAAACACATCAACAAGCTAACCAAAAGAAAATCTATTCAAACTAAATCTATAACCAAACTAAATATTAATGGAAAAGTTAGCACTGGTGATGTGAAAATTGCAAACGTATTAAATAATTTTTTTGTTAAATCTGTGGAAGAGCTTGCTGCAAATTTTAATACCTGCCTTGTGTCATGTGAGGAGGTGACAGATTCTCCCTCATCTTTTTACATCACACAGGTGGATCAGGACAAGATCAATACAATTATCAACCAGCTAAACAATTCAAAAGCTAAAGAAATATTTGACTTAGATACTTCGCTAATCAAAATGCATAAAGCATTACTGACAAGACCAATAACACATTTAGCAAATCTGTCTCTTAAAAAATGTAATATTCCTCAAAATTTCAAAACAGCTGTTGTGACTCCAATTTTTAAATCAGGAGCACATGATGATGAATGCAATTATCGACCCATTTCAATTGCACCAGTAATCTCAAACGTCATTGAAAAGCTAGTAGCTGAACAATTGATGAGCTACTTGAACAACAGTCACCTCCTAAGCCCTAAACAATTTGGATTTCGACCAAAATATTCAACAAAAATGGCCATATGTCATTTTACAGAAGCCATTAAAAGTAGTTTGGATCAAAGTAAAGTCATTGGAGCAGTGTTCTTATATAAACTGTTTCCGTATGATAAGGCCCTATATATCTACCAAAGCAGCTCAAATGTATATGCATGCAATGATATTATCACATATTTCGTGCATATGTGTGCAGAACCACTCTGGGACAATCATCGTTCTCAGTCCAAGGATCACGGTTATGGAGCACTTTACCACAGGATCTAAAGTCACTGTCAGACATGAGGCTCTTTTCTATAAAACTGAAGCATTGGCTGAAACAGATAAACAAATAACAAAAACAAATAAATAAATAAAATAAAAAAAATGTTTGAAATTGGATTTTTATGGTTGGAGGGAAGCTAGAAACTATACAATCTAAGACAATTCAGGATCTGAGTAGGAAAAGCATTTATTTCATCAACAGCTTCGTCCCATAAAATAATACACCAGTAACACAAAGTGTCATGATGCTTACACACAATGCCAAACAAGATTAAAAATCTTTAATTAATCCTTAATTCTAATTTTCCTCTGGAGTTTGTATTTACCTTGGCTTTTTGTCTTGAACATTTTGATTTATCTTAATGGAAAAAAGGTAAAATCATCGTGAAATAATGCCAACAACGTGTCATAACCCCAAAACGTTTGGTGCCAAAAAAAAAGAAGAAAAGAAACAGTTTGGAGGTTTATATTTTGGTGTGTTTTGTACTTAATACATTTGTTAAAAATGGCTGGAGTTATAAAAACGCTGGTGTATTTGGTGTAATTAAAAGAAGCTAGTAACACCAGAGAGATTGAAATTTTATTCTCAAGTTTTTGCTTATACTTCAGTGATATTTCAGACACCAGGCTTTATGTTACAGTGGACTGCTGCTTTTCTACTGTGTTGAACTAAAGAAAAATCATTTTAAACCCCCTATGACATCCATAAATTAACAGGTACAGCTTCCAGGCAGGTGCTCAGGATGATGCTAACAAATGGCTGCTGGACAGTTGCGATAGTGTCTAAGTTATAACAGGACTTTGATTGGCCCATCTGGTTGCTATGGCAGTGCTAACAGGTGCTGTGAGTGGTTGCTAGGTTGCAGCGGGAGCCAGCTGAAACTGCTGACATGCATGTAATTAATAACTACTGCTACTTGTCATCTGTTACAGTAAATTAAACAAATATTTCTTAGTGATGAACTCAAGCAGCCACACAAAGGAGCTGGACATGAATTTAGTGGAGTCGCACCTGCTTATCCCCTCCAACACTTGGCCCTAGTTTATCTTCAATGACCTCTTGTTCACTTCAGCATTGTCTGATAAAAGTTAGAGTGGGCCTTTTTTTTATTTCTTTTTTTTTTTTTACTCATATCACACTGAGCGAAGGACTACTGGTGATAAAAACAATATTTGTACTGTCTCAGGGGCAAAGTTATTGTTTCATTTTCAGTATAGTTTTTGTTATCATTCCTCCTCCTCATGACATTCCTTGTTCAGGGATTCACACGCAAGCAGAGGGGATTTTGACCTTCATATAAGAACGACGGGGACTGTATGTATAATCAGAGCAGATGTTCTAACAGAACACTGTTCAACTTCATTGTTTTGAGAATGAATGAATAAATAAATAAAGAAATAAATGAATACATTTTAATGAAAACTATACTCTCAAAATTTATTGGAGACATTCAGATTGAGAAAATGTTATTTATCTTAGTAATTCCCAGACTTTTTCTTCAGGGCCCCCTTTATGCTAGACAAAAACATTTTTTTCTGTTCATGATGAATCACACATTTTTTGTGGGAGACAGAGCTGAACAGCAAGCAGACCAGTCAAGCACACACTCTGTGTCTACAAAGCTATGCTTTTGGAAGTTGGGCAAGTTAAAATCTAGCATTGCCCGGATGAGATAACCACGTCACAGCCTTGATGATCACATATTTTTCTCCAAACCTCCACCAGCTCTGCATTGTTGGTACCCTCAAATAAATGCATATCATTGTCACAGACGCAACCTTTTCCACTTTTCTCTGACATCAGCCTGGATGGTTTTATTATCTATGGCATGTAGCGCCAGACAACACATGAAAACGTATGGTATGATTATTACTTCTATTAAAAAAACAACAAAACAAAAAAACAAAAAAACCAAAAAAACAAAAAACGCGACCATTTAAGGACATTTTGATTTCAGTCAGTGAATGTAAATGAAATGTCTAGTATTTATTTTAATGTTTTAAAACGTTTTTTCTAGTGTTTGTATAATTATTTATTTATTTTTTTTTTATATTTTATAATTATAATCTTGAATTTTATTTTTATTGCTATTTAATTTTATTTTTTATTATAATTATTTATATAATTATAATGTTAGGTTCAAATATTTAAATCCATCATCATCTTTTCCATCGCTGGTTTCGAACCACCAAAAAAACCAAATAACATGTGGTATACGTCATCATTTTCTTTCAAACCAATCAAAATTGAGAAGGCGGGACTTGACAGCACGAGGTTAGACTGTTCCTCTCCAGCCCAGAAGATGTTCCGCATGGAGCTCTCGGAGAGCAGAATGATGACAGACGGTCGCTGTAAATGATCCCTCCTGCTTTCATGGCGTGACTGACTAGTCTGAAAACGTATGTAAAGTTACGTGGTTTTTATATCTGTTTTCTTTAGTCGTTGGTTGTTCCGTTCAGAGATACAGGGAGCCACCGATGTACGCCGCTGTAACTCGCACGCGCACAGCAGGTTTTCCAAACATCATTAGAAAAAGTAACATTTTAACATTTGTGCTGTTATTGTGAGTCGTTTATACCATCATGAACGTGTTAAAATACATAATAAGAATAATTCGTGGTTACATTATAATTCGGGATATGTCTTTTGTTGTTATTAGTTTGGTTTAACACAGTTAAATTCATAATGTACACCTAAACTTGAAATTGGTTTAGATCCAGAGTGGTAGCCTTTCTGAAATTTATTCTAGATTTACCAACAGATAACTCAGTATAGAGTAAAGTAGAGGTAGCTTTTATCAGTACAAAGCAGAATGACATTTTTCTACCCCATGGTTTATGTGATAATCCCATTACTATGCACGTCACATTCCTGTGGAATTTTGTACCATGTTCCCCAGATTTTAATCTGTCTTGTTCTTGCTGTCTGTTTAGGTTTAGCTCTCAAAGGATGGAGCAGCCTGAGGAAGACAAATTGTGTGGGAAATGGAGGGTTGCCTGTGGATACAGTTACAGCTGGAGGGATGTCTTCACATGGTGAGCAATACCAATTTTGGGGGTATTTCTGGTGACTGTGGAGGCCATTGGAGTCCAGTAGGCTCATTGTCCTGTTGAACAAAGCAGTTGGAGATGATCTGAGCTTTGTGACATGGTGCATTATCCTGCTGGAAGTAGCCATCAGAAGATGCTACACTGTGGTCTTAAAGGGATGGACATGGTCAGACATTCTGGTCCAGACAACTGCTGCTTACTGGATATTTTCTCTTCTTCAGACCATTCTCTGTAAACCATAGAGATGGTTGTGTGTGAAAATCCCTCGTAAATACTCAGACCAACAACCATGCCACGTACAAAGCAAGCGGCAACCTCGCCTAGTAAAATCTGAAGCCTTTGCGAAAGTGCAAAAAATTGCAGTTCACCCATCAGCCACTAGGGGCTGGCTCCAAAACAGGAAATCTCCATAGACATCCATGTTAAAAAGACTCAACTTCACAGCAGAAATAAACATGTTTAAAGCCTGGTACAAAAAGCCATTTTAGGATTAATAGGTCAAGTTCATCTTCATGACAACTGTGAGGAGGGTGAATTTTTTTCTATCTCATCCGTTTGGATGTTATTTAATCTTAAAGTTCAGCATAATTAGGGGCGTGTCCTTTTTATTGACAGGTATTGACAGGTTTGCAACTGTTAGCTCGGTTAGCTCTTAGCTACAGGCAGCTCGGAGTTTGATGGATGTCAATCATTCACCCCCACCTTCACAATCCCTCTCTCAGCTCCACCTCTTTGTCCGTTTTTGGATTTTCCAGGAATGACAACACGCGTGACGCTGCTAAGATGGCGACGGTGGGAACGCCCAATGAGCTTCAATTAAGCTCTTCAGAAACCTACGGGTGATGTCATGGAGGCTCAGTCTATTTTTTTATAACAGTCTATGGTTCAAAGTCATTTAAATCTCCGTTTGTCCTCATTCTGATGCTCAGTTTAAACTTCAGCACCTCGTCTTCACCATGTCTACATGACTAGATGCTGCTATGTGATTGGCTGATTAGATATTTGTGTTAATCCGGACTTGAACAGGTGGACCTGATAAAGTGGATGGTGCCCAGAATTACTATAGTACCTCAGAAGGTACAAAATTAACACTGAACGCGGTTATGTGCATGGTTGATTGGTGCTGCAGTTATCGCTCTGCTCGGCCTTTTGATTGGACCACCATTTACGTTGTTTACATTCACGGGATGGGAATCGAATTAATGACTGAAGAATGTAAAAAGGTCCTGTCATTATGTCCGTGTGAAATCATTGAACATGCCAGCACAGCTGGATTCACCGTGCAGACATATGTTTACTTGAACAGAGATTTTTGTCAAAATGCTGCTGCTTTATTATCAGGATTTTATTAGAGAAGCACAACAGTCTGGAAGTATTATGTGGAGCCAAGAGATGTGTAGTGTTGAAGTCTGTTTATAACCACAAAATGTTTAAATGGTCTCTATTATGTGCAATATCCTTCATGTGCAGTATCTATTTTCATGGAAATAGTTTATCAATGCAAATGTCTCAGTCTGGTTGATGCACTCATACAGCATTCCTCATCTAACTTGCTGCCTAAGACACTTTATAGTTGTAGTTGTATTTTCTATTCTTACTATTACTGTTTAGACCATTTTATTGATCATTTATTTATGGTTTCCTAAACTCTGGCCCAACAAATAAAGTTTTTTGTATTCATATTTGTATATGTTTATCACAGTGCCACATGCTTAGCTGTTTCTTTCTTTAGAAGGAAGAAGCAAACAACTTAAAGAGAGGTTTATTGGGCATTTGGTTGGCCTGTATTTATGTTAGGGCTATAAATGGATCAAGAGTGATCTGACCATGTTATACTATTCAATAATGCTGTTGGTGTGTTTTTATATCCTTTAATAAACTCTTTACAAGACTTGATTCTTGGAACAAAAGTGTTACTCGGGTAGCAAATATTGATTTTTGAGATGAGAGTGGCCTAATTAATGTACACTTTTACTGTTTATACTGAAAGTCACAAATAGAAGGGGGTGAGCACCGTGGGCACAGCACCACCGTATGTTTGAGTCTAGCTGAGATAAACATGCAGGAGTGACTCCACCTTTACCTGCATTATCATGCTGTCTCTGTTTTGAGAGCTTGGATATAAAACGCAACGTGCTTCCCTGCATTTTAAAAGTCTGTAATTGGTCAGACTGACAAAATGATTTTTTTTTCTTTTAAGAAAACCATGTAAATATTACTCTTTAGTGCAAGAAAGAACTTGTTTCTCATGTTTTTGCAGATGCAGTTGCTTTTCAGACAGAAACTTCTCCTTTCAGACTCTGCTGTTTTCTCTCTGCATCAAAACTCAGAGGATCCAACGAGAGATCTGTTTTTTTTTCTCTTAAAGTTTATTAGTGTTTTTTTTAATCATGTACAGAAACATTTGCTGAGAATTTCAAAGGCAGCCAAGAACACAGAGAAGAAAAGAAAATTCAAACAACAACAAAACAAACAGTCCTCTCACTTCCCAAATATAAGGTACAAAACCAGGCAGACTGCTTTCATAGGGACATGGTTTGTGTCAAAAATACCATATTGACCTGGGGAGCAATCGTCACAATATTTGACACAAAATAAAGAAAAGGCCATTGCGTGGAAAATAAACGTTCGAGTTACCTTTTGATAAAACATCACATCATGTTGGAGGTAAAGAGTCTTTCCACCTACACAAAATAAGCCCTCAAAAGAGAGCAAAAGACAATAACATAAGTTTGAGCAGAGCTCACATTGACATGCGAAGGTATTAAACCAAATATTGCTGTGGTCACAGAGGGTGTGAGTTTGAGAATTTTGGACATGAATAAGAAGTATGACACAGAATACCTTAGGATTGTTTATAACAGTCACATAGAGGGTTATCATCTAGACCAGTGTAGTCATTGTACAGTTTAAAATTTGATTATCACGTTAGAGGCAAATGGAGGATAGGTGAATTCTCTGAATAACTTTTTGCTAACCATCATCTGATAGTTGTTCACCAACATCTTCTTCCCATCTTCATCTAAAAACTGAGGTCACGAACCTTGAGTGACTGATAGATTATATCATCCATGCTACTTTTAAGGAGTGTATGTAAAAGCAAAGATGGGGGGTAAGTAGGACAACCATTTCTTGTATTTTGACTCACATTCCTGTTGCTGCCTTTGCAGGCGTCTGTTGAAGACCATCGTCATGGGCCAGGTCCTGTCCCTGCTGATCTGTGGGACCGCGGTGAGCTGCGAGTACCTCGCTGATTCCCGCGTGGAGACGCCCATGCTCCAGAGCTTCCTCAACTACGCCCTGCTGTTGGTCACCTACACCACAATCCTCTGCACTCGCAAAGGTCAGACCACTTCTTACTCAGGAAGTTGGTCTTTACTGATCACAGTGAGACCTAAATTTAAAAATTACATCAAATTTTGTTTATAAAGCACTTTTCATACAACAGGTAACATAATACAGCTGCTTAGCTTCAAAATATAAAGGAGTCAAGCCTTTTGTGGTACAAGCATGAAATTTGGTACACTTATAGCCAAAGGCAGTCCAAAAAGATTTGGATATGGAGCATCATAAATTTTCAACATGGCGCCATGCATTAACGGGTTGTAACACTGTGTCAAGCTTTGTCGGCCAAGGGAAAAAGACTGCGTGGGCTGTATGGGCTGTGTTTCCTTAACTTACACATGCCCTGTTGAAACTGTCCTCAGCCCCAAATGACATACCACAGGAGTTAATGGCCACAATTGAGAGGTTTATTATCTTACTCTATGACCGAACCAGCACAATCACAAAAATAGATACGGTAAGGAGGAAGTTATTTGCAAAGAGGCACAATGTCCAATCAATCCCTCCAACCAAGGCTTCCCTAGAAGAGCATGTCAAGAGAGCAGTATACCAAGGAGGTCAAGTGTGGGGTCAAGTGCTGATGTCAACACCAGAACTACCTTCACAGCGCACATGGGGCTGGTCAAAGACATCTGAAGGGGACTATGAACCCTTCTGGACATGCCTACCAGATGCAGGCCAGTCCAGTTATGAATTGGTCTCTTTAAATTCAAAAAGGTTTGCGTTGGGCATTGCAAGAGCAAAAAAGCTCAGTTACAGTGCACAAGCCTCTGTTTCTGTGAGGGTGAGTGTGAATAGTATTCCCTGTGATAGACCCTTGATTTGGCCTCACTTAATGTAAGTCTTGTGAGATGGAAGGAAGCTTCATATAAATTCTAATTCAAATTTTGCATAAAAAATTTATAATTTGACACGGAGAGCATCCATATCTAACCAGTCTGAAAAAATGGCAGCTAATTGAAAATGGTCAGTTATCCAAAAGACATTTACCAAGTACTATTTATTGTAATAGTACAGCTGCTTAGCTGTACTATTACCATATATACCACCCCCAACCCTGCACTAAGCAGACTGTCTCCAACACGTCTATAAAAATGGCAACATAAATGGGTATCTGTCATGGCACCGATGAACCGGGTGACAAAACAATGTCCCAGGGATCCACAGAGGTAATCACCAGAGAAACTGCCCAGATCAGAGTAGAAAGGTGCCCAGACCCTGCCATAAGGCTGCAGTGCAGGGCCCCGGCCACCCAGACAAGGACCATCACCATGGCAACGACTCCACAATCAGAGCAGGCCTGATAGTGGAAGACCCCCATGTGGAAAACACTGGAGAAAAAAAAAAATAGACAGGGCTTCATAGGCAATCATATGTCGGGGTATATAAAATCTGCTCGTTAACGTTTTATAAATTTAATCCATTTGTCCCAAATTTGGTTGAATCAACCTTTTGAAATCATGAAAAATAGCTCAGCTTTAATTTTTTGTTAATAAACTAAATCTAATTTGGTTTTTATGTTGCTTGATGCTGACTCAGAGAAAGTTTGTAGAAAGTTTTAGCAGAAAAAGTTCCTGATGGGGGAGGTAAAAAAACCCATCATTCTATATAAAATAGTAACCTAAATAAAGCTGTACGTATAAGTACGCTAATTTTAAGCTTTATTGTCTCTATGAGTTCACTTTTATTTGGGTTTGACCAGCCTTCTGAAAAATGTTTGTTCAGGTAAGAGCAGGCAGGCTGAACACTGAGACCTTCTGTCTACAAGGAGACATGAAACACTTGGAAGCAGCTTTTCTTTCTAAAGTGATTTTCTTCCACAGGTGACAGCAACATCCTGCAGATTTTAAGAAGCAAGTGGTGGAAGTATCTGGTGATGGGTCTGGCAGATGTGGAGGCAAACTATGCAGTTGTGAAGGCATACCAGTTCACCACCCTAACCAGTATCCAGGTATGAAAAACTGTTGAAATCCATTAAATGAAATGAAAAATACGTTTTGCTTTAGGGTATAAATAAAGTTATATTGTTTATTTTGTTAATTTTTTGGTTGGAAAAAAACACAAGTTTAAGTCGGAAATAAAAATATTATCAAATATG
>JBAFTC010000013.1:31642103-31654698 GCA_037177435.1 Melanotaenia nigrans | reverse complement strand
AGACTGTCTTCTGGTGTGGATGGATCCCCATGATATTGTTTCCTCACAACAGCATCAACCAGATGTTTGTCACTTTTAGTGTTTTATACTACTTTTAGTTCAGAGACAGAAACCAAGGGGTCATGTTTGTGTGTGTAACTGTGTGAAAGACTTTGAGTGTTTTTTTTTCTATGTATTGTTATGTAGTCTCTTTTGATAAAGAGGCTAAAGGCTCGTTTTGTTTTTAATATGCATGAATTCGTTTTTCCATGTAAAGCACTTTGTGTTGCACCTGCATGAGAAGTGCTTCATAAATAAAGTTTGATTTGATTTCATTATTAGACCAGTTTTAAGTTAGTTTTATTACACTTTGCTTATGGAATTAACACTGGATCCACCTTTCTTCTACCTTTCTTCTGGGATCAGAATAATCCAGCTCTTTTAGAGCAAATGTATCCAAATCCTACCTAAAATTTTTTACACAAACTGAAGGTTCGATCCAGACAAAATCCAAGACTGGATTACGTAATCCAATCACAGAATAATTTCTTTTCTTTTGAACAACCTGTTTTCAAGGCTTGATTCAGTCCGCATAACTTTTATCCTGATTAAATCTTTTGTACATCCGGACCCAGATCCAGAATAGTAACATGATCCCGGTCAAACAATGTCTGATTATAACATCTACCATAATGTCGTCTACTTTCTTTTTCTGCTGTAGTGGTAAATTTATCCCTATCTCCCAATAGTAAAGAATCCTTAAAAAAAATCCTGTATCCAGACCGTGATCTGGATCACTGTTCCTTATTTATTTCTGCAAATTGAATCAAAATCCGTCCATAACTTTGTAAGTTATGTTAAAGGTTTGTTTTATGTTTGATGTTTTCTCTTACAAATACAAGCCCAAAGTAATCCCACATGCTAATCAAGTTTATTTTATTATTTATTTGTATTTATTTTACATTGTTTTATTTTGTTTTTCAATTGATTTTATGGCTTTTTAAATATTTTATGTGTTACTGTTCAGCACGTTGGTCAGTACAAACAGTTTTTAAAGTGCTGTATGAATAACGTTGGCTTGGCTCATGCTGCGTTGGCTTAGTGTCAAAATGACCCCGTCTAGTGGTTCTACGGGGTGTGGGAATGTTGGTGGTTCTGGTGTTAAAAAACTTCCTGAATCCAGGCTGTGATCCGGATCACCACCAAAATCTAATCAGTTATTCCTTATTTCATTTCAGAGATTTCCTGAAAATCGAAATCTGTTAATTTTTGTTATTATTTAGTTATTTAGTTATTATTTAGTTATTTTGCTAAAAAACAAACAAATAAACATACGCTGCTGAAAACATATCGCCATCATCCCCATAACTACCACCATGACTTCCTAAGGACTGTTGTCTCCATATCTGGTTAACTGAGGACGTTCTGAATGACCATGAGCAGAACAAGCAGGTAGAACATGTGGGATTTATCATCAGCTGATTACTATCCGTCTATGACTGACCTCCATGTTTGAATACAGATTCTTTTGTACTTTCTTGGGTGGTGTTTTTATACAGTTAACTCATATTTTCTTTAAATGGATGCTGTTGGTGATTTGGTGATACAAATCTTGCTCAAAAGGTCTAATTGTTTCTCCAATGTAAGTTTTATTAACCACATACACTTGTTTCTTTCAAAGGTCCATCCTGACAGGCTTGTTTCCACCTACGTCAGGCTCCGCCATCATTTATGGCCATGACATACGCACTGAGATGGAGCGGATTCGTCAGAACATGGGAATGTGTCCTCAGCATAACGTCCTGTTTGACAAGCTGAGTGTAGAGGAACACCTCTGGTTCTACTCCAGACTCAAAGGCATGGCTGAAGAAGACATACGCAAGGAGATGGGCAAGTGAGTTGTGCTCTGCTGCATTTAAAGTTTAGTTTATCCATGAAGCAGAGATGAGATGGAGGAATGAGCACTTCTCTTTGTGTGCAGAATGATTGTTGACCTGGAGTTATCGAACAAGCGTCATAGCCTGGTACAGACGTTGTCGGGGGGGATGAAGAGGAAACTGTCTGTGGCCATCGCCTTTGTTGGCGGTTCCAGAGCCGTGATTCTGGACGAGCCCACAGCAGGGGTAGACCCCTACGCCCGCAGGGCCATTTGGGACCTCATCCTCAAGTACAAACAGGGTGAGTAATCCTAGAGAACCAAGAGGACATCCTCGTACTTAAATCCATCTCTGGAGGTGTTTTCAATGTGCCTTTTTTGCCTTTGGTGGCCGAAAACAGTGAAACGATGACATCGAAATACTAAATCCTTTCATGTACTAAATATAAATTTGGACCAGGAACTCAGACCATCTGATTCTGGAGCAGTTCAGCCTCCACCAGCAGCAACCACCACAATTTATCTCCCCTGCTGCTGATTGGGCTAAACCACTTCCTGGAGGTGTTTCCCAGGTTATAAAACAAACTCTACATTCTAAAATTACACTATACAAAATCTTAAAAATAGCCATAACCTACTTACTCACATTATTATATAAATACACAGTAAAGTAAACCCAAAGCCAAAGTAGGAATAATCTCCTCCTACCCCCGATCTCATGGCCTCTCCTGGAACCTTAAAAGAGTGCTCAGGCGCCTGGGGAAGCATTTGCCCGAACACCCTGGAGAGGACATGAGTCAGGTAATCCAACACACCATTTCACTACTAATTACCTTATACGCTTTACACACACACACACAATATTTCCCCATCAAAAGATGACTTTTTTACAGGTATCTGGAAGACAGAATCAGATGTGTCATTATTTCATTGTTCAGTCAATCCAATAAAAATGACACCTTTTGCTGTCCAATTATTCATTTTACAAAATCCACGTAACAAACTTCGTTACAGAGAGCTTCACAGCAACGACCTGGTGTGTTCCCGCTTGTAGTTAACAACATACCTTTACTCAAAGCTTCCTTTTCTTATTTATCTGCATTATATTGTTTGCCTTTTTTAACCACCGGAGCCTCATTACAGATTCTTTGGATCATAATTGTTTTACTGAATGTCATCAAACTGCTTAACCCTTAAAATCTGCTGGATCTCAGGCACCCCAGAAGGCCATCACTTATATTCTTGACTGTTTCTCAGGAGTGGTGGTGTGTAACCCTGTGGGGTAGAACAAGCTGTCTTAACCATCCTGTGTGTGTGTGTCCGTCTCAGGCCGGACGATCCTGCTGTCCACACACCACATGGATGAAGCAGACCTTCTGGGAGATCGCATCGCCATCATCTCGCACGGGAAGCTGAAGTGCTGCGGCTCGCCGCTGTTTTTAAAGAGCACCTATGGAGACGGATACAAACTGACGCTGGTGAAAAAACAGCTGGAAGGCCAAGGTGATGTGGCTTCATTTATACTCCACGTTGTCCAGGTCTTAAGCTGAGTCCTTCAGGTTTCATTGATGTTACTGATTTTGAATCAAGAATCCAACAAAAGACGAACAAACTTTGTTTAACCTCAAAGTTTTTCCTATAACTTACTGGTCAAACACCAGAGGAGCTGACATATGTCAGCTTAATGAAACGGTTTCTTTCCTCCTCCAGGCCAGGGCAGCCAGCTGCAGTCTCCTTCGTCCGTTTCTCCGTCCTCATCTTTATTGCCTTGCTCAGAAGCTCGCGTCACCCAGTTTATTCAGCAGTTTGTGGCGTCCTGTCTGCTGGTGTCAGACTCCAACACCGAGCTGTCTTACATCCTGCCCTCTGAGGCCGTCAAGAAGGGCTGCTTTGAGAGGTTGTTCCAGGTACTCGGATCCACACAGAGACTCCATCGTGTATCTCTGCTGCCAGTCTGAAGTTTGGTGGAAATATCTCAAAATCGGATTCTACACAGTTAATTGTAAAATGAAGGGAAGGTGCTGCCACAACAGGATTTACACTAAACTTAAAACTTACTAAACTCTGGAATAAACCTGGTGGACTGACTGGCTAATATGATAGTTTTGGCTTCATCACGGTACATGATTTATACCTTTTAGGTACCTTTTTAAAAAACACTGTAAATGTTAAATTCAACATCATCATACATAAAAACAAACACTAGTAGGATTTAAGGAAACTCTCTTAAAAGTAACAATCACAATAAAGTTAAATTTAGCAAACATTTTATTTTGAACCAGGGAGCTTCACTAAGCTAACAAAACCAGTGTTTCCCCCACCATTGTATTAGGGGGACTACTGGAAACACACACCAAAAACCCTAAATTTTCTACAGCTCAAGAGCACATCTGAAGTAATTTAAGGTTCCCTTTCCTTTAGAACAGGTTTATATTTGTCCTTTTTAAACATGTTTAAACATGTTATTACATCATGTCATGCCTCTACAAGCTTCGAACACGCAGATACACCAGCAGAACGTAGCGCCGTACTTCAGTCATCACCTAGTCAGAAATGATCTCATGTCATTGACTCTCCTTTGGTGTTGATCTTTCAGGCTTTGGAGCAAAGCTTAGACAGCCTGGCTCTAACCAGCTTCGGAGTGATGGATACCACCTTGGAGGAGGTCTTCCTCAAAGTGTCTGAGGAGGACCAGTCTCTAGAGAACAGTGATGCTGGTGAGATTATTCTCCTCCATTGTTCGTCTCCAGTGTCTCCTCCAAGATTTTCCTGTGTGCACTCTCCAGGCTGTGATGACAATCCTCTCTCTGTCTCTGGGCAGACATGAAGGGGTCCCCGGGAGGAAGCTCAGTGGGGAAATCATCAGTGGGTTCAGGAGCCCAGGTGGGACCTCAAGCTGAGTCTGGGTCCACGGTGCAGAAGCCGGAGGTGGAACTCAGCAACCTGGTTCTTTGCTCCAAGCTGAGCCAGAGCCAGTCCTCTCTGAAATCCTCCTCATCTGTGGGCTCAGTCAGAGGAGATGAAGGAGGTCTTTACGCAGACTTCTACGGAGACTACTGTCCTCTGTTTGATAACGACCAGGAGTCTGACTCGGCCAGCTTGAGAGGTGAGAGCACAGCCTGACTCAGGTTTTTCATTCAGAGGAAGGATCTTTTAGGTTAAACCGGTAAAACTAAATAGTTGGTAATGTGGGTCTATTTTACCTTTGTGTCTCTTTAACCCCCAGGGAATGCAGAGAACCCCCCACCCCCAGAGGCAGAAGCACTGGAGGGGCAGGGCAGCTTCAAGTTGGACGGATGGTGGCTGAAATTAAGTCAGTTTCATGGACTCATTGTGAAGAGGTTCCACTGTGCTAAGAGGAACACCAAAGGTCTTTTCTCCCAGATCCTCCTGCCTGCCTTCTTCGTCTGCGTTGCCATGACCGTCGCCTTATCAGTTCCCGAGATCGGTGAGCTGTTTGTGTTGAGTCTTTCTTCTTATTCAGCAGAGGTATATGTTGATGTCAGTGCTGGGTAACGATTTAAATCTTCAGTTGCGATTAATCGCATGAAATGTTGCGATTAATCGCATGAAATGTTGCGATTAATCGCACTGTTTAGCACAAAAGAAGACAGTAAAGTTTGTTTTTACAAACACTAAATCAGGGGTCTGCAACCTGCGGCTCCGGAGCTGCAAGTGGCCCTCTGGACCTTCCACAATAGCTCTAAATACATGGTATCAGATCATGATGATCATGATTACAAGCTGAATCATTATTCTTGTTTCAGTGAAACATGTTAAACATGGAGTATATGATGGAATCTGCACAGGACAGAGAAAAGGACGGCAGAGTGTCATCAAACACCTTCTGTCACCATAGTCATGCATTAAGTATTACTCTTGTTTTCTTGTTGTTTATGAATGAGACTAACTGGTGCATGATGATTCTTTTGGTCTTGTTTTACAGGAGATTTACCACCACTAATCTTGTCTCCATCTCAGTATCATAACTACACTCAACCGAGAGGCAACTTCATCCCTTACGCCAATGAAGACAGACCCCAGTACAGGTAGCATTACTTTTCATTTTATTTTTTTCCCAGTAAATGATATATGTCCTGTTTTTATCTATTTTCCAGCCGCACACCCAGGTTCCGGGCTCTGTCCCCTCTGGTCAGATTTTTATAATTCCAAAAAAATAAGATAAAACAATATATTTAAATAAATAAAAAATTTGATTATGAGGAGGAGCCTTATTACCCATAAAGCTCCTCTTGGCAAAGCAAACAACACAGCAGCCAGACCATCATTCTGCTGCCACCATGCTGGACAGAACAAGTTAAAAAGAAAAGCATCGACACCAGAAGCATGTTTATTATAAAACAACGTGCACCGTCTCACTGAGTCCTCCTCCTTCCAGAAGTAAACTGTCCCCAGACGCCAGTCCACAGAAGATTATCAACACACTCCGTCTGCCCTCGGGTGTGGGGGCCACATGTGTCCTCAAAACCCCCTACAACAGCACCCTGGACCAACTGGCACAAACCCTCAACCCCTATGCAAACAACTCTAAGACCCTGGCTGCTCAGTACTTTGACTCCATGTGTCTGGACTCCTTTACCCAAGGGGTCCCATTGTCCAACTTTGTTCCCCCTCCACCTTCACCAGCACCTTCAGATGATCCAGACCCCCATTTTGAGGAAGGACTGTGGAACTTCACAGTTGCCCCCCCAACCTTAGCTCATGGTGAGTAGTTACCTTTGTTATCTTAAAGATGGAAAGTACAGCTGGACATGCTGTGACGTGTTCTGACATCTTTCAACAGGTCATGACACGTATGTCATGGTCCAACATATAACGATGCTAAGACACTCTGTGACGTGTATGTTGTCTACTGAATCATGTTATGACATGTTATTACATTTGGTTTGATGCGGTACGGTGTGTATGACATATGCTGACATGTTATTTTGTGTTTTGACATGTTCTGATTTGTTCTGCCGGTTTAACGGTATAACAGGTTGTTACATGTTATATGTTCTGACATGCTTATGGAGTTCCAACATAAAACCATTCAAAACACAGACCAGACACTTTATTTCTCCAGCACATTTATCCCCACAGCACAGCAATAAAACACGTCAAATAAATACAATAAAAACCATATTAAAAAATAAAATCACTAACAGAATATAATATCTAAAAGTGGTAAGAGTACCTGTTACCATGAAGGACCAACTCGACTAGGGTTTAAAAGCCAAAGAGAAAAAGATGGAGATGGAGCTCAGAGAGGGCGCTTTCACCTCTGGAGATACATCTGGTTTGAGGTTTGAGGAACCTCCAGAAGACGTGAGGACGTCAGAGCTCTGACAGCCCACAGACAAGAAAGCAAGAAGAAGCAGAAGAAGAAAAAGTTCGGCTGAATGTGACTTGAGTGAAGAATCCTAAAAGAACCTATCAGTACTTTAGAAAGGAAGTGTGAAAATGTAAGAAGCAACAACAACAATCAATAAAAACACTGTCGTTTGCAGACGAAGCAGAAAGGAGCTTTCGTTTACCAGGCTGCAAGATAGATAGATAGAGATAGATATATACTTTATTGATCCCGAGGGAAATTCAAGCATCCAGTAGCATATACATATATTAAAGGTTAGTACTTGACATTAGGGGTTAGTACTTAAGCATAACTATGGTAGTCAAGCTAGGTGTTTACACTTTATAATGTCATTAAATGGATTATCCACAGTTATCCTGTGATTAGTTAAATTAACAATTTGATTGTTTTTAATAGGGCTCCAGCTATTAATCATTTTAATAATCAATTAATCTGACACTGATTGAATAATAAAGAAAATAAAAGGAAAAACTTTTTCCATTTCTTTAGCAAACTGAACTGCAACAGAGCAGTAATTATACAAAAGTCAGTAACACACACACATATTTATATGTTGAAATAAAGTAAAACACTTTCTAACGGCCCTGTTATGCCTGACGTAGAAGACGGATATGTGGACGGACACGAGATCAGCAAAAGAAGCAAACCATAAAAAAAAACGGGGGCAACAGTTGTAGAGATGGCTGGAGACCTTGGAGGAAGGCTGTGTGAGTGTGTTGGGCATATTGGGCTGTTGCAACGACTTCCGCCACCAACCAGTGTCTAAAAGTGTCATCAGAGCGCGGAAGTGAGCTTTGGACTCAGCACTGCCCACTAGTGGAGACAACAACCAGGCAATGTTCAAGTTTCCTCCTTGCTATCGCTTCTCTCCTCGCTTTGCTGATTCGTTTACCGGCACTTAATACCGGAAGGTTATATAGACCAGAAGTGATGGAAAGTTTTGTTAAATGGAAAGTGACAAAGATGTTGTTTCTAGAATTTTAATGGATACGTTTTTGGTAATTGATTAAATCGAATAACTCAGTTAAAAGTTTTAACTCTACTTTGACAGCCATGGTTATTTTAATTTAATAACGTGGTTTGATATGGATATAATTCAAAATACTAAACAGACATCTGATATGGAAATAAATTTAGTACATGAAACAGACCCTCTCTGTCCGTCTCTGTGGGGTTGGATCTGGATGCTGCTGAATGTTTCCATGAATTTAAATGGAGAATAATGTCGTCTATTGTGTTTTCTTAGAGCCCGTTACGTCTCCGCCAACCCTTCCTCTGTCCATCCACGAGCCTGTGCGGTGCATCTGCTCCATGCAGGGTACAGGCTTCTCTTGCCCCAGCGGTGTGGGAGGACATCCCCCGCTGATAAAGGTGGTCACAGGGGACATCCTGGTGGACATCACAGGCAGGAATGTATCTGAATATCTGCTCTTCACATCGGACAGACTGAGGCTGCACAGGTGGGAGAGAAAAAGCCTGAAAGGCAAATATGACATCGCTGCACATTTCTTATTCATTTAACTTCTGCTGTTTACTGAGAGGAAAATTAACTCTGCTCCCAGACTGGTGCAAACCCTGTTTGACTCACAGTTTAGTTAAAAGATTAAACAGTTATTTGTATTTTTTTATGGTAGTTACAGTGTCAAAGAGCAGATTTCAGGAAGGACCATATTTATATTATTTAATCAGCATTATAATTAATTTTTAAGTTACACACTGTTTCCTACTGGAACCTGTATTATTTACTGCGGAGAAATTAAAAATGTGGTCCAATTTACTCCCAATATAATTCAATCCAGGTCATTCTCATTCAGGTTTAAGACCCTTCAGTTCCATATGAGGGCTTTTCTAAAGAGTCCAGCTGACTCCAGGAGTCAGTGTGAGTAATGATAGACTCCAGAGCCCAGCCTTATTTGTTCTTTAACATTCATTTTTTCATTTATTATTTATAGTGTCAGCCCAGGCAAAAAGAAAAGCCTTTTGTGGAAACTAGATACGAGGTGTACCCCATCTCATAAAAGGTAAAACCGTTAATAAAAAGAGACCTCCAGCAGAAGCAGGAGATGTGGTCTAATGAAGGAAGGTGAAATGACCCTGAAGGATTTAAACGACACTTCCCGTCTTCCTTTAAACAAAAGAGTTTAGGAATTTTTTTTTTTTTTAATCTGGCTTTACAGACTTTACTATGCTTGAGTTTGGAAAGTTAGGAAGGAGGAAAAAGAATTAATCAAATGCCTCTAAAGAGTAGAACAGAGGAATACAGTGGCGTATTATCATCTTCATCCTGTACAGGATTCTGCACGAGATCTGAAAAGACGTGTATTTACAGTAAATATGCTTTCACAGCTCTACTCACTCTGAGGCACACTTCAAACAGTTCTGGTCGCATTATTTTCTGAGTATCTGTGTCCCTTACAGAGAGTCACAATATCATGACTAACAGATTTTTCCATCAACATCCTGCCGTACAGAAGATGTTTGCACACACTAAGGGGCAGCAGTGCTAACATGTAGCATAGCTAAATGAGTGTGGTCGTATTGCTCTGGTCTTTAATTAAGAGCGTAATTGTTTGGTTTGAGAGCAAGATTTCTTGTTTTTATGCTCAAATATCTTGCTCTCAAAACTCTGCTCTCACACTCAAAACGTCTCTTCTTTCTCTCTGTTAAATCGTTCAAAGCTCTGCTCATCTTTTCTTAGGGTTGCAGGTTCAAATCTCCAGCTTGCTCTCTTTCCCTCACACTCAGACACTCTACCCTCTAAACCTCTGCTCCTGGATATTCTGTCCTCTCTCTCGGGTTGCTGAATGAGCTGTCTGTCAAACGTCCTCCAGCCAATAGAAAACTAGATCAATGCTGCCTGAGCAAATTGTCACCTCCTTCTTCAGGGTGCGCTTGTTTTACTTGAGCAGGAGTTCCTGCTCAAGTAACCCATATCTTGACATTCTGACACCTCTGTACTAATCTCACATCTCCGAGCTTTCTTTTGAGACTAAGATTATACATACAGCCCTTGTAGTTATGAAGATATACTTAATTTATTTTGGACATCATTGTGTTTCAGTTTTGTGTCCTATGTCAGACAGAAATACAGATTTTTGTTGCCTTTTTTCTTACATTTTTTTCATAACAGATATGGTGGTTTAACTGTTGGAAACATCCAGAAATCAGTTCCTGCATCCTTTGGCAGAAAAATACCTCCGATGGTTCGGAAGATTGCCGTACGTAGATCAGCTCAGGTAAGATGGGTTGAAGTCTGAACTAAACAAGTCACACGGTACAATATACATGTTCGAAAGCCCATCCGTGTTTCCAGGTTCTGTACAACAACAAAGGCTACCACAGCATGCCTGTGTACCTGAACGTCCTGAACAACGCCATCCTGCGAGCCAACCTACCTTCATCTAAGGGAAACCCTGCTGCTTATGGTACTCATGTCGGACCGAGTTATTAAAATGTTTCTGGTTTTTCCTTCTTAACCACTCAGTCCTGGTTGTTTTGTTGTAGGCATCACTCTGACAAACCACCCGATGAACCGGACCAGCGCCAGCCTCTCTCTGGACTACCTGTAGGTTCCTCAGCAGCTGTTTTAACCAATTTTTGTGTAGAATAAAAATGAATTTAACTAGATTCAGGCTGGATTCTCCAGCCTAAGACTGACGGCTCTCACATAATGAGAGGGGGTCTCTGCTGTATCTCCAGGCTCCAGGGCACTGATGTGGTTATTGCCATCTTCATCATTGTGGCCATGTCCTTCGTACCGGCTAGCTTCGTGGTTTTCCTGGTGGCAGAGAAATCCACAAAGGCCAAACACCTGCAGTTTGTCAGCGGCTGTGACCCCGTCATCTACTGGCTGGCCAACTATATTTGGGACATGGTGAGGAGGATGAAATTGGACTGGTTAACATGAACGTCTCTGTTGATCCATCTAATCTGAATCCGTTGTGTCGCCTCAGCTGAACTACCTGGTACCCGCCACATGCTGCATTATCATCCTGTTTGTGTTTGACCTGCCGGCCTACACCTCTACAACCAACTTCCCTGCTGTCCTTGCCCTCTTTCTTCTCTACGGGTGAGAATCTGTGTCAAAGAGCCACATATTTATTTATCCATCATGATGTTTACTTGTCATCAACCTGCAAATTGATAAGTTCAAACTAATTGTTATCAGCTGTCTTTGTTTTATTATTTTCACTCACCTAAATGCAGTTTGTGCCAATACAAATGTTCCCCCCCAGGTGGTCCATCACTCCCATCATGTACCCAGCATCCTTCTGGTTCGAGGTTCCTAGCACAGCCTATGTGTTCCTCATAGTCATCAACCTCTTCATCGGCATCACTGCTACCGTGGCCACTTTCCTCCTCCAGCTCTTTGAACATGACAAGGTGCTTTACTCTCTAACCCAAACATCTACTGCTGCAGGTTGTAAAACTAATCCCGAACAAGGTTTACCCCCAAACGATGTGTCAGATAATAAAATAAAATAAAAAATTAATCTTATCACAGTGGATTACTTAGTTTGCTGCCATACTGCAGCAGATATGGTCTTAGATTATGTCTATTCATTTCTTGATTTATTTATTCTTTTCCAGGATCTAAAAAAGGTCAACAGCTACTTGAAGTCCTGTTTCCTCATCTTCCCCAATTACAACCTGGGCCATGGCCTGATGGAGATGGCTTACAATGAGTACATCAATGAGTACTACGCCAAAATAGGTACTCTTCACACGTCAGGCCAAATCCCGATCTTTACCAGAATAAGCCTCAGATATCCATGTGCAAGTGAATGCAGGACATAATGAAATGGAATGGAAACAGATTTCCTCCACCAGGATGAGAATAATTCTGTTCTAGTTGAGTTTGAGCAGAAAACATGTAATGATGTGGAGTATCATGAAATAATACACCGTCCCTGTAAAATCAGACACCACCTGGTTTAACTAAGCTAACAGGTAATTATTCTCCCATTAGATAATTCAGTTGCATCATGTTCCCCAGCGGATGTAGTGAGCAGCTTCTCATGTCTTAAAGGGAGAGAAATCCTGTGGTCGAGGAAAAAATGTTCATTTTTCAGAAAGGTCACATTATTGGCATCAAGCAAAGAAAACATTTAAACTTCTGAAACTTGGTTAAGGACTGTCTAACACATTATTAAAAACTGGAAGGATAGTGGGGAACCAGCAAGTGAAAATAAACACATTTCCACAGAAATAATGTAAAGGGAACCCAAACAGTCTCTAATCACTGTACTAAAATAACTGTTATGTTTTAATTTTCTGTGCAGCCTTAAGAATATGAGGGACGAGAAATGACAAAACAAGAAATAAATATAAAAATATATACACATATAAATATATAAATGCACAAA
>JBAFTC010000013.1:31619133-31630613 GCA_037177435.1 Melanotaenia nigrans | reverse complement strand
TACATGTCCCGCAGAAGAGGGGCTAGCAGATCAGAGAAAGTCTTATAATATTCAACCGTGAAGCCGTCAGGCCCAGGTGACTTACCATTCTGAAGTGTACTGATGGCCTCCCGGACTTCTGCTGTTGTAATGAGCCCACCTAGAGTCCCAGCTACACCATTATCTATTTGAGGAAAGATGATATTGTCCAGCACATTGCCTGGGGGCAAAGGATGGTCCGAAGTGTACAAAGTGGAGTAGAACTCAGCAAAGACCTTATTTATATTTCCGGGATCAGTAAGTGTGTCACCTGCAGAAGATCTGACAGCAGGGATTAACCTTGAAGACGCCTCGGCCCTGGCTTGATAAGAGAGGAGCTTCCCCGCTTTATCACCAGATTCATAAAAACGTTGTCTGGATCTGAGCAACAGTGTTCTGACTTTAGTAGTGGTAATAAGATCAAACTCTGTCTGTAGCCTAAGACGCTCCCCATAAAGACTTGGTTCAGGATTAGCCGCATATCGACCATCAATGTCTTTTATGTCTCTAAGGAGTTCAGTGATACGTAAATTATCTGCCTTTTTCCTATGCGAAATAAAAGATATAAGTTGTCCCCTGATATAAGCTTTGGATGCCTCCCAAAGAGTACTCCTAGTGGTACCAGGCAAGTCATTCAGCTCAAGAAACAATGAGATTTGAGACTGTAAGAACTGTCTGTAACCCTCCTCCGCTAAGAGAGCAGAGTTAAATCTCCATACTTTATAAGGACTACTTTGGGCAAGCAGGATCAAATCGAGGGAGGTAGGGGCATGGTCCGATACCACGATACTGTGATAATCCGTAGAAACAATTTTGGAGAGCAGTCTGGTATCCAGTAGAAAGAAGTCTATGCGTGTATAAGTGTGGTGGACATTTGAGAAAAAGGAGAAAGCTTTAGCCTCAGGAAATTTGGACCTCCAAGGATCAGTCAGGCCAAATTGCTGTGCAAAAGTTAGTAATGTCTTAGCCGATTTGGTTAAAGGGGCAGCCTTAGTTGAAGACCTGTCCAACAGTGGGTCTTGTACGAAATTGAAGTCCCCACCCATAATTACATGGTGGTTCTCCAGATCAGGGAAAGATGTAAATAGCTTTGTTACAAAATGGTTATCATCCCAATTAGGCCCGTAGACACAAACCAATAAGATGGGAACATCTTGGAGAAACCCAGAGACTATCACATATCTACCGTTGGGGTCTGAGATCAATTTAGCAAATACAAAAGGGACATCTTTACGAATGACAATAGCTGCACCTCTGGCTGTGCCATTAAATGTGGAGTGGAACACCTGCCCAACCCACCTTCTTCTGAGTCTCACCACCTCCCTGTTACGCAGATGTGTTTCTTGAATAAAGTATATGTCGCCCCCAAGCTGATGCAAGTGGGCCATGACCCTTCCCAATTTTTTGGCACTGCCCAGCCCCTTCACATTCCAAGAAATGAACCTCACCCTACCACTGGTGTCGGTCATACCTCAAGACCAAGGGTCCGGAAGGTTGAAGGAAGTAAAAAGCAACAATATAATCTTGGGTCGGGAAGCAGAAATCCAGAGCTGTAGGGGACTGGAGAGAGAGAGAAGAAAAGGAAGAGGGAGAGCAAGGAAAACTTGGCTCCAATGTTTTTAAAGCATCATAGAGGTTGTTGGGCCATGCACAGTCTGGTTCCTCTCTTTGAGACCTGTTTGCCATGGGTGACCCTACAAAGGGCGTAATGCCCCTGACATCATAGCCCCTAGGACCTTCAGCACGCTCCACCCCTCCACCAAGACAAGGTCTGAGAAAACGGTATGCAGGCAGAGCAGGTGGTTATTTTTCCTTGCAGTCTTTTGTTCCTGGAATACGAACACGATGAGACCTCACTGATATTCAGAACAGCACGGCGAGTTCTTTTAATAAATCATCATTTTTGGTAACTCGTTAGCTTCTTGTTTGCTTTCTGTGATGATTTTCAGGATGAGCCAACCACTGGCATGGACCCAAAGGCCCGCAGATTCCTCTGGAATTTAATCCTGGACATAATCAAGACTGGACGCTCTGTAGTGCTGACATCTCACAGGTGAGACCCCAGTTTACAAATGACTGTTTCTCTCTTAATCCGTCTTTAATGTGGAATATCATGTTCTTCACAGCATGGAGGAGTGTGAAGCATTGTGCACTAGACTGGGAATTATGGTGAATGGACGGTTTAAATGTCTGGGCAGCATCCAGCACCTGAAGAACAGGTCAGTGGTCTCTGCATCATTTTTCCATCTTTTATCTGGATGGAGCCATTTCTGGTGAATGTACTGTGTTTCTGTAACTTCCAACGTAAAACGGGGTGCATCCTTCTAAATAACTTAATAAACCTGGGTAATGCAGAGGTTTGGATGAACCTGGGTAACCAGACGTTTGGATAAAGCTGGACTCTAATTCAGTTCAGAAGAAAGTCAACAAAGGATAATAGTGGGAGGTGGAGAGTAGGTTTTAAGGAGGGGTGCAGCTGGGTGTCACCCGCATCAGGGTGGTGGTGAATGGGGTATTTCTGAGTGATGTAGACTTGTAGGGGACGATGAAGGCTAGGGGGAGTAGTGACAGAGCCCTGGGGGGCTCTGTGGTGACAGCGAGTGAAAAGTGAATGATTTCAGCTTAATGAAACAGCTGATGTGTGTGTGGGGGTGTGTGATGGCAATACTGAGACGTGCGTTCTGGTGATCATGAGTCAGGTGGGAGGAGATCATAGTGGTTTTTGTAATGCAGTTTCAGAAACATTTTGGAAATGAGTTTGGAGCTGAGAATGGACGACTGGAAAAAGGATGAAGGTTACTGAAGTTATGTGGTTGAATAAAAATTCTTTATTAATCCCAGAAGGTAATTGTTGTAGCACGTTGTGTCTTTTTTTTAATCTGGATCTGCACCTGGTTTCTTCAGTGTTTGAGTGACAGCAGCTGTTGGGAGGAATGAGTTCCCTCCCAGTGATGATGAGGTTGTTACGGGAAGCAGCAGAACACATGTGGGTCAGGAGGCTGCGTGTCATTCTGCCTTGTTTGAAGCTGTGTGGATGGAAAAACTCAGTTTCTCTTTCACAAAAACATCATTTCCTCTGCCATGTGCTCTAGGTTTGGAGATGGCTACATGATAACGGTGAGGACCAAGAGCAGCTCCAGTGTGAAGGAGGTGGTACGATTCTTCAACAGAAACTTCCCTGAAGCCGTCCTCAAGGTGAACACAGCAGCTGAGCTGCATTTAAAGCACAGTTTCACTCAGACACACCTATGAATGTGTCGCTTATGCTGCCTGATGTCACATTTGCAGGAGCGGCACCACACCAAGGTCCAGTACCAGCTGAAGTCTGACTGGATCTCCCTCGCTCAGGTCTTCAGTAAGATGGAGCAGGTGGTGGAGGTTCTGGGCATCGAGGACTACTCTGTCAGTCAGACCACTCTGGACAACGTTAGTCCACCTGTAACATGCCTGCCTGCAGCTTGCAGCACTTAGGTGAGATAAAATGAAATGAGTTAGACTAACTATCTTCCTTCTGTCCAGGTGTTTGTCAACTTTGCCAAGAAGCAGAGCGACAGCTTGGAGCAGCAGGTGGTGTTGCCCACAGGTGGAGGACAGTCCCCATTACAGTGCATCCTGAACTTCCTGAGGTCCAGACCAGCCGTCACAGAGCTCAATGCCCTGATCAGCGAGGCGCCGGAGGAGCTAGAGACTGATGACGATGAAGGACTCATCAGCTTTGAAGAGGAGAGGGTGAGAGGATCTTCGTTTGTTCTGTCAGAGGTGTTTTCATTTCATCCTGTAATTTTAACGAAATGAGCTGAAACTTGGCAGTAAACAAGTACACATATTAGCATGTCAAGTACTCACGTTTGTGTGTTTGGTAGGTGCAGCTCTCCTTCAACACTGACACTCTCTGCTGAAAGCCGCCGTCAGCAGGTCAGAGAGACAAGGATGGTGACGGAGAGGAAAACCTGATCACGTCTGTCTCTGGGACGTGGGCCAGACAGCTCCAGATTTAACCTGGCGAGGACCAAACTGCAGCAGGCTATACAGGCCGGCTGGTCCAGACCCTTCCAGATGATCCGCAGCAGGCGGAGGAATGTTGACTTTGAGAATGTGTGTGGTCCTGGCTCGTGTATATTGCAGGTTTGCTACTAATGTTAAAAATGGAGGGTTTTTAAGGATTTTTTGATTTAACTTTGCTCAAAGCCTTGACGTAACCAGAGCGGGCCCGTGCTACTCTACCAAACTCAGCCTGCCTTCAGAGCATGCCGCAACGATGGAAATGTAATAGTCTATTTTTCTGTGACAAGAAGAATGATTTATTTTAGATATCGAAGCAACTGTGTGGTTTATTTTAGAAGATTTAGTGAAAGGCGGTGGGCAGGCGTGGAAGAATTTGTCCCTGATGTCAAACACGGAGGGAATCCACTCCGCTTGGATCTGTCTAATAAATATTCTTTTGTGGTTTTAAAATCTGATTTTATGGTTAATAAGCTGAGAAACTGTAAATAGTGACGGTGACGCCATCTGCTGTGAAGGTAATGGATGTTGCGCCTACGACTGCACTACCATCACTGTGATACTAAACTCAACTCTCGGACCAGAATGAAAACTGACTCCATGTTTTATGATTTGAAGATGATCCAGAAACACGTCCTGGTATCTGCTACATTTACAGAACATGTCTTTATGAATATTTGTTGGCTTGTGCTTTTAAACGGCCTTTCTCTTCGGTTCGGTGTTAAGTGACTTATTTCACAGCTAATTCACTCTTCATTTTGGTGATTAATATGGTGTGTTTTACTTGTTTTCTACATGAGGTGATTAAACGAGGAAAACTGTTCATTGTATGAGAATGTTAAGCTGGTGGGACATAAATTATTGTTTGCATAGATTTGATTGTAAAATACAGTAAAACACTAATTTCCACAGATTTCTTTTTAGAGCGTCTGAAGATCTGTCTGTGATCATCGGAGAAATGAAGCTCTGAAGTTTTTCTTCTTAAAACAATACATATAAGAATCAGGGATGAGTTTAATCACAAACCAAAATTAATCAGTAGGGCAGTAATTCATGTCACCAGCAGCCACTGAGCTTATGTGCAATCAACGAAAAGTTTTGCTCGTTATTTACAGTGAAGTTCTGGGTGTTGTGGGGATATAAAGCATCAGATTCTGCACAAAATGTGTGACATTGACATTAAAGTTCCTCTATGATTAAACTTGTTTCAGAGCTCTACATTTGCACGGTTGTGGTTTTATTTTAGCCAGAAAAGGGGAAAAGGTGCACAGGAATCCGTTGTACCCACAGGGGAATAGGGTTATAGCTTGTATAAGAAAATACCAGAGAGCCACAGTGTCCAGTTTATAACAACTGCATTCATTCATATAAACTAGTTAATGAAATCTAAAGAAACCCTCAGGAACGGTGGAAAGGAAAAAATCTTTTATAAGGAAGGAAAACCCATCAGGACCAGAACTACGAAGGGCGATAATCTGCCTGGACACGTTGAAGGTGAGGAGGATCAAAAAGCAGCAAAACTCTAAACCAGCGACATCAGCTGAAAAAAGAGAAATGCAAAATCAGTGTTCGATATTTCTACATGGTGAGTAAAGAGAAGAGAGGAGCCCAGTGCATCATGGGATTTTCCCCAGCAGCCTCGTATATACAGTAGCAGCAGAACTAAAGGGATAGATCAGGGTCACCAAGCCAGACCTTCCATAAGATTTATCAGGAAGGAAAGGGTATAATACCTGGAGCCGGTTCCTCAGAGAAGAGAGGGGCCCGATAACTGAGGGTCCGGCTTCCCGAAGCCAAACCTGGAGCCGGTTCCACAGAGAGGGGCCTACTTAGTTATCAAGGTTGTGTTAAACATTACACAAAAAAAATGATCAACATTGTTTTGTGACCAATTAGTTGCCTTAGAAATAGAAAAATTAAAGAAAATAAAAATACAAAAATAAAGAGATAGGTATGGACAGAGACTCGGACTGATGAGTATAATGAGTATGACCTACTTCCTTCCTAGTGAGGAAAACGACAGGGAAGTTGCAGAGTGTCTGCAGGTGGAGATGCTATCACTTGATGGAATGGATATTATTTATCAGTGACATTATCGCACCACTCCTATGGGACGTCAAAGGCCCAGAGGAGCAGCTCCTCAGTCCTTATACTGATTAATTGGAAAAAGCCACTTTTCCAACATTTTATCCTACCATCCAGACATCCTACCCATCAGACATCCTACCCATCAGACATCCTACCTCTGCTTTCTGTGCATGCACACAACACGAAAACATCATTTCCATTTGGGGCGGATACTGATTTCGACTGACAACTGCGACTCAGTCTGAGGTCTAAATGAGCTGCTGGTACACAATCATCCACTAGGTGGTGCTGTCGCACAAACCATCAGCGGTCTGGAAGTGCGGGTCTAGAAACGAGGCTCTGAATCTGCAGCTGAAAGGTCACGCGCAATCAGCATCACGTTCTTTAGGTGTGTGAACCTTCAAACGCTGCAGGTGCGTCGTTTCAGACAGAGAGGCAAACAGTCCGGAGAGAGACCAGCCTGGCAGAAATGGTAAGAGCGCGTGAACTCAGCGATCCAGCAGGTGCGCACGTGCAGAAATACACCTCGTTGGGTTCTGGATTAGGTTCGGTTCAAATGACTGCAGATAATTTGTTTTATTGCCTTTAATTCAGAGAGAAGTCTGGAAGTTTTTTTTTTTTTAATTATTATTAATATTATTATTGTTTCTTCTTTCTTTTAAGGTTTTAATGTAAGGAACCAAAGTCAGAACATTTATCTGTAAAATATTAATTTAATAGCAGTTTAATGTGTGGAAGCAGTCACTGTCTCTGACGGGAAACACTTCTAACGTGGTGTGAAGATATTCATATAAACGTGACAGAAATAACTAACGATTTGATCGTAAACACGGTAAATTTAGTTGTATGAGAAAACTAAAGTTAGAGTTGAAATCGACAGCGAGTTAAGAAGCATAAAAGCTCTGATCTGATGGGAAACGAGTTTCAAGTTCAGTTCGGTTTTCTGGGGGGGTTTAATGAAAGCAGCTCAACAAAGAGTAACTCACCTGAAAGAGTCGGACTCCAACCAGACCCATCTCCTCCTCAAGCCCCAGGTCGTTCCCTAAACGCATCACAGCCTCGTTTAATCATGACTGATTCCAAACAGACTTCCGTTGTCTAAATGCAGCACCGGGAGATCCAACCATCCCAGATAAATGGATGAAGGGAAAGTTGATTAAATGAACGACATGAGACAAAATCAGAGTTCTGTTCTTCTCACCTCTGACAGAGCTGTACAAAGAATGAAAACATATTTTCACCAAAAACTGGCAAAGCTGTAGCTCTTGCACCAGAGCCAGAGGGTTGTATGGCAGAAATGCTGATCATGTGGAGGAGTGGTGGTTGGAGAGATGAACCAGTGTCTGAATGAGTTACAATCCATGAGTTAAACTCAAAGGAAGAAAATCTTAATTGGAGTAATAAAAGTATTTATTATTCGGTGTTCTTTGTATTTAACGTCCGTACGAAATGTTATCAGTTAAATGAAAAATACTTATATTAAAATAGTATCTTTACTGTTGTATTTAAACATGGGTGTGAGTGGAAATTATTTGGAAATGTTAAATGATTCTGATAATATGGAGATATCAGATACGGGACTCTGCTGGGACTCATTTAAGCCACAAGGTGGACTGGAGCTCTCACTTTGATGAGCGAGATGCATTGAAATAAGATTTTCCTTTAACCCCTATGTCTTGTTAAGGAAATTTGTGTAGTTGTGAGGTGTATCCATTGAGCTGCGATTGTTCCAGAGCCATGGAATTTGAGAAGGAAGTGTGTGTGTCAATGAAATTTGTGAGTTTCATCCATATCCACTGTATTTTTATGTTTTTGTTACATTGGAGCCACAGGCTTCCATTATAACCACATTTTTAAAGTTTTTACTCATCTAGTTGATTCATGGATTGCATTTGGTTTCCGCTGACCAACAACCAGCAACAAACTGGAAAAAATGAAGAATTTTTCAGAATTTCTGTCAAATTTCAGAATTGCAGGCTACTGTACTATAAAATCTAAAATAAGGTAAACTTGTTGCCATGGACAGGAAGCACTCTGGCTCGCAAGTTCACAGCAAAATAAGAATGTGTGTGTGTCTCTGTGTGAGTCTGCACGTTTGTTTACATCAGATTATTAGGATGCAAATCCATACCTCTGTTTCTCTCGTCTCACACACTCATGAATAGACCTTCACACATACACATATTTTGTCATGAACATGTCAACATCAGTCCTTATGATTTGTATGAGAACACTTTTGCCCTTTTTATAGACTGTATTTGTAGGTTTTTTGTTTTACAAATTTAAACACATACACCCTCCCCAGTCTCCAACCACCCATTTAAGCTCCCGTCCCACACAAACACACTGGTATAAAGAAAAGAAAGGCAAAAAATAACAATTGATACACAACATAAAGGCACTACATTTTGATAAAAGGATAAAGTCACAACTAATTGATGCTCATTCCTAATGTGTTCATAGTAGGTTTGCTTTGTTTTGAGGTTTTCAGTAATGGCCTTTTTGTTAGTTTAATGGAAAGGTTATTGACTTCTGACTGGAGTAACAATCGGTCTTTATGCTGGTTTGGGCTTGGAGAAGTAGCGTACTTATTGTCGATCCCTTGTATGTGTTGAGAAATACTATGTTCTTTTTCTCTTGCTCTGCATAAGAATTTATTTGTCCCCTGAGGCAAGCTTTAAGTGCTTCCCAGACAGCAGACAGCATGCAGGGCAGACCCGGCGCTACGGGCTGGCCCCAGTGGGCCTTGCCCACCCATTCACAAACCAGGCCCTCCCATCCAGGAACTAGCCTTTATATTTTACTTTGTAGATGTTTGAACATCACTTTTCATTTATTTAACATCTCTTATTTAGCAGCACTAAATCCTCATCTTTAGAATCGGTTCCTGTTGGTGCTCTTTCTGAGCAAGCTGACCTCTGGAGATATCAGAGAAATGTATGTGCATATATAATCATCAAATCTTGTGATAACCTAAAGTGGGAATTATGTTCTGTAAGTTATCGCGATATTTGCCGCGAAGTCGTTGACTAGCTCTAAACAAGCAGCAGACTGATGCTTTTTGACAACGAGCATAGGAAAATGGTTTAACGGTAACGTGAAGAAAGGAACATGTGAAGCGTCACGCTGCAAGAATCAACCGTGTCCAGCTGCTTGGATGACTCCAGCAGTGTGATGAGACCTAGCAAGATAGTAACCATAGCAACCACTGGTGCATGTCCCTCCTCATCCTCTGCCTCTTCCTCATCGTCTGCAGCTGGATTAAACTCAGTCCGACTCATCCTTACTAAGTGGAGTAAGTCACAACTACACTTTTACTGACAGTATGTCAGTGGTTTGTCTGCTGAAGATGTTTCCTTGATGTTTTCTGGAGTTGAAGTTAGTTGTAAGTTTTAACCAGGATCAGTTTGGTTGAGCGCTAGTAGCCTTTCCCTAAAACAAACTTATAGAGTACCTGTACAGGTTAGTTACTGTGAGCTCCTCCGCCGTTCCTCTTTGACTGAATGTAGGAGTTTGAGTGGTGAGAGCCTGATGAAAACATCTGCGCTGCTCAGTGTGAAATATGATCCAAGGTGCTGAACGTATCTCGTAATATCACTCTTCAGGTTCTTTAACTGATCTCGGCCCCAGACAGTCGGTCATTTAATAATAAAGTCTGATTATTGGTTGAGATTTCTAGACGGACTGTTATCCATGAATGAAATGTTAAACTCTTTCTGTCGGTCACAGCTGGATCTAGTTTTAGACGAAGTGTCAGCAAACATTTAATAGTGGAGGAAAATACTTCAGTGGAAATATATACTTAATCTGCTTTGATATGCGTCAAATATTGAATTGTTAATTTACAATTTGGCCCTATTTATAAATTCTGACGTCAGTTGATAAATGGGCCCCTCCCAAAGGGATCGATTGCCTGACCTTCTACTGTGTCCTGGCACTGGGGCTCTTCCAGGTATTCGTATCAACAAGTCTACTTGATCTGAAATTATTTCTTGGAAGGGTTTGCAGGATGCTCTCCATGGAGGCTCTGTAAAAGTTCACCAGCAGCTAAGAAGAGAGTCCCGTCCACTTTACTTTCTGAGGAAGAAGACTCGTTGGCCTTCTTCCCCAGGTGAGAAGTGTTCACAGTCCAGGAGAGGTCAGAGGAAATGTGGATGCCCAGGAACTTAATGCTGTCCACGCGCTCCACTGCCTCTTCATGGATGCAGAGAGGAGCATGCTCCGTCTTCCTGGACCTCCTGGAATCTACCAGGACCTTCCTTGTCTTGTTGATGTTGAGAACCATATTGCTCTTGGAACACCATTTTGTGAGACTCTGGACCTCGTCTCTGTAGTGGGTTTCTTAATTGTTGGATAGGAGACTCACCACGGTGGTATCGTCGCCAGACTTAACCCTGTTGGTGGGGTGGATGGCCGAGCAGTCCTGTGTGAAGAGTGTGACAAAGGCAGGGCTGAGCATACAACCCTGCAGCGTTCCTATGTTGGGGATCAGTGGTGAAGATGTTGACGTCCCTATCCTCGCCACCTGGGGCCTGTTGGTGAGGAAGTCACTGATCCAGTTACAGAGTGATGCTGACAGACCAGGTTGTGGAGCTTCAGGGCCAGCACATCCAAAAAAACGGTGTTACAGGCTGAGCTAAAGTCCAAAAACCCCATCCTAAGTGTCGGGATGCTGCAGGTGAGTCAGGGCCATGTGAAGCGCTATGGAGACAGCATCCTTTGTAAAACGGTTCTCCCTGTAGGCGAACTGCAGACTGTCCACTGGGTGCAACAAAGCAAACTACAGCTGGTGTATGTAGGGGAAAATAGGAAATGTGGTGCACAAAAACTTTGAGATTTATGAAAGCGTGCACACACCCATGTCCCACACCTGTTTCCGATTATAAATCAGAATTTATTCTAAAATTGGCGCATGTGAGGGAGTGCCTTGCCCCGCCCACATGGTGGCTATAAAAGGTCAGGTGAATGCCAATAATAAATATTCATCATAGCATTTCCATGATGGCTCGGGGGGTGGGTAGGATTTTTTTCAGAATCTAAGACTGAGATCCTGACAGGTGATGGTGGTTTTAATTGGTGGGCTTGGCATGGTCATCACCAGGGTCAGAAAGGTAGAGGAGCGGCAGCAGGTGGCAGAAGCTGTCAACGCCGTGTCAGAGGGAAGACACGCCAGAGGCACCAGGTTGGGATAACTTCTTCTGAAAGATGTTTGCGAGACACCAAAACGTAGTGCGGTGTCTCGCAAACATTCGTTGTTTCACAATGAGTTTCTATTTTAGTTTATTAATATCTCATTTTTTCCTGTATATCATGATTTTCTTTTTTTTTTTTTGTTTTTTGATCATGCAATCTTAGGAGGATTAATGTAAACC
>JBAFTC010000013.1:31606313-31619033 GCA_037177435.1 Melanotaenia nigrans | reverse complement strand
ATCACTTTACTGATCGTACCATATTACCATCAGTTTTTCAGGGGATGATATCAAGAGAGTTTTTTGTTTTTTCTTTTGAGCATGCACTCTTAGGGGGATTAATATAAAACGTCTCTTTATTCAGTTTTGCAAATAGCTTAATATATAATTTGATGTACAAGATATTTGATTTTGCACAAATGTCTCACATTTTAATAACAAATTTTATTTGTATTGCACTATATTAAAGAGAGTGCCACAGAAAACGGGCATAAAAAGGGTCTATAAAATGTTTTGCAGTAGGCTTTATTTATGTATAATATAATTTTTTTTATACAGTCTTGAGGCAGCAACTGAAAAAAACCCAATCACCCATGCTGCATAGCTTGGTTCTGGGAACTTGGAGGGTGTTTGTGGTTGCACAACGGAGGGTGCGTGAGGGGTGAGGAGTTCCTGTAGTTCAGGAGCGGCATGTTCATGAATGTACTAGTGGGCGAGGAGAGAGACCTTGTATTCTATCCTGAGTGGGACATGGAGCCATTAAAGAGTTTTCAGGATGGGGGTTATATGGTCTTGCTTGCGCACCCTCATGAGGATCCTGACAGCGCTGTTGTGGACATATTGTAGTCTCCAAGTCCTCTTGCCAGGGATCTGAATAAAGGCTTCTTTTTGATGTTGATCCTCCTCAGGTTGGATGAACAGTACTTCTGCTGCCTGGAAGATTGAAGGGTGCAAAGAAGCTGTTCAAGGTGTCGGGCAGAGTGGGGTCGTGCTGACCTGCTGGTCTCTGCACTGGTCTTGATGTCTTTCCACATGTGTACATGTGTGTTGTTGTCATTGAATTGCTCCTCAATGGGCTGCTTGAACCTGAGTTTTGCCAGCTGGATGCCCTTTTTCAGTTTTTTGCGGGCCCTGCTATAAAAGCCAGTTTGTCTCCTGTTCTGTCGGCTGCATCCCGGCTTTTAGCAGGGACTGAACTGTGAAGTCCACCCATAGCTTCTGGTTGGGGGAAACTGTGATTGTCTTTGTGGGAAGGACAGTATCAGTAAGAAGGAAACATAAGACAGCCCAGTATTCCCCCAGATCAGCATACAGTTTGAACACTCCCCAGTCTGTGTGCTAAAAACAGTCCTGTAAGACTAAGGACGCCTCCTCAGTCCAAACCTGAATGGTTCTGGTGGGTCCAATATATTAAAATCTCGTCGGAAAGTTTATAAATTTGCAGTATTTCGGGAGGACAGATTTCAATACTGCAAAATTAAAGTCCCCAGCCATGACTATAGCTGCCTTTTGGATTAGCGTTCATTTGCCCAGTGAACAGGCAGTACAGCTCCTCCATCTAATCCTAAATTAGCATTAGCTTGCGGCGGTATGTAGGCGCTATGATCATGACCGAGCTCTCCAACCAGTTTAAATAATCTGCATTTCACTGCCAGATATCCAGGTTGGGGGAGCAGAAGGTTCCAATAATGTTTGTAGTCGTACACCACAAGTTGCAAATGTACAGCGCCAAACCTCTGCCTTTGATCCTACCCAGGACCTCAGGACCCACTGCCCTGGTTGTTTTAAAAGTTTCTTACTCCAGCACACTTGATTCAAATTAATTTTACTGCTCATCAAGTTCTTTGCTGGTCTGTTAACGAGCCATTAATTTTATTTGTATGTGTAAAATTCAGAGCTCCACCGCTGCGTCGGGGATATTGTAGTTCAGCCAGTTCTCTGTGAAGATTGCCACACAGCTGTCAGTCTTTCCATTACTGGATTAAGGCTTCCGCATGCAAAACATGTGACCTGCATCAGAGCAGTTCACGTGTTTTGCATGTTATTTCCCTTTGTAAATAAAACGGGCAATGCAAATTTCTATGCGTATACCATACACTAGACTGGAACATGGATCAGTTGTTTGATACAGTGATGCTCATTCAGACACCGACCAGTTTTATATCAACATATGCAAACCAGATGAAACATGAGGTATAGTTGGGTACAGAGAGCTGCTGTGTCAGAGAGGCCTGCAACCCCTAAAGCTGGAGGACTGATCTGACTTTGATCCATTACTTAGTCCTGGATTCAGACCTGGAACTATTTCCCTTTTGAGATCCACAGCAGAAAAAACACTGTTACTGAGGAAAGAAGTCAGATTGATGTTTTAGTTTTCTGGGTTAATGGTAGACGATGTGGTGATTATTTCATTTATTTACCTGGAATCATTTAATCTATTTATACTTTTGAGGTGCCTGTAGGATGTAGCCCTGGAAAAACCTCTACAGATGTCTGGTGTTGTGGTTATCGTACTCGGATTTGGAGATAACTGTACTAATGCCACAAATTAGATTTTGAACTGTTAGAAATTTTCTCTACCACCTAACAACGGGAAGCAACTGAAGATTATAACTGTCTTTAAGATGAACTAAGAGCCATTCAGAGGAGACTACACATCAGATGTTGCTGCTGTTGTTTTTTCTACAGATCATTTTGTAGCTGAACTGAGCTCCTCTTAAACAGCGTCAGTAAGTCAGTTTCTTCTATCTTTCATTTGTTGATTGACAAATACGCCATCTCCATGGAAACGTGTTAATGCTGCACATCAACAGATTTAAAGACTGTATGTAAATGGATAAATAACTCTGTCTTTAAGCGATTTATATGCTAAATATTAAACAAAGTTGCATCCGATATTTTGTAATAATTTGCTGCAAACAGATTTGATTGTCAGATGATCCATGAAGGTCGTTAAATTAAATTGGCTATGAATTAATTAATGACATTAACACGTCATTAACAAACAGAAAACACCCCTTCTGATAGCTTCTCTAGAACATTTCTCAGAAAAAAACAAAATTTAATAATCCATACAGCCTGACGCTTTGTCTAGTTCACTGTCTAAATCCAAATATATTATTCTGCTCGTTTTTTTCTCCTAAAATCCCATTTTTCTAAAAAAAGTTCAGTTACAGCTAACATGATGGTGCTGAAGATGGTGCTGTATCATTCATGACAGCCACATTCTGGACTCAGAGGAACACGGTGTGGTCCATGTTACAGGAAGATCTTTTCCTACTAACAGCTGCTGCACTCTGGTTTCTCCTCACCAGGTTTTTATATGAGCAGGTTTTAGGCATTAAAACCCATAAAACATAAACTCTCCAGGTTTATGGGTCTGACTTGTAGAGATTCTCAGACTGAAGCTGGATCATCAGACAAGTTCAAACCACATATACAAATCATTCATGTAATCCACTGAATCTGTTTTTAATCCGTTTTTCCTTCAGAGTTCTGATGGAGACATGATGAACTGAAGACCAATACCAGAAGACTTCTTTCTCTGATAAAGTAAGGATTCCTGGTCCTCAGCCCAGCCCTGGATTCCCAGTCCTATTCTCGCCTGTGACTTCCTGGTCCCCTCCTCACAGCCTCCACCCTCCAGTCATGAATCCCTACAGAAGTACAGACCTCAATTCTTCTCCATCTTCATCTACCTCATCATCTCCTCCGGTCATCCAGACCGGTCACAGCTCTGCAACAGCTCCCCCTCTCCCCGAGGCCTCATCAGACCAACCTGTCCAATCACCAAGCTCCGACTTGTCCCTTCCAGCCTACAGTCCCAGATCCATACCTGAGTCCTTCTCAGTGTCTCCTTCCTCACAGAACCCTTACCCCCCCTTTGCCACCCTGTCCCAGCAGGTGCCTGTAACTGCAGTGTCCCCGGACCTCCGTCCATCTTTCCAATCTCAGTGTTCTGAGGAATCCTGCCCGGAACTGGAGTGTGCCATCTGCTTCAGCCAGTTTAACAATATCTTCCGCTGCCCTAAGATGCTCCACTGCAAGCACACCTTCTGCCTCGAGTGCCTGGCGCGCATCAACGTCAAGTCGGCCGAGCCCAGTGCCATCCAGTGCCCGCTGTGCCGTGGCCTCACGCCGCTGCCCACCCTTGGTCTGCCCAAACTCACCACAGACCAGGATGTGCTGTCCTTCCTGCCAGCCGCTATGCAGAGGGTCTACAGCATCCGCTTCATCCGAGACAAGGGGAAGCTGCAGGTCAAAAGGTGAGTCAACAGCCTTTCAGGTTTCCACAACCCTCAGCTGTCCTCAGGAAGGTGGAGATGTGTCCAGGAGGACAGCTGAAGGTTGGACTGCTTTATCATCTACATAAACTTTTTATTCTATGCCGGGAAGTTAAAGACGATCACTTGGATGAGATCTGTTTAATGTAAAGGAAGTTTTCCCAAGATTTTCCAACACAGATGTTACCTACAAATGTGGTTTAAGTGGACCAAATACAGGAGACAGACTACAAATCAGCCTGCATTGTGAATTCAGTGTTGTTGGTAAACGAACCTAAACACGCACGTCTAGGACGATGTGCGGCCCTAGGTGGGAGAAGTGGCTCGCGGTGGGATGTGGAAGAACTTTGTAAAAGATCTGATAGAAATCTTATCAACCCAAGACCGCTAGGATGCGATGCAGGTCCATGTTTTACTCTGATGAAAACAGAAGGTTTCCTGCGTTAACCAATAGATGAACCAGTTTTCTTCTTTGTTGTCTCGCCTTCAGTAATTCTTAGTGAGGAGTGGAATACTTTATTTCAAAGTGACGATTTTTTTGAGTATTGCAGCATGAATGCAAACTCAGTCCAGAACAAAGTTGCCCCCCTGCAACTGAAGAAAGTCCTCAATTTTACCGAGTCTAGCGGGCTATCCTGGTTTGAATGCACCCCACAGGAGTGCAGTAACAATAAAAACAATCTAAGAGTGGATGTGCAGAAGACTCTTGTGTGTAACTCGTATCACATCTAACTCTGAATAAAAGTTGTTTCCTGGTGGTGTTTAGGAGTTTTTCTGAAGACAGATACTTGTCCTGCACTCTGGGATGCATGGAATCTGACCAGAGCAGATTGGAATATCAGAGGAGTTTAATGGGTAAAATTGTTGTGTTTAAGGTCCACTGATGGTTCTCAGCGTAGGGGTCGCCGGTCGCTGACATCTCTGCACTCCATCAACCACTCTCTAGACGTGGGGCTTCCCAGTCCCAACTTGGACTCCAGCCAGATGAGCGGCATGGGTGGAACTCTGTTTCGACTGACGGGCAGGCCCGCGTGCCGAGCCTTCCTCCTGATGTCTGTGGTGATGATGATGTTGCTGCTGTTGACCCTCATTGTCTTCCTCCTCTTTGTTAAATGAAACAGCTGAGTGACATCACATCTCGTCGTCCTACAGTGAGAACTGCCGTCATGTCTGAACTGACTTCTCCAGTTTTAATAAAGTTTTTACTGCTGTGGTTAAAACAATTCGAAGATGATGAAATCCTGAGCTGAACAGCTGCTCTGACAGTCATTTCAAGATCATTTTTTCTACTGAAGCCAGTCTGTCATTTTATTCTCATCCAACCTTCTCAATCCAGCCTTTAGCTGATACCAGTTTGTTGTCTAGTTTAAACTGGTTCTGGCAGCTTTCAGCCCTTTAAAGACTGAATCTTTGCTTCTGCCTGGTGAAACTAAAACTCTGCTCTAAACATTGACAGGAATAAATTAAATGAGCTGAGCTCACACAGACTACAGAGGAACGATGATCTCTTCCTAACTTTGGTAAAAACCGGTTCTAACTGGACCTTCAGAGGGGTTTGTTTCAGATGTCTTCAGATGTTTTTCTCTCCAATAATCACCAACAGGAACTTAAAAGTTTGAGGGCTGACTTCAAGCTGACCAGAACATTTCTGTTGACGTGGACGCAAATGTCTAAACATGTCTGCACCCTTTCACCCTCATAGCTGTTTTGGTTTGTTTGGTCTGAATAAGGGCCTGTCTTGGTGCCCTGACCACTGTCCTGGTATCCCCCTCTGGTAGGGTAGGCAGGGAGTCTTTTAATCAGTTAAACGAGATCATGTTTTAACAAACCGGTCCTGACTGAATATTTGGACTCAACTGGAAAAATGGCAGCAACGCACACATCCAATTTTAAAAAGTTTGAATGTCTGATGGTCTGAAACAGTTTGAGGCTATTTTCATTTTAAGCTCTGACTTGGTTTATTGTGAAATGTAAAATAAATTATTTTTATATATTTAACCATTTTAGTGAAGCTTGCATTGTTACAGTTTTCTGGTGAACTTAAATAAATTTTATTTTGAAACAGCTGATTATTATTGCACAGTTTTATCCATATGATGGTGAACGGGTCATTTTCTGTCCCCATGTTTCGTCTTCATCAGTGATGTTTGGGTTAGACCAAATGATCCGCGTAACCAACGGAGACGGACGAAACTGTCCATCCATCTGTGTAACCTTCGTATCCATCTTTTGCGTCGAGCAATAATGAGCCTTAAGACAGAAAATAAATAAATAGACGGAGCAATCGGGCAAAGGAATGCCTCGACAAAATCCAGTCATAGTTCAAAACTGACCCATACGAGCATGAGGAGTGGTCCCAAAAATCTAGTTTGTGTGCACACTGATGAGGCTCCTGGAACCTGAGAGCCTTGGTTCTGTTCTACATATAAGCCAGCTGTAAATGTTCTGGTCACATTTGTAACTTAGTTCCACCGTCCAGCGATCCCAGTCCTCTTCAAAAGGTTTTTATTGTTTGTACAGTCTGAAAGAACTGCAATTCTAATCATTTTAGGAAAATAATAATCCATGTAATTAAGTACTGTTTTATGTATACCTACAATTACTGTCTTTGTGTTTACTTCGTAAATGTAAATTATATTGGACTCCAGCCATTAGAGGCTGACTATGATTTGACTGGCTTTTTGTAAATTCTGATTTGAGTTCATGCAAAGTTTTAATATTATAGCACTAATATTGTTTCTTTTTATTGGGAAAAAAAAACATTTTAAACTTAAAATATTATTAAGAATAGTTTAATAATTCACTTGTTTACTTTCCCCAACAATTTTATGTTGCACAAAATATTACATAGAATTTCAAAACATCACATCAATGCAAATTTGTTGCACAATAAATGAATTCAGTGGTAACGGGTACAGTAAATATTTAAAACCGAATTGTCATGGGGAAATCCAGCGCAGCCACACCAGCAACATCAAAGTCGTCTTCATCAGGAAGATGCGAAGAAACTCACCTGGAGTGAGTTTTTTTTTAATTTATTTACAATATCTGATTTCTTTTTCTTACACTGTTGTGAGACATATGGAGTTTAGATTTTTACTTTTAGTATTTTTGGGGGACCCTTCCTTTGGGGGTACAAATCTAATCAATCAGGCCCAAAACAGTGGAGCTTGACACACTGTAATCTGCTCCCTGGTTTTAAAAAAAAGTTACTTCCCATGCGACCTGGCAAAAAAAAAAAAAGCAGGAATCTGTTTAGAATAACAGATTTTCTTTTAAATTGATTAACGCCATTTAAAATGGTGTTACGAAGCACCACCAAGAAGAAAGAACAAACTGGTGGATGACTGCCATTCTCCTCTTTCTGAGTCGTCTTTTGGAAAACTAAGCAATACCATCAGAAATCACAGGGGCAGTGCTGAGCAGAATTGGCCAGTGAAAGAAATGATCCAGAGAAGAAGAGGAACAAGAAGAAAAAAAAGAACGAGGACAGCAAATGTGGAAGTTTTTCAAGCTTTTGAAGAAAGGCGAATGTTGGCCGGTTGGAAACAACCTTATAGCAGCACAATTCTGCCGCCAAGCGGTGTCTGAAACTGACGTCAGATCACTCTGAACTCAGCACTGCCCACTAGTGGAGGAATTGACCTAAGAACCATGGCAACGTAAAAGACGCATGGAAGTATGAGGACGGGCATCTCTGTTTACGTACTTAAGGGAGCATAAATGGGCTTTTAGACTGCTGGGGGGCGTCTTACGATGTAATGAGAACTTCCTTTTCATCTCACTGTACTTCATCTTTTGTGTATAAACATATGACAGTATTTGCATAGTTAACATATTTCTGCCTGTTGATCTCTCTTTCCTGTCCTCTACAACCCAACCGGTCGAGGCCGTATTTGCATTCTTGTTCTTTCAGTCATTACGCAGCTCGTGACCATAAGGTAACCTTTTAGCTCAGCTCTTTTATCACCACGACAGACTGCCGCAGCGCCTGCATCACAGCCGACACTGCACCAATCCGCCTTTCAGTTTCCCGGGAGATTGATCTCCAGTAAACTAATTGCAAAGATTTATTGATATTTGCAACCAAAGAGGTTTCTACACTTTATATTAAACCTATTTGGGAGAAAATAATCTTAGAAGAGGAGGCACTTCAAACTCAGGTCATTGGAAGGAATTTATGTGGAAAAATATGATCTGATTTTTCATTATTCCCAAATTAAAACAAACTGAAACGGGCCTACCAAGTTATTGAACTGTTGAAGAAAATATGGGGACCCCTTAGTTGACCATTTCCACATTTTTGGGGGGATTGACCAAGAATTCTGCTTTGTTGTATTGAAATGACTAAATGATTAAAACAATAATGGGGGATGAGATTAAACATGATTTCTGTGAATGTATCTTGGAAACAAACCAAACCAAGGTTATGGTTTGCTGTGGAAACGCAACAAGATTAGTTTACAAAAATTTGTCAATTCTAGAGACAAATACCTGATCAATATAATGCGAAGAACCCCCAAGATAGAAGGAATGGATTGGACTTGTTAAGGAGATATAGAACAGTAAAACATAGTTTTCTTATTAAACCTTTATTTGATATCAGAGGAGTTTAATGGGTAAAATTGTTGTGTTTAAGGTCCACTGATGGTTCTCAGCGTAGGGGTCGCCGGTCGCTGACATCTCTGCACTCCATCAACCACTCTCTAGACGTGGGGCTTCCCAGTCCCAACTTGGACTCCAGCCAGATGAGCGGCATGGGTGGAACTCTGTTTCGACTGACGGGCAGGCCCGCGTGCCGAGCCTTCCTCCTGATGTCTGTGGTGATGATGATGTTGCTGCTGTTGACCCTCATTGTCTTCCTCCTCTTTGTTAAATGAAACAGCTGAGTGACATCACATCTCGTCGTCCTACAGTGAGAACTGCCGTCATGTCTGAACTGACTTCTCCAGTTTTAATAAAGTTTTTACTGCTGTGGTTAAAACAATTCGAAGATGATGAAATCCTGAGCTGAACAGCTGCTCTGACAGTCATTTCAAGATCATTTTTTCTACTGAAGCCAGTCTGTCATTTTATTCTCATCCAACCTTCTCAATCCAGCCTTTAGCTGATACCAGTTTGTTGTCTAGTTTAAACTGGTTCTGGCAGCTTTCAGCCCTTTAAAGACTGAATCTTTGCTTCTGCCTGGTGAAACTAAAACTCTGCTCTAAACATTGACAGGAATAAATTAAATGAGCTGAGCTCACACAGACTACAGAGGAACGATGATCTCTTCCTAACTTTGGTAAAAACCGGTTCTAACTGGACCTTCAGAGGGGTTTGTTTCAGATGTCTTCAGATGTTTTTCTCTCCAATAATCACCAACAGGAACTTAAAAGTTTGAGGGCTGACTTCAAGCTGACCAGAACATTTCTGTTGACGTGGACGCAAATGTCTAAACATGTCTGCACCCTTTCACCCTCATAGCTGTTTTGGTTTGTTTGGTCTGAATAAGGGCCTGTCTTGGTGCCCTGACCACTGTCCTGGTATCCCCCTCTGGTAGGGTAGGCAGGGAGTCTTTTAATCAGTTAAACGAGATCATGTTTTAACAAACCGGTCCTGACTGAATATTTGGACTCAACTGGAAAAATGGCAGCAACGCACACATCCAATTTTAAAAAGTTTGAATGTCTGATGGTCTGAAACAGTTTGAGGCTATTTTCATTTTAAGCTCTGACTTGGTTTATTGTGAAATGTAAAATAAATTATTTTTATATATTTAACCATTTTAGTGAAGCTTGCATTGTTACAGTTTTCTGGTGAACTTAAATAAATTTTATTTTGAAACAGCTGATTATTATTGCACAGTTTTATCCATATGATGGTGAACGGGTCATTTTCTGTCCCCATGTTTCGTCTTCATCAGTGATGTTTGGGTTAGACCAAATGATCCGCGTAACCAACGGAGACGGACGAAACTGTCCATCCATCTGTGTAACCTTCGTATCCATCTTTTGCGTCGAGCAATAATGAGCCTTAAGACAGAAAATAAATAAATAGACGGAGCAATCGGGCAAAGGAATGCCTCGACAAAATCCAGTCATAGTTCAAAACTGACCCATACGAGCATGAGGAGTGGTCCCAAAAATCTAGTTTGTGTGCACACTGATGAGGCTCCTGGAACCTGAGAGCCTTGGTTCTGTTCTACATATAAGCCAGCTGTAAATGTTCTGGTCACATTTGTAACTTAGTTCCACCGTCCAGCGATCCCAGTCCTCTTCAAAAGGTTTTTATTGTTTGTACAGTCTGAAAGAACTGCAATTCTAATCATTTTAGGAAAATAATAATCCATGTAATTAAGTACTGTTTTATGTATACCTACAATTACTGTCTTTGTGTTTACTTCGTAAATGTAAATTATATTGGACTCCAGCCATTAGAGGCTGACTATGATTTGACTGGCTTTTTGTAAATTCTGATTTGAGTTCATGCAAAGTTTTAATATTATAGCACTAATATTGTTTCTTTTTATTGGGAAAAAAAAACATTTTAAACTTAAAATATTATTAAGAATAGTTTAATAATTCACTTGTTTACTTTCCCCAACAATTTTATGTTGCACAAAATATTACATAGAATTTCAAAACATCACATCAATGCAAATTTGTTGCACAATAAATGAATTCAGTGGTAACGGGTACAGTAAATATTTAAAACCGAATTGTCATGGGGAAATCCAGCGCAGCCACACCAGCAACATCAAAGTCGTCTTCATCAGGAAGATGCGAAGAAACTCACCTGGAGTGAGTTTTTTTTTAATTTATTTACAATATCTGATTTCTTTTTCTTACACTGTTGTGAGACATATGGAGTTTAGATTTTTACTTTTAGTATTTTTGGGGGACCCTTCCTTTGGGGGTACAAATCTAATCAATCAGGCCCAAAACAGTGGAGCTTGACACACTGTAATCTGCTCCCTGGTTTTAAAAAAAAGTTACTTCCCATGCGACCTGGCAAAAAAAAAAAAAGCAGGAATCTGTTTAGAATAACAGATTTTCTTTTAAATTGATTAACGCCATTTAAAATGGTGTTACGAAGCACCACCAAGAAGAAAGAACAAACTGGTGGATGACTGCCATTCTCCTCTTTCTGAGTCGTCTTTTGGTTATACCTTTTTCACAGAGCTTAGCTATCTGTCTGGCTGTGGAAACACAACAAGATTACAGTTTACAAAAATTTGTCAATTCTAGAGACAAATACCTGATCAATATAATTCTGGCAGCCGGTAAAGAAGCTATAACCACGTGTCTAAACGAAGAACCCCCAAGACAGAAGGAATGGATTGGACTTGTTAAGGAGATATAGAACATGTAAAACATAGTTTTCTTATTAAACCTTTATTTGGACAAATTTACAAATTGGCTAAAATGGACATGCCTGGAAGATGAGACATCCCAATAATACAGCGGTATATCTGTATACTTATGTTTATTATCAAAATTTGTAAATATCCACACCAGGAAAATGTGCACGTGTCACGTCAGTGGATGTAAGTGCATCAGTCGAGGTACCGAAGTGTGCAATAAAAATCTGTACATATGTATGTATTTGTAGACTTGAGGGTAGATGTATGTTCTCATGTCTAAAGTATGAAACTCCTTAATGGATGGACAGTGGCCAGCTCTTGTAAACCGATACAGGTGCCCAGTGCAGACTCTTACATCAAAGCTATCTTAATGCTTGCCAGGAGCTATCGGATGAATCATGTACATGGACATGACCTGACGTCCCATGAGAATATATCTGAATGGTCAGACATGGACTGAAACAGGACAATATCTAGGCTAAGTTGACCCTCTTAAGTCATGAAGGGACAAGTTGTGACTCACTTTATTTTTGTACTTTTGGTGTTTGACACGTCTCTTTTTACGTTCTTTTGTCATTGCATTTTTTCGTTTTGTCTGTTAAGAAATGTAAAATCTATTAAAAATAATCATTTTAAAAATCATTGTTTTGATTGAACTTTATTAAATGAATTGAGTCTGGGTGTGATTTTAATTCAAGCAGGCGGGTCAGTGCAGTGGTGAAAAGTAGCAAGAACATGAGAAGTTTTTGAGACGGGGATCCGAGCTTTCATCACAACACGACTCGACTGCTGTAACTCGCTGTACGTTGGCTTTTCTCAGTCGTGCTCCAGCTGCTGCACAGCGTCCACAACACAGAGCTCATTTCTCCTGTTTGAACACCACTGCACTGGTTCTTTACAGGGTTCATTTCAAAATTCTGTTGTTTTGAAGACATTGGTGTGGCCCCGCCATACTTCTCTGAGCGGCTGCATGTCCACCGGTCGCTCAGGTCAGCTGACCAGCTGCTCTCGACTGTGCCGAGGATGGTACCCAGTGGCAGCTGTCCATTTTTCTTTTTTTTTTATTCTCTACCCATTTCTTCTCTTTGGCCTTTGAGAGTTGTTTATTCCATTATTGCTTTTGTTCTTTTTATATATATTTTTTTTATCTTGTTTTTATTTTTGTGTTCATATTTTACTGTTTTATGTTCATGAATCTATTTAATGTTTATTAAATGTTTTGCATATTCTTACTGTTCAACACTTGGATCAGTAGCTACTGTCGTAAAGGGCTTTATAAATAAAGTTGGCTTGGCTTGATCTACAGATGTTTTCCAGCATTTCTATCCAGAT
>JBAFTC010000013.1:31532313-31553432 GCA_037177435.1 Melanotaenia nigrans | reverse complement strand
CCTTTTTATTCTTTGATCCATTCTTTGATGTGTGAAGGCTTTAAATTTTGTTTTTAATATGCAGGAATTGTTTTTATTATGTACAGCACTTTGTGTTACTTTGTGTATGAAAAGTGCTATATAAATAAAATTTGATTTGATTTGATATAACAGTTAACATCGGGTCCACGTCATGCTTAATGTAAGGCCCCTATGGTCCTAAACTGTCTGCTTACTAACACAAAGAAGGCGAATTTATGAATAAAAAGAGAACAAAACTATGCTGAAACGCATCTTTTTGCATTTTTCAGTGGTTATACATAAGTTCAGGATTTTTTCTAGAAGGTATATGGCATATACTTGCATATCACATAGACAAAACCACAACCAAGCAACAAATTTCATGTCTGTGTAGCCCAGTTCCACCATCAGCTGTCCCTGATCACAAAGTAACAAGCCAAGCTCAGATCCCTGAGGAACACCAAATGATCTGAATCAGATCTTTCTGCCTTTAAACTGTCAGGAAGTCAGCTTTGACCAACTGTGTCATTTCAAAGAGCACTTACCACGAGTCAGCTACTTTAAAAAGAAATGCAATGGAGATAGAACAATGATAGCTTTATCCATAATTAGCAATAATCTCCACAGATTATACTGAAAGCATAGAATATACTGAAAATGTACCAAAACATAAATATACATCCAATAAATAAAAATGTTAGCAAACAAAAACACACAGATACAAAGATACAAAAATACCTACATTAACTAAATAAATACATTGGTCTCCTACATTAGCTTTTACCTGCCAATAAAAAAGACCCAAAAAAAAAAGAAATTTAAAAATCTTCCAGTGAGAATAGACCTGGTATTGGAGTAGCAGCAGTTTCCAGAATGGAAAACTGCTTCCAGAATGGAAACTGCTGCTACTCCAGTACCACATTTTAAGTAATAGTGTTTGTGTTTCAGGAGCAACGTGGCAGCCATACCAGTATTACGCTGATGACTGTCTTGAGGCCTTCGGCATGTCACCTAAACAAGTTTCTGACTTAGCACCAAGTAACTTAACCCGGGTCATCTGCACTGAGCAGTACTCCCGTTGGGTTGGAGCCAAGGTAAGTAAATGGTCTTACTGAGAAACAGACATACAGTCTGCAGGAAAACGTTGATCTGAAACTGAAACGCTGCTTTTCCAACAGGAAGAGAAGAATGTGGTGTTTGAGGTGCGTGCTCGGTTTGGAGTGTTTGCTGGTCCGAAACTGATCAATATGGATGCTTTGTACACCCGGATGGAAACGATGAAAGGGCTCAGAGACTTCTTCACCTTCACCAACCTCCGTCTACGTCTCCTCCGCCCGGCACTGGGGGGAACCTATGTCCAGAGAGACAACCTACTGAAGTATTTCTATGCTGTGTCAAACATTGATGTTCCTGCCAGGTGAGCAACCAAGAACAAGCTCCACCCTGACATCTGAGCATCACTGCCAGTTAACCACCAAACAGCTGTTCCCGTCTGATATCTGACAACATACATTTAAAAGTCTAACCTCAAAGCTAATATGGTGGCCAACTGGAATTCTTCTATCCAGGATGTTAAAGGTTCTGAGTGACCTAAAGACGTCCTGTGCATTGTTCTACATGATCAAGATTTTATACTGTTCACCAAAGAGACATCAGCCAACTACGAACAGGAAGAAGGAAACTGGTCAGATGACAATGTTTAGAGAACAAGAAAGCTTGAAATGACCCTGGTTAGGTTACTTTCATGTTTCAGGTCACTTTGATAGATCCAGCAAAGCCTGGGAATGTGGACCAAGCTCGGACACTGGTTACACAGGGACCAAATGTCCCTTGTCAGAGGGTCTGGTACCCCATTTTTCATGCTCCCTCCAAGATCCTGCTGAGAGGATAAAAATAATCCTCAAGATCCACAAAGAGGATACAAACCATACTGCTCCTCCTGAATCCAAAGTTCAATCATATTATGACCTCCTCTCCAGATACCTCAAATTGACCTTATCAGGGAGGCTGAGCAGTGTGAGCCCCCTGTAGTTGAAACACACCCTCTGGTCCTCATGTTGAAGAGGTGGACCACTACCTCAGTCAGTCAGTGGTGGGGAACTGTTCCTGATGTCCATATAATTATGCTGAAGCATGTCAACCAAAACAGTCCCACAACATCCAGAGCCTTCTTATCCACCCCTGGGTTAACCACCAATGAGCTTCTTAATCACTTTGATGACATCAGCCCAAGAGATAGGAGAGCCCACCTCTGGGTCATGTGATTCTGCTTCCCCATTGGAAGGTGTCTCTTTGGAATTGAGATCTTAAAAGTCTCTCCTTATGATTCACAACATCCCAACTTGTGGCCAGAAGCACCCCATTCCCACCATACACAATGTCCAGTACTCTCACCCCTCTCCACCCACTCCTCTGTAATAAAACAGCAGCACTCATCCCCACATCCCTCACCATACCCTTTCCTACCTCAACACTGGGCACTCCCCCTTTTTCTTCACCTTCAGATGACTGATCCACCTGCCTGAATGTGACTGCTAACCAGGTGAGGAGGCAGCTGGAGGGACTCAGAACGCTGCTGGTCCTGATGGCAGGACCATGGTTCTAAGGAACTGTCCCAACCAGCTGTCTCAAGGTCTCCAGCATCTCTTCAACCTGAGTCTGAGTTTGGAGAAGGTCACAGTTCTGTGGAAGACGTCCCCCCTTGTCCCTGTCACCAAGAAGCCGATCCCATCTTGTTTGAACAACTATCGACCGGTCGCTCTTACATCTCATGTGATGAAGTTGTTTGAGATCCTGGTCTTAGCCCAACTGAGGCTGCAGGTGAGACCTTTGCTCGACCCCCTACAGTTTGCCACCCATGTGGGTGGTATCCATCTGCTGCAGCGGGCTCATTCACACCTGGATGGTGTTAGCAGCACGGTGAGAATCACCTTTTTTATTTCTCCAGTGCATTTAACTTGTCCAGCCTCTGCGTTGAACAAGCTGCGGGGATGGATGTCAGCTTGTCCACCATCTCCTGGGTCACTGACTACCCAACAGGCAGACCACAGTTTGTCTGGATGGGCATTGCTCTGTCTGACAAGGTGATGAGTGATGTGGGTACTCCACAGGGGACTGTGCTGTCTCCATTCTTGTTCATCTTATACACCACAGACTTCCAGTACAACACCAGTACATCCAACCTGCAGAAGTTCTCTGATGACTCTGCAGTGGTGGGATGTATAAACAATGGACGGTAGGAGGAGTACAGGCAGATAGTGGACAATTTTGTGGAGTGGGGTGGTCAAACAAACCTGATGCTAAATGTGGATAAGACCAGACAATTGACTTCAGGAGAAGGAGGACAACTAGGCAGCCCCTTTGCATTCTGGGGAGGAACATGGACACAGTGGAGAACTACAAGTACCAGGGTGTGAACACTGACAGTAGGCTGGACTGGGAGACCAACAGCCTGGCTGTGCACAAGAGGGAGATGAGCTGACTCTTTGTCCTGAGAAGGCTCAAACCCTTCAACGTATGCAGCAGGATGGTGGAGATGTTTTACCAGTCTGTTGTTGCCAGTGTCTTCTTCTTCGCTGTGGTCTGCTGGGGGAGCAGCATCGGAGCCAGAGACAAGATCAAATTCACAAATTCAACAAACTGATCAGTAAAGCTGGCTCCATGATTGGCTGCATGCAGGAAACATTTGAGGCCATGGTGGAGAGGAGGACTGCAGACAAACTGTTATCTATCATGGATAAGACCACCCTCTCCACCACACTGTGGACAGACAGCGGAGCTCCTGTAAATGGTTTCAGCATTGGGCAGGTGGGCAGGGTCCATGGCTTTTTAGTAGTTGTGTGAAAGGGGTCCTTATTGAAAATAGGATGGGAACCCCTAATGTAAAATTTTATATTTCCCTTTAATTATGTCTGTTTTCAGTGGAGCTGGTTCATACTTTGAAGCAATGTTTGTTTTTATAGAATGCTTGAAGATTCAAGAAATTCAACAGATATTTGTTTGTAGAAGATGCTTTAACTTCTAGTGAAGTTTCAAGATGAGCCGGTATAAGTTTGCGCTCTTGTTTGCTTCTCAGGTGCAAGTGTAACCTGCATGCATCTCAGTGTGTGATTCGTGATGCAGTCCTTCAGTGTGCATGTGACCACAATACAAATGGACAAGACTGTGAGCGCTGCCGCAGAGGATTCAGATCCAGCAGCTGGAGACCAGGATCATACCTGCCTCTGCCGAAAGGCTCTGCCAATACCTGTACGTACCGGCAGCAACAAAGCAAACACCTGTAAGCGTCTTTACTCAATAAGTCTGTCACTTTCTGTCTTTTGCAGGTGAAGTAGCTGACACTGTAACCAGTAAGTAATACCTCAACTGTTTACCTATATGTTTACCTGTGTGTTAGTTGTTATTAGCATGTTCACCTGTCAGTGTTGCATCATTGGGATTATTTTTCACATCAATTTTAAAAGCACACCCTGTCAACAGTGTGCATCTGCTCTGTTCCTGTGCATCTTTGTTTTTCATCAGTACTGAAGCTGCTGAACTCACTTTGGTTCAAAACAAGTTAATCTGGAGCCAAGAAATCTATAAATTTCTGATTATTGCATCCATTCTTCTGAGTTCCAGCTGATTGGTTGTACTACATCGTCTCATGCACCATAACATAGCATTCTGAAGTGAAGTCTGAAAATGGGTCTTTTCAGAATGAGTGACATGCCAGCAGATGCTCCACATTTGTGTGGCTGATCTGTATTAATCTGTGTTAACCTTTCAGTCACCTAAACCCTTTTACGCAGACGGACTTGTTTGGCCATAAGCCAGCTTGAACTATCACAACACCCCAACCCTGAATGAACCTGAAAACCTTAAACTAGTCTGCAAACAGTACTAAACTCTCACAGCCCCACTCACACAAACAGCAGCAGGTAAAAGCTTGTATTTATAAACACTTTTCAGGGGCTCGTTAACCTTTGGATATGAAAGTTAGCGTTAGAACAATTGTTTGAGCCAATTCTCCAAAGAAGTCTGAACAGAGACAAGATGCAACAGTGACAGAAACAGTAGAACACATAAATCAGCTGATAACTGTTGTAGAGCAGATGTAATCAAACTGTCTGCAGACCCAGAAAGCAGATTCAGACCCGCGGTTCTGGACCTCTTAGTTTTTACAACAGGATGACCATCAAACTGCAACTGCATCTCTGGATCAACAGGTCGTCCACCTACTGGGCAACAAAACTACAGCTACTAAATCAGAGTTCCACTAGAATACCACGCTGTTATAAATTACACTTTTAAAGCTTCAATAGAAGTTACATTTTTAAAGTTGTATTACACTCAAATAAAAGTACAAATATTCAATAGCTCATGAAGCTACTGACGACAGAATTTCCCCCTGGAGATCAATACTTCTGATTCTGATGAAGCTAAATCTTTTCTAACAACAACTTTGAAGGTTTACTGCAGCATCAGTTCTAAGAATTTACAAGTTTAAGTGCACTTTACTACATACAAACAATTCATTAAAGGTTTGTTCCATCATATTTTGATGGAACATCAATGTTTTTTTTTTATAAATTTATATGTATCTATATATACAAATATATCATATATGTGATATATATATATATATAAATATGTATATATCACATATAATTTGATGTCAGAACTCAAAACAAAGTCTATGAAACACTACAATGGTTTGAAATGTTTTATTCACTGATCACACATCAGGGAAGTCTACAGAGAACAGAAAGAAACTAAACATGTACATCACAAAGCTAAAAAACAAAAAACAATCTGCTTTAACATAACACCCATCACAGTCAAAGTCAGACAGTGAAAATATTTGCAGCAGGTCCTGCATCTGTCCAGGTTGGACAGGTTTGTCCTTGCTGGACTGTTAAGACCCATTTATGCTCACTATGTACGTAAACAGGTATGTCCATAGTTGTCATACATTGCTGTGTCTTTACATTGGCGTGGTTCAGTCAGTTCATCCACTAGTGGGCGGAGCTAAATTCACTTTCGCATTCTGATGTCAATTTCAGACTCTGGTTGGTTGGTAAAACTGTAAAGTTGTTTGCAACCATCCAACATGCCCGAAACACCCAGCTTTCCTTACGGCCAAATGGTGAACCCCCAATTCCACACACACACACACATATATATATATATAAAATCTTGTGATTCTCCACATCTAGGATAAATGTCTTGTCGTCTTTGATACCAAAAAAAAACAAATAAACAAAAAAAAGAACCTTAATGTTTTCATGGTTCAGCAGCGCAAATATGCACAGGGGCTTTTATTTGGAAAAATACCGGAAGCTTTTACACTGCTCCCGTGTCTGATTTCCTTTCTGCCCCTATCTGAACTGTGGAAATTGACGCATTCTGGGTGCGTGAAGCGTCAAAAAAAGGTGGAAACCAAACCACTGACTAAAACAGGAGTGGAGGCCGCAGCGCAGCCGCAACATGCCACGCACGCACTCGGTGTCAAACAGAGGTCACGGCCAATGCGTGAGAGGCATCAGCCCTGAGTGGTGGTGCAAAAAAAAAACAAAAAAAAAAAACAGATAACTGTTTCTGTACATTATGCTTTCAAAAACTGATATATGCCACAGCAGGAAGAAGTTTAGTCACACTATGAGTGGAACACTGTTCATAAAGCGGCTGTGCGAGCTTTACATGTTTCCTGAGGCCTCACACATAACGTCGGGACCGTTGATAGGCATTGCACCCATCTTTATTAGCTGAAGTTTGCTGGTGACACAGCTGTAAAACCTGCTGGTCATAACACAGCCAGATGGATCAGGTTTAGATATCTAGCGAGTGTTAAATTTAAACAAGGGGACGTCTTCTCTAAATCATTGGTGCTGTGCAGATGTTAGATAGGCAGGTTTACGTTTTTGAATCCATGAATGTGGTGAAGGGAAATCCTGAACAGGCTCTGAAATACAGATCAGAGCAGGACCTTCTCCAACCAGGTGGTTGACAGTTGATAAAAAGGATTTATATGCAGGGGTGGGTCTAGAAAAGTTCTTATGAGGAGGCCAGGCAGGGGCACTGACCAGGAAAAGGGGGTACAAATTAGATTTTTAAAAACTTTTTAAAAGCTGAGATTTTAGTTAATACTTATAATAAAATAATTGATTATAACAGCTTAAGTGGTCATCAGATGGTAAATTTGGAAAAACAAACAGCCGATGACATTTTTCAGTGTTGATGTAGAACAACGTGTAGACGTGCATCACTGCTGCTACCGTCATGGTGCACATCTATAATTCTGTAAACGAGTGATGCTTAAACTTCATTGTCAGACTCATTGCAATTTCAGCTTTTGTCAGACTTGATAGAAAACAAATCGGATGTTTTGATCAGTGATGGATGTTCCTCCATCTGACATTAGCTTGCATCAGTAGCGGGCTTGACAGTACTGAGGCCTCCTAGTACAGCACAGGTACTGTTTACTGGTTATTCGACCCATTTACTTTCATTGCCATTTTCGCTATATTTGTGAGTCTAGATTTAGACTGAACTGTTAAGGTGCCAAACCATACCGTATCTGATGATGCTACCAAGAATAGCATAATAGAAAACAAGCATGATCTCAGGTTGGACCCCGAACAGCCTGAGTCTGTGTAAGAAATGAAGGCTTTGAGCTGGCCTGCAGCACAGATAATTAACATGGACATTTCAGCACAGGGTACAGTAGTATACTAACGTTGCCAATGACAACTTGGAAAACTTTATATTTGGACTTTAAAAGTCTTACATGTGTGAGGACCATATTGTAGTCACATGGCGTATTACTATTACCATCTTTTTTATGGTGTTGCACCATAACCACAAATCTGCCAAAGAACAGGTTAGTGGTTATTTTTAAAATAATCTCTTGCACATTTTAGAAAATAATAAATTGAAGCAGGGCTGCATGGTGGTGTGATGGTTAGCACTTCGGCCTCACAGCAAGAAGGTCGCTGGTTTGAGCTTTGGCTGGGGGGAGGTTTGAACAGTGGCCTTTCTGTGTGGAGTTTGCATGTTCTCCCACTGAATGTGTGGGTACTCTGGCTTCCTCCCACCGTACAAAGACATGTGTGCTAGGTTAATTGGTCAGTCTAAATATTTTTCAGGTGTGAGCTGGTCCTGTGATGGACTGGCGACCTGTCCAGGGTGTACCCTGCCTCTCGCCTGCAAATTGCTGGGATAAGCTCCAGCTTCCCGGCAACCCTTAATTGGACGAAGCGGTACAGAAAATGAATGAATGAACGAAACTGAAACAGAAATAGAAACAGAAGTCGTGGATTCAACAGTACATTATTGTGGAAAACAGGTGTAATGTGTTCTGATCAATAGTATTGTGCTGAAATTTCAGATCGATTCTAGTAGTGTCCATCAAGAAACCCCGTAAAATGTTCAGGCTCAGGGTTTTTGTTTTTGTGCCATCACCCCTGCGTCTGCGTCAAGCATAAATGGGCCTTTATGTGCACCTTAAACAAAGTGTGTAGAATTAGTCAAATATTTTCTTTGAAAAAAATCAGTAAATATAGGTTAGAGTAATATAAATGTAAACAGTGATATAAACAAAGATGTTGTACAGTATAATATGAATATAAAGGATAGCTTACATTATATTATGCATGATATAATGCAAAATTAAATTTTACCATAAAGTATAAACTCATAATACGTGTTTCTGCAATGTCTGCCTTTTAGAAAATGTAAACAGTTTCATACTTTTATGAAAATATTGGGCTTTACTTGTTTATCTCACATTATCCACTTCATTAATTTAATCATTTATTTATGTTTAATTTGCCATGTAACCTCATTTTCATTAAACTAAATGGGCAGGTTAAACCATTCATTTGCACCAAGTAAAACCAATACCTACTAGCTTAACATAGATTGATATTTCACCTTGCTTTCAGACTATGGTGGTACAGTGTCAAATCATTTTAACCTTATTGTGGTAAAATAATCATTTTATTGTCAAATTCAAATTGACAAAATAGTTTGATGACATAAACAATGTGATTAATGTCCAAACCCACTGAAGCTGTCACCCATGTTGGTTTGCAATGAAACAGAGGGTGCTGTTGCTAAAACAAGCCGTCCAGAAATGCAGTTCTAAAACTGGAGGTCTGAGCCTATAACTCTCCGGGTCTGCAGACACATGCTTCTTGATGTGACAGCAGCTTACTCTCAAACCTTTGAACAAACGTGGACAGAAAGTCTCTCAAACTGAGGCTGGAAACTGTTGCAAGTCTGAGTTTAGGTTTGAGTTTGGATGTGGCTGCAGTGAAACATTTATAATAGTCCAGAAAAGGTCTCTGCAGAACAAAACTGGGAAAATTCCTGTCTTTTGATTGGACAGTTTGGTTGCAACAGTCTCCAAACTTAGGCGATGTCCACATGGAGACAAGCAGGGATCATCAACTGTAGACCTCCCGGGGCAGTGCCCTTCAGGCTTTAAAAATAAAAAATAAAAACTTTTGTGCAGGGATCACCAACTTCAGACATCTTGGGCCAAACGCTTCTTTCCTGAACCAGTGACACCATTGGCCCTTATGACATTTATTTTCTTTAAATTTTGTTCACCTTTAGTTATTGTGTTCTTCTAATCAATCAGCTTTGTCTCCATGTGGATGTAGTCTTAATCCAATTTTATTGTATTTGTACACAAGATGAGAGAAAATAGAACAGAAGTTCACTTAGAGCAGATTCACTAAAGGGACACAACTCTTCTTCTCTGACAGCGGATGATGACTCTAACTCAGCAGCATCTGATGGACCTTCTGCCTCATCAGATGGAGTAACTGACTCTACTAGTACTACTGCTACTACTACTACTACTACTGACAGCATTGCTACCACCTCTACTATAACTTACAGTAGTACCCAGACTGATGCAAATACTGCTGTTAGCTCTACTATTAAACTTGTTGATAGTACAATTCTTGACAATACTAATACATTTGCTGAAATTACTACTACATTTCCTGACAGTACTACTGCAGTAACTGACAGCACTGTATTTGCTGAGAGTACTACTACAGTAACTGACAGCACTACATTAGCTGACAGTACTACTACAGTAACTGATAGTACTACTATATTTGCTGACAGTACTACTACACTTGAAGAAAGTACTACTACAGTTACTGACAGTACAACTGATCGCTTCTCTACCAGTACAGACAGTACTTTCACATATTCACTGATCACTGACATAGGTACAGACAATCCTCTTACAGCATCAGATGCAGCTATTAGCTCTATTACCATGGACCCATGGAGTATTGCTGCAATAGATACCAGTGCTTCCACTGATACTACCACTATATTTGACACTGACATTGGTTGGACTACCAGTATGCCCACAACTGACTCTAGTTCTAAAACTTTTTCTACTAGCACAACTGATGCCGGTAAGTTTTCTGAAATTGGTGTAAACTCAATCACACCATTTGACCCCGGCTCTGTAGTCTTTACTGTCAGTGGTACTATCAGTACCACAAATATAGATATATTTTCTGACTCAAGTAGTACAGCAAGACTGTCAGCGGACACAGATACATCCAGCAGCCCAGCTCTGGAGACTGGGGGCAGTCTGTCCACATTAGACACTGCCTCTTCCTGTACCACAGTTAGTACCTACAATCCCACTGCCCCGGAAACACCTAGTGACTTGGGGATGTCTATGTCTGATCCAGTGACTTCCCCCTTTGACTCCACTCCAGACTCCACCTTCTCTGGGACTGTCAATACCAACCTGGTGACCGGTATTGAGCCACCATCTGTTGATGTTGTGCCATCAACGAGAATCCCGAATCCAACAACCATCCCAGAAATGACCCCACCCAATGACAAGGCTTCACCTGGAGATAGTCTACCCACTGAGTTTGCTCCAACCACTCAGGTGGGAGCTGACACAACTTCTGTTCCTCCAGATATGACTTTGGATGTACCTCCCCCAGATGTACCACTGGAAATACCATCTACAAACCTACCTTTTCCTCTGGACCTACCTCCTTCTGACATCCTTCCTCCAGATGTGGCATTGGAAGTACCATCCCTGGGCACATCTCCTAATGAAGCTTCTCCTGTTTTACCATATCCAGATTTACTACCTCCAGAGATTCCTTCCCCTGATATGCCTCCTGAAGTAGCACCTACTGATATACCTCCTCCTGATTTGCCTCCTCCAGATGTAACTCCAGGTGAACCATCCTCTATGACTCCAGCCAATTCAATAGACATTCTTTCTCCAGATGTTCCTCCAGAAGGGCCACCACCAAAGACTCAGGTCACATTGACTGATGTATCTTCTCCCGAAGAACTTTCTCCTGATTCACTTCCTGATACGCCTCCTACAGGTGCACCTTCTTTGTATGCATCTTCTCCTGACGTATCTCCTCTTGATACACCTTCTCCTGCTGCATCTCTTCCAGATCCATCTCCTTCTGATACACCTTCTCTTGATCCACTTCCTTCAGATGCACCTCCTTTTGATACATCTCTTATAGATGTACCTTTTCCTGATGCATCTCTTCCAGATGCTACTCCTTCTGATACATCTTCTCCTGGTGCACTTCCTACAAATGCACCTCCTTTCGATACATCTCTTACAGATGTACCTCTTCCAGATGCACCTTCTCCTGATGTATCTCCTCCTGATTTGCCTTCTCCTGATGTACCTACTTTAGGTGGACTTCCTCCCGATATATCTCTTCCAGATGCCCCTGCTTCTGAATTACCTTCTCCTAAATCAGCTACTTCAGATGCATCTCTTCCAGTTGGACTTCCTTCCGATGCATCTCCTCCAGATATACCTTCTTCTGATATACCTCTTCCATATTTACCCCCTGATGCACCTCCTCCAGATGCACCTCCTCCAGATTTACCTCCTGGTGCAACTCCTCCAAATATACCTCCTGATGCACCTTCTCTAGGTGGATCTCCTCCCAATGCATCTCTTCCAGATACACCTCCTGACATACCATCTTCTGATCCGCCTCCTCCTGATGCACCTCCTCCAGATGCATCTCCTCCTGATGCACCATTTCCTGATGCACCTCCTCTAGGTGCACCTCTTCCTGATGCACCTTCTCTTGAAACTCCTCCTCCAGGTGCACTTCCTCCTGATAGACCTCCTCCTGATGCTTACCCTCCAGCTCCAGAAGTTCCTGTAGAGTCCTTGCCAACTCCCTCTGGAGCAGGAGGAGGTGATCTGGCATCAGGAACAGTTTCTACCACTTTAGATCGATCTGACACTGCTGGGGATATAAACCTAGTTGAAAGTGGAGAAATTACCAACTCCAGCTCTGGACCAGAGTCTGCTGGTGATCCAGAATCCCAGAAGGAAGAAAAATCTTCTGAGGAGGAATCAGCTGGACCATCAGGAGGGTCACAGTCAGAGGAAAAGAAAGATCTGAAACAAGAGAACACAGAAGAGCAAAAGGAGGAAAAAGGTAGTGAAAACATAACTACAGTGAAATGTGAGAAATGAATGAATGTCAATATAAAATATAGTAAAACTGCTTAAACATATGAATTCAGTTTGATAGCACTTTGGTAGAAAATATTTGTCCCAAAAAGGCATCATTCAGTCTCGTTTATGTGGTTTACATAATAGATTCATCTTTGTCAAATGCTGCCAAACATCACTGCCCACCGATTCCCACGTGTCCTTTATATTGACATGGTTGTTAAGCAATACATCCACTAGACTGAAGTTCAGAGTTCTCTTACAATTTCTGATGTCAATTTCAGACAATAATAAACATGGCAAAGGTGAACAAGATTGTGATAATATAAGTGAGTAAATTCTTTTATTAAGCGTTTTTCACAGACAGTAGTCACAAAGCACTGTTCATAAAATGAGTACGATGAGAAAACTAAGTGCCATAATCGCCAATAAAAGATAAAAGAAGAGACAGTATACACATAAATATATAAACACAAAACAGGTCAATGCAGTTATCAAAAAGTCTTTTTTAAACAGAATGTTAACTGCTTTTTAAAAACGTCCACGGAGTTTACTAAACATAGTTGTAGTGTAGGATTGCGCCATAGCCTTGGTGCCACAGAGTGAAAGCTTGCTTTCTAAAGCATGTGAAAAAATCTGGCCAAAGCATTTTGTTTAGCTCTGAGGTGTGGAAGGCATTACTTGTCCATACCTGTAAACAATACTTTATAATAATCAAAACATAATGACACAAATGCATGAACACTTTTTTCCAGTTCAGCTAAAAAGACCATATGTTGCAGTTTAGAAATTAGAATTTAGGTGAAAGAAACAGCAACGAGACAGAGATTTTACATGCGAGTCGAAGCCCAGAGAAGGATCAAATATTACACCAAGATTTCGAATGCTGGACTTAGCACCTGGACAAAAAGAGACAAGCATCTGACTGATTTTAGTTTATAGTTCAGGAAGAGCTATAATCATAGTTTTAGTCTTTTTGATGTTTGAAACTTTGATAACTGCTAGAAAGCCAATCACTAATCTGGATTAAACAGTGGACAGCCTATCCAGCTGATGAAGCTTCAAAGACATACACAGCTGACTGTCATTGGCATAGAAGTGATAAGAAATATCAAACATTGAATGATGCCAACTAAGGCAAGTATGTAAAAAAAAAAAAGTAAAAATAATGGACTCAGGACTGAACCTTGTGGAACACCACAGGTCAGGAAGGTAATGTTCGAGGTGTATTTTTTTGTCATAACAAAGAACATCCTATAAAATAAGATTGTCAGATATTGCATATTATCAGAAAGACATTAAATAAAGGCAGTGCACTGAATGGTGTTGGTGTGTGCAGCCATTAAATTCATTGCAGCATCTTCTTTGTGCCTTTCATTGGTTGCATGGGAACTATACTGTGCAAATTTTCTACTCTGATTGCTACATCTGGCTACTCATCCACAAGTTCTCTGAAAACAGATTAAAATATGCACATAAAGGATGCAGCGGACAGACAAAATGCTCTATGTATGCATATTTAGCACAGAGCATAAATGAGTCTTTAGCCTGTAATTTATTGCTGCGTTTCCATTACCCCTAGAATTGCACAAAACCTAAATATAATAATAAATAAATATAAATATAATAAATATAATAATAGAAAACTGGTAATGGAAACACCAACATTTTGAAAAACATCTCTCACATTGCTATATTTTATTATAAATATGTCTATTCAGATGTGTTGATATAAGAGTATATCGCAAATGGGTAACGGAAACACTTTTTCCACATATACACGTCACCGGATGTGACGTAGGGAGACATGTGACCACTTCATTTGAAGTAAAGGTGGCACAGTATGTATGGATGGAGGATGAGACAAAAAGCTCCACACAATTTTTACCGCTTTCCTCACTTCAGCTATTAGTCAAGTTAGTTTTATCAGATTTGATGTACTCTCAGGAGAAAAAAATTCTGTGGGCCCTTTCATAAAATGATAAGTCAGTCAGGTAATTTTGTGTACTTAATATTTTACCAAAGAGCTGAAAAACTCCACACAATCTGAAATATGTTCTTTCATTTTTTAACTGAACAGAAACTGTTTCCAAAGAGGAAACAAATGGCAAAACTGAAGACAAAGAGCTCAAAGAACAGAAGGGCTATGAGAAGAAAGGTACAAAATCCAGAAGCAGGTGCCATATTACCACGTAGGACTGATAATAGCAGTGTTGACCTTATGTAACCATGGTTACCCTACTTGTTTTGTGTTCTAAGCGACCCAGAAAATTCTGATTCCAGGTGGACCAAAGTTCAGTCAACTGTCCAAAATGATTTACATCAACTTCCAGGGTAAGACTGCTTTGACTCCACAACCCCCACAAATGACCCCACCACCTCATGATAGATGACCCCTTCCCAGGAAACTGAAGGTGTTTAGTTTCATCTCTTTGTGGAATATAAGACATTGACAGTCAATCCTCGCCCAAATTTGGAAGTACAGAACCAGTTCTGCCTGGTTTAGAACAGATTGGCCTCCACATGTCATCCTATCATGTAGGCCTGATTTATTTTTTGTCCTGTCTTCATGGCTGTTTTCTTAATGTTTGTGATACAGATGTGGGTGGGGTTATGTTCACTGGGTGGGTTTTCTGTGTTAAATATGAACAGGTATTTAACCATGTGTCTTTCTTTATCAGATTGTGAGTGTAACGGTCACTCCAACCGCTGCAGCTACATTGACTTCATCAACGTGGTCACATGTGTGAGCTGTAAACACAACACAAGGGGTCAGAACTGCCAGTTCTGTCGCCTCGGTTACTATAAAAACAGCTCACTGCCACTGGACGACGAGGAGATCTGTGTGGGTCAGTACTGTTCATGCTGAAAACACAAACTCACACTCCCTGATGTCAGCTGACCAACAGTTGATGATTTTGGAGTGCTGATGTCGTGTTTCTGTCCAGATGTTCTAACTCTGTGTGGGGATAAAACACAAAGTAAACTGAGAACAATGGAAACTGTTACAAAGATAAGCAAATAAATAATAAGTCACATGATGAATGTCAGTGAAACCATTTCAAATGCAATCTGTTTGTCCACTACTTTTTATTTAAGCAGGTGTGGGCATATTCATTGCCCCCCAACTTGGTGCCTGTACATTGTCATTTACCCAGGTGAATGAATGGGTAGCCTTTCCTCCACCTTCAGGTGGGAGCACAAGTAAAAAAAATATTTTTATCTATGCACCAAACAGCAGTTCAGAGTAACCCCCCTTTTTGGAGTCCTTTTTGGACGCTCCTCCAACACGCCGTCGTGTTGGAGGAGCCTCCCTTGTTCTGCTGGGGGACTTCAATGCTCACGTGGTCAATGACAGTGAGACGTGGAGGGTGTGTCTGGGTGGAACGGACTCTGTGATCAGACTTTGAGTTGTGTTTCTTTACTGAAATTCTTTGCTCATCACAAATTGTCCATAATAAACATGATGATCAGGCATTAGAGTGTCCTCATGTCCACTTGACACCAGGACACTCTAGGCCTCAGTTTGATGATGGACTTTGTAGTCCCATCATAAGATTTGCAGTCTTGGACACACGAGTGAAGAGAGGGGCAGAGATGTCAACTGATCATGACCTGATGGTGAGTTGGCACAGATAGTGAGGGAGGATGCTGGTCAGGCCTGGCAGCTGCAAACGTGAGGGTCTGCTGGGAAAGTGTGTGCAGTCCTCTGTCAGAAAGAGCTTCAGCTCCCACCTCTGGCAGAGCCTCAACCATGTCCCGAGTGAAGCTGGAGTCCAAGTTAGCTTTTTAGTGCCTCTATTGTTGAGGTGAGTACCAATTCCGATACCTTCACTTCGATACCGGTTCCTTAACATCACTTTCTTTAATATCATTTTCATAAAATCATTTTTAACTAAAAGAAAATTATATTACACATTATTAACAAATGTTTAGTTTTATTTTTCAGCTTTGACATTCTTCCACTCAAAGCAGTTTTCTAACATAACTGTAAATAACATTCAGTGCAAAAGAATAATTGGAAACAAGTGACAACATAACAGTAAATGATAAATGAGCTCTTTAACCAGCCGACCCAACAGATAACCGCATTTAAGGAAGCTAATATTAGTTACTGTCATTTATTTGTTAGCTTTTGTTTTAGCTAGCTATATATCCATAAACTAAAGCAACACAACAGTACAGGGATCACGTCTTACGTCACCGCGGTTGACCGATTTTTGCTGGACGTAAGCTTACCTGTTGAAATCCCAGACATAGTGCCATCGACAGTATGTTAGAACGAAACAGGTGAATTTTTCCTGCAAGCCTCAACCACGTGTTACGTTACAGCCAATCACCAGCAACATTATCAGCTATTGATATTGCATGATTAACTTTTAAGGCACCGAAAGACAAGTCATGTTTTGATTTTGGGTAGTATCGAAGCATTTCGGTCGGTTCTACAAGAGAGCCGAAGTTCGGTACCCAGCCCAGGGGTGTGTCTGTAAGGTCTCTGTGGCTGTTGCGGCGGTTATCCCCAAACTCGTTGATGGACCCCAGCAGTGAGGGATGCTGCCAAGCTATAAAAGAAGTTTTATCAAGACTTTTTGGCCTGTTTGACTCTGGAGGCAGCTGCTAGGTGTTGCAGGCTAAGCAGAATACAACTTTAGTTGTCACTTAGGCAAAAAGTCTTGGCAGGGGTTCGGAGAGGCCACGGGGAATGACTTCCGGAACGCTTTGAGGAGATTCGGGTCCATCAGCCAGTGGGTTAGGGGGAATCAGTGCACCATCAACTGTGTGTTCCATGGGGATGGTTGGCTCCTAACTTTAACTTGGGACGCTGGGAGTTGATAGAAGAAATATTTTGAAGACCAGTCCCACTGACATGTCTCCTTTGATGGAAGGATGAAATGGGAGCTCAACAGGTGGATCAGTGCATTGTCTGCAGTGATGCAGACACTGCATTGGTCTTTCGCGGTGAAGAAGAAACTGTGCCAAAAGACATATCTTTCAGCTTACTGGGTGGGTACCAAGCTGAAGGTAGTGACTAAAAGAACGAGATTGGGAATACAAGAGACCGAAATGAATTTCCTCCACAGGGTGGCTGGACTCTCTTAGAGAGAATGACATCTGCTCCTTTGCATAAGATAAGGTGGCTTGGGCATCTGCTCAGAATGCCTTCTATGCACCTCCCTTGTGAGGTGTTCCAGGTACGTCCCAATGAATTAAGACCCCAGGGAAGACCCAGGACACACTGGAGGGCTTACAATTCTTGGCTGGCCCGGAAATTCCTCGGAATCCCCCTGGACGAAATGGCAATATGGCCAGGGAAAGGTACGGCGGGACTTCCCTGTTCAGACAGCTGCCCTCACAACCCAACTCCAAATAAGCATCAAGAAAATGGATGGATGGATCTAATATTTCATTTTAAGTGAATTTTTGGATTGAACAAATAACATTTAGATTTAGATTTTATTTCTAGACTTTGAGCAGCCTTTCCAAAACTGGGGTCCCAAGATAATGGTGAACCAAGTATATTAGGAGCCATGGCTCAAAAACTTTAGTAAGCACTGTTTTAAACAACTTGATCCTGATCTGAAAACCCTGATGTCACATGAAGTTCTGAACCTGTTTACAGGAGAGAATCCAGATAAAATAAGCCCAGAAGTCCAGGAAGAACCAGTTCATAGGTCTGATGCTGCCTAGAGAGAGTGAGACATTTGGGTCTGCAGAAGCTTTTAAACTCAGTCATGCTGAAACATAGTTTGGTTCTGTTGGTCTCAGTCCAGATATTTGTGATTCCATTATGGTGGATCAGAGCAGGAGTGACCTTCTCCAACACCCCTAAAAACTTCAGTTTTGTCCGGGCAGTCAGTGGAGGTCAATGAAGGGTGGAGAGTTATGTGGCTTTTCAGGCTGATGGAGCGGCAGGTGCTACGTTTCCCTTGTTTTGACATCCTTTGGTAAAAATGTGAATCCCTTGAGGTAGGTGATGTGGCAGAGATAGTTGGGAGGTAAAAAGAGCTCTGGACACCTTGATGAATAATTAAAAACAAGGTTTATTATAAAAAGCTACATCTTGAACAGATCTGCAGAATCTGTGAGGTCTCTGGGCCAATTGTAGAGGATCCCTCTGATTGTCTGAATCAGCTCTCCATATATAGGGTTTACAAGCAAAAAACATTTCTAAGATGACATCTGAAACCACTGATAAGACTGACAAGAAACCCATAACCCTGACCATGTATGGAACCTAGAATTCACTAAATCTTAACAGAAAGCAGACCACTACAGCTACAGTCAATATAATCATAACCTATGCAATGCTTAGAAAATCTAATTATAAACCAAAGCAATGCTGAGGATAAGACACTAAATAACTGACCTGATCAAAGTTCTGGGAATGTTCCCGATGTTTTAAACTGAATGTTGTTGGGTCAAAGGTCACAGGTGGGGCTGTCACCTGGTGGAGAAACTCCCTTATTGTTTAACAAACAGTCACACACACACAATGCGAGCAGATGAAGAGGAGTGAAGACTTCCTTCTCAGTCTGCACACACAGGATGAAGATGATGATAATCCTGATCAAGATGTGTATGTTTATGTGTGTGTCCTCAGAGTGTGAGTGTAACACAGAGGGCAGCTCATCTCCTCACTGTGCCGACTCTGGTCTCTGTCGCTGTAAAGTCGGAGCCACAGGGAGGCGCTGTGACTCCTGTCTGCCTGGATACACATGGAGAGGAAGCGGAGTTGGATGCACAGGTACACACAGTGGGAGGGGCAAGACTTTAAAAAGAGCAGATGTTGCCATTAACAAAACTGTCAATACACTGATAATAATTTTCTTCTGCAGAGAACCTGTGTGATACAGAACGTTTGATTTGTCAGAACGGGGGAACCTGCTTAGACTTTCAGCGCTGCATCTGTCCAAATAACTTCACAGGTAAACACTCACCTGGATGATGACGCAGCTCAGGTGGAGTGGGTGGGGCTTGGAGCTTGCTGATGTTGTGTGTATGTGTGCGTGTACACAGGTACTTTCTGTGAGCAGAGCGTCTGTCTAAAGAAATCTGGCTGCCAAGACGCTGAGGATTCCTCCTCCATGCCAGCATCACCACTCTACCTGCTGATTCTCAGTCTGATCACGTCCATGTTCTCCTGACCCCGCCCACTTATACAAAGCCAAACCCACGTGTGACATCACAGATTGTTTAATTAAATACAACATGAAGAAAAATAGATGTTTTTGTTGTTTTTACTGAACTCAACTTGTTCCCGTAGAAGCTGTAATTGGAGCCATTTTTCCAGTTTTGAGGTCTGATTTCCACTAGCACCACCATTCCCTTCATTTCCTTCATCTTCCTTCCTCTTCCCTCCTTCAGTTCTTTGTATTTTTAGCTTCACATGTTCCTTCTTCTTGACTTTGCAGCATTCAGCTTTCTCATCACTCCTGACATCTACTCTAGCTTGTCAACCTTGTTTATCAGTCTGAATCTGGAAGTCCTCCAGGGTCTATCTCCTCCATCTTTGACAGTATCCACCAAGCACACATTGTTCTCAGTCCAGGGCTCAAGTTCAACTTGTACACAGTAAGAATAAGAGAAAATGATGAAAATGTTTAATAAGGATTAATAAAGAAATTTCTTTCACAGACTTCCAGCCCTAAATCAATACAGATGTTCCTGGATCAACAAAAGTATCTCTCTCTCCCTCTCTCTCCCTCCCTCGATCTATCAACTGTAAACATAAACAAATACACAAGCAGAGACACACACCCGACCGCTTCCACACTGCTTGACGGTGGGTGAGATGTGAAATCAGGCTGCTCCTGGCAACCGCCATACCCAGACACTTCCATCAGATCGCCCGATGTTGAAGCGCAATTCATCACTCCAGAGAACCAGAGTCTAGTGGCATCGTTCTCTACACCACTCTACACTACACCGTCTTCTACACCACACCTACACCACCGCGGCATCCGACGCTTTGCATTGCTTTTGCTGATATGGCTTGGATGCAGATCTTTGGCAGTTGAAACTCAATCCATGAAGCTCTCTTCTCACTGTTCTTAGGCTGATTTGAAGGCCTCATGAAGTTTGGAGGTCTGTAGCAATGGACTCTGCAGAAAGTTGCTGATCTTTGCGCACTATGCAGCTCAGCATCTGGCGACACCGCTCAGTCATTTTACGAGGCGGACCACTTCGTGGCTGGGTTGCTGTCGTTCCCAATCACTTCCACTTTGTTATGATAGCACTGAACGTTGACTGGAATATTTAGGAGTGAGGAAGTTTCACGACTGGACTTGTTGCGCAGGTGGCATCCTCTCACAGAACCATGCTGGAGTTCACTGAGCTCCAGAGAGCGACCCGTTCCTTCACAAATGTTTGCAGAAACAGTCTGCATGCCCCAGTGTCTGATTTTATACACCTGTGGCCATGGAAGGTACGGAAGCGTATTGCTGTCATGGAAGAAAATAAATTTTCGAGCACTATCACGTTATAACGTGATACGTATATTGTACAAACGTGTTACCTATATTGTACAAACGTGATATTATATTGTACAAACGTGATACTATATTGTACAAACGTGATACCTATATTGTACAAACGTGATGATTATATTGTACAAACGTGATAATTATATTGTACG